>JAPZDY010000024.1:2768801-2784318 GCA_029783645.1 Ctenochaetus hawaiiensis
CCCCCCCCCCCCCCCCCCCCCCCCCCGAGGTGGGAGACGGGGGCTGGGTGGGAAGACCGAGGTGGACAGGTAGCACAGACAGACAGAAAAAGGGGCAGTGAAGGAGGCTGCCTATGCAAAGTTTGATCCGCGCACACCTGCCAGCCGACATTGTTGTCTGTCATGTACAGGCCGCAGACAAGCCTCCTATTGTTGTCTCAGAAACACACGCCAACACACTCACACAATCATAGAAATCAGGCTCTGCTTTGGACGTCTGCATGCACGAGCAAGACTTGCTTTTTATTTCCCACTAACCGCCTGTCAAAAGGCTTTTTACAGGACAACATTCACTGTTTGTTTTCTGTTTGGCATCGGCATGTCAACTATAGATATTCAAGCTGCTAATGACTCGAGTACTGAAGGATTGTTAGAGACAAAAAAGAAGATTTCATCAGATCCAACAAAGAGAAACAGACATCACTCTCTCAGCTTGGACTTCAGCTCAGTGTTTTGTAACTTTAAGAGCATGTAGCAGAGAGATCAGAACCGCTGGGCTGCGTTCTGTGATATGGAAAGAGTTCTGAGTGGGTGGACAGTAATTCTTGGATGTGCCAGTGACAAGTTGAAGTTTTATTTAAAACAAATTTGGTGCAGGCAGAGCTTCTCTGAAAGATAGAATACACATGTGGTAGAGTTTAGCTTCAGCTGGCAGAGCCAAACAAACACAGTTTCAGGGTGCAGATGGCTCACTGGCAGCTTTCTGCTCTCAGTCTGCCAGCCTCAAGAACTGTGGCTGTTGATTTTTAAAACAAAACATTTCAATTTACCCCCATTTATGTCTCTTATTTGGAATCCAGGCACAGTTTTCCTATTTAGCATTTGTTTCAAAAATTCTTTTGCATTAAAAAAGAAGGTTATTCAACATTTGTCTTACTGTCACTCTTCAAACCCTATAAGTTTAATACTGAAACCAACAACAAATTAATCCTAATAAATATTGTCTGTGCATTCAAGCCTGATACATGTCATTTCTCTGTGCCATGGAGCTCAGTTTTTGTCCAAAAACAACTTCAAAAACACCGCAGCTGTAGAACAACCGTAACTGTTTTAATTATGTCGGAAAGGGTGTTTATGTAAGAGGCTCAGTTTGATAGGTTTACATTAAATTGTTACACAATTGTTCCTCCTAGTTGTGTAACATTTACTTGAAACCTCAGTTGCCAATTGGTTTTTAAAAAAAATTCTTTTTGAAAAATGAAAGTACATTTTTGTAATCCTTTATGTGAGGATTTATAACATTGGTAGGAACCAGTGGGCTTGTGACAGCGAGGTTGCTGGACAGACATATTCTTGGTTTTCATCTTTTTGTGGGATTTACTGACAACAAAATGGAAAAACACACTCCATATACTTTAAATCTGCCTCCAGATGAGCTCTGCTTTTGAAAAATACTTGCGTCAGCAAAGCTACAACTTGCATTGTGGGAGTGGGGCTGTGGTGCATCTAATTGTGAGTAGTTTGCAAAGTTCTGAGTCCTGAAAGCCATCTGATGAACCCAGGAATGAATATTGTAAAGGCAGAACACACTGAGGCACCCTGACTTTAAACCGTGACCTCCACCATGTGGAGGCGTCAGTGTTAAGGAGGAGAACAGTGTGTCTGTCAGGGGTCAGTGGGTTCACAGAGGAGGCAGTAACAACAGCTCCAGAAACAAGCTGCTTGCTTTTGTGTCCAGCAGTGTAAGGAAGTGATAATGGGCTACAGTGCATGTTATCATGATGGGCCCTCAATGTCCCTGCTGCATGGTTGTTGACCCACCACTGGGGGCGGCGTTGATGCAGATGCCGGCCAATTTGCTGCCTTGTTGATGGGAAGGGGTCATCAATGATCTGGAGACCGTTTCTAAACATGCCAAAGCACTCAGATTCAGGGAGTTCTTTTCTCTCTTGTTTTTGACAGTTTCATAATCACTGGAGACAGCTCAGCTGAAATCATGCTGTCTTCACTGATTGTGTGCCTGAGTACTGAAAAAAAAAACAAATTCATTTTATTCAATAGCTTATTTTTAAATTAAGCACATAATTTTCTCATAGATTGCTGCTGTCTATGTAACCAGAGAGCATGAAGGAGATGTGTTTGCCTTTTCAGCACTTGCTCCATTTGAATTTGATGGGAGCTCTTCTTTGAACATGGGCTGATTGTCAAGATGGCAAGCTTTCTTTGCCCAGCGCATTGTTGCAAGGCCTGCTCTCTGTGCCCCCCTCCCCACCACATGGGCCCTGTTGCAAGACTCAGGATTCCAGCTTTTAATTGACATTGTGCAGCAAAATGAAATTATTTTGTGCTGACCCCCAGAAAGGTGCATCGGAAGTTTAGAAAAATAGATAAAACAGTAGACAACAAGGTATCAGCAGTAAAGTACCAGGCGGCAAGTACGTAAAACAAACAGCAGAGGCACAGAAATACACAGAACATATATATACATATATATATATATATATTGACATAAGTGCAGGAATGTCAGCAGTTACAAATGTTGCACATAGTACGTTAGTCTTACACTATAGAGATATCTGAGTTAAGTTGTTTCATTGCTCATAGTTGTTTTTGGCTTGTTTGTCTGTGTAAGGATTATTTTGAAGGAGCTTAAACAGATGGTGTCCATGGCGTATAACACCCCCCCTCACACAGCAGCACTGCCTGCACTGCGCTGTGTGCACCCCTGTTTGTTTCTCTTCCAAATAGAAATAAGAAGCGGTCTAACAGTGATTATGACACAGTTACAGAACTCAAATGCTGAAAGCTTGGTTTGGCTTTAGTCGATCAACCATCTCTTATTACCTACATACAAAATTAAAAAGTAGAGTTCAATTTGCATCTATTACATTAAAAAAGTCTCTTTCATTTTAAATAATCTTAAGGTATTTTTAATGTCTATTTCTAAGTAAAAGAAAAGATAATATCATGCTCTGAATATTAATAGATACACACTTTTTCCACAGTCACGTAATCTGCTGGGACCAGTTGCATATGCTGCATCTATATGCAAAAGTAACTCATTCTCTTTCTGTGGTCAGGTTAGCAATACAAATATGCCACATCCTGTTATCCCGACTTCCTGACTTCCAAAGTAAAGCTTGCTGAGAAACATTCCAGGTGATGGTAGCAGTTTGGCCATGGAAGGCTGCTGTCACTTTAATCAGCCATGCTCTTAATTATGCATGGCTTTAAGCCTTAGTTTCATTTAAACAAGTGTGTTATGTAAAAATTCATGCCCTGTATAGTTCTTTAGAGTAGGGTAAAAAGGGCCAAAGAGACCAAAATGTTTTTTCATCAAGCTGTGACATAGTTTGTTTCTGCTGTGAAGTTGGGCATTTCAATATTTATTGTCATTTCACAGACTTTATGGCTGTTTTACTTACGATACTGTGTTGTAGCACTAACTCTCATCCTCTACCTGCCTTGTGTCTTGTTTAGCATTAGCAACATAAAGTAGTCTCACTTTAAGGCCAGGGAAGCTACATAAATAACTAATATATCTGAAGTATATGAGTCATTTTTAAGTAGTAATGTGGCATTTTGTTCCTCTGATAAATTATATATAAAATAGTCTTATTTATATAGTGATTAAAATTCACAATATCAAGTCAATACGTTCAGTTATTCCATTGTGAATAGATTGTGCTTCCAATACAATGGGTTGTATATGCAGGTATCTGGCCTGTATCCCAGGACCTTTTCAATTTCAGGTTTACTTGTATGCTTATAAATGATGCATGAAGGCCGGACAATGCACAGAGACACACAGTAACTAAAGCCATCTATGTCCCAATGTTAGCTAATGCTGCCTTTTATCTCCGGGAATAAAAGGCCATTGAGAGTGAAGAGCAAACTCTGACCACAGAGTCAGCCTCCTCATGTTGGAACACAGAGAGGCTCTGTGAAAAATATAAAGATCTTACATCACTTCGACTCATCTGCTTCTCTTTTCTGAGAGTGTTTGCGTTCAGGTGCTGTGCCCAAACATGCTGCTATTACATAAAGTACCATGAAACATGACAAATGAAGTTGATGTCATTTTTAAATAGTGAAAAGAAAGTGTGATTCTTTGGTGGCCAACAAAAAGAACTGAAGAACAGAGTAAAGCCAAAACAAGGGGTGAGGGGGTCAATTTAACATAAAGTCTTGAAATCTCAATATTAAGACCTGATAAATATAAATGAAGTAAATGATGTGCATCTAAAGTGGAAATATTCTCAAATAAATTGTGTGTAAGTTCACTTCTTAACGTTGGAAGGGGTTTTTAGCACATCAGCATGTAACAGGTAATAAGAATATGGAAAAAGAAGGGTGCTTTGCATAGGAAGGAAGAGCTTTTTTTGAAATAATGTTAAATAAATACATCATCATTAACCTTCAACCCCCTCCTCCATCACAAACACACAAACACGCACACTGAGCCTGACGGTCGGAGCTTGAACGAGCTGATTTTCATACGCAGCCTTCAGAGATGCACTGAGCCGTACCTGGGCCACATGAGGAAGTCTTGGCACTGGCAAATCACATTCAAATTCTGGCCTCAAAATTTGCTTGCCTCCCAGCGAACACAGGCTTAATATCAACTCTTTCATGTTAGCAGTATGCAAAGGAGAGAGCCTATCCTGTCAAACCCAGCCTGTGTGTTTTGCACTCTGAACTCTCTGACTCTCTATCTGCTTTAAACACAGACACATACAAACACACCGTGTGTTTATGCTGCTGGTCAGCAAACTTAAAGAAAATTACATATAAATAACATTGTATAATAATTGCAAAAAAAAGCAAAATGTAAGCTAAAGCTAATGACTGTTTCCTGTTCATCTACTCACTTGATTGAGTATGAGTACATGAACAGGAAACTGTCATCAGCTTCAGCTTGCATTTTAAATAAGCTTAAATGCTCGATTCATAACTTCTAACTTTTAACAGGGGTCATAAGCTGGAAATTTAAAAAGTTCGATTCCCGGTATTTTGTCAATTCTGGAGAGGTTTTTAAGATGTTTAAAAAAAAATCTCATATCTATTCTATTTCAGTTTGAGCCACTTGGCAGGTTCTGGTTTGGACACATGAGCATTCAATTGTTGTTTGTAGATATTTTGCTGAAACATGAAGTTGTGGGTGGTTTAAAGAAAGAAGGTTCTGTTTGCACAGAGTTTGGGCCAATGGGGGCTTTGTGTGTGGAGTTTGCGTCCTCTTCCTGAGTCTTCATTGCTTCCTTCTGGGTGATGCAGCTTCCTCCCTGCTTAATTGGTGTCTAAATTTCCCGTACGTGTAAATGTGTCAGCCCTGTGTTAAACCATCAGACTGTGGGGTTGTACTTGGCTGCTCACCCAGTGTCTGCCACGGCTGGCTCCAGCACTGTGAAGGTGGAAAAGATAGACAGTTAAATAATGGATGTTAAAACTCTTCCAGGAAAGATACTTTGTTAGTTCTTTGGTTTGCATAAATATTTCTGTGTGTATAAACCTCTTATCATTTTTTATGACATTTTGATTTTATAATACAGCAACAACAAAACATATAAAAAAGCAAACGTTAGGCTAAAGATTGGGACAGTAACTGCTTCAGTGTTTTTTTGCTTCCATCTGCCTTCTACTCCACTACATGTCTGAGGGAAATATTATGCTAGTTCTCCACTATGGTTATCTGAAAAAATTGTTTGGGTTTTTTTTAAATACATTTTTTACATATAAAGCACTTACTTATACAATATCACACATTGTTAAAGTCAAAACTTTTGTAAATAATCTGTCTTGTGTCTAGTTGGGGCTTCTTGTCCAAGGGGGTGACTATAAAACATGTTGATTAGCTGTCTGACTCACAGTTTGACTGTTCTGACTTTGGTTATTACTCAAAGCTCTCGAGCACAATATTACAGCTTTGTTCGAAGCAGCAGCAGACAGCAGCTCTCAGAGGAAAAGCTCTATAAACTTCCTGCACACCTGTTCAGAAAATTGACTATGCATCTCCACTCTTTCTCACTGTACAAAAATGAAGCACAGTATCCCTGACAGAAGCTGCCATCATCACTGGCGATGTTTTTGGGAGTCAGAAACTGCACAATATGACAGATGGAGCGGCAGCGACGAGGTCCCACCTCATTTGCTTTTAATCATGTGACACCTTTTTTTCTAGCTTATCAGAAAAAAATAGCACCTGAGCAAACACCAGCATGATGAGAACTGCCTTAAATGACATAAACCTGACTTACACTGATTTTATAGTTTAGATCCTCTCCCATCTGCTAGCATGAATGGGCAATATTTATGACCTATGCTGCAGCCAGACACCCACAGGGCCAGTCAGTTTTAGAGACCATGAACAGAACCAACAAAGAGTATACAGCAGACTTACATCAGAAACATGACTCTAAATGGAGCTAATGTTGCTCTGTGTAGCTGCTGATTGTGTGTATAAGCAGCTGTAAGTCAATAAATTTGCCATATTGACCTGAGCAGTGCTGATATGTGAGTGTTCTGTTAAAAGCTGGTTTCTGATGCCCCCAAGTGACCAAAAAAAATCACTTGTTGCAGGTTCAGTTTAACCTTGCGAGGCAGCTGGATTTGCATGATCGTGTGATAATGTGATCTTATAATCCATTTAATCAGGCTTCAAATTATGTGCGTGTGACTGAGCCACATGGTTCCAGTCAGCATCCCATGAGGAACTACAGGCAGCTGCAGGAGTGTTTCAGGTGGGATGACTAGTGAGAGAGTATATGATATGTAACACATGAATGTTATGTGGTTAGTTGATGTGATTGGTTTAAGTTAGCACATGATACATGGTGATAATTACATCCTGGTGACATGTTCAGATAGGTTTAACTAAACAAGCCGCCAGGCTTTGTGTGCAGCTCGCACTGGTTGAAAATGTCTTTTAGATTTTGTTTGAAAATCTCGCTTTTTATGTTCGAGGCTTTACATGGCTCTATACCAGAGTACATCAGTCAACTCTTCACTTCTTACTGTCAACACACTTTTATCCCCCTCTTCTCAGACCACACAGGCAGACTGTACAATGATGCCATCACACAGCTCTGCCATGTCAACACTAGAATACATTTTTTTTTGGTGCATCAGCATTTGAACTTGAAAGATGGATCTTTTTTTTTTTATACTTTAACTTAAACCGGGAATTGTATGAGCAGTACCTTCCCAATAAAATTCTTCTTCTTCTTCTTCTTCTTCTTCTTCTTCTTCTCTTTACTACTATTGTTATTACTGGTAGTAGTGGTAGTAGTGCTACAATAGTTAACATTATATAAACACATCAGACACAGTATCACTTCTGTGATAAAGACGCTGTGATGTTCAGGACTTAAATGATGTCAAGAGGCAGATATGAGCCCCAAGAATTTAACCTCTCTGGTAGTGAGATAAAATTCTGCTCTATACGTATTACTTTTCAGTTACTATTTTTTTTAATGATTTGAATAGTGCTTATTCCTGGGCATGTGCTATTTTTTCATGTTGTTTCATGTTTGTCTGTCTTGTTTGCCTTCTGTGTGGATTGTCTGCATGGCCTCTCTGGTCCAGACATGTTGGTTTATTTTGTTTGTTTAACTTTATTAAAAAAAAGAGAGCACATTAAGGCAACTTAATTCTCAAATAAGCTAGAGGAGTGATCCCAGATTTTCTTGATGCATTTTCTGTTATTATCACAATGTTTGGAATAGGCCATCAGTGGTTGTTTAAGTTCAACAAATAAAAACAAAGCTGTTGATTATTGGTCAATGGAGACACCACAGAGGACCGGGGGGAGCCAGTCTATGTTTGGCCAGAGGCACATTTGAAAATAGAAAGTATAAAGTCCTACTGTGAATTTTATATTGGCAGTTAGATGAATGCAAATATGAAGGAAAGACATGATTATTTACAGTCTGTGTAATAAATGGAGTCGTACTGACAGCCAAACGTATATGTTGCATGTACATGAAGTATAGCTTCAGAATTGTGGAGTCAGTTTGGGAATCATTTACATTTTATGAGGAAGACAATGGTCATTAAAGTGCGGAGCAAACACAGGTGGGGTGTATGTACATAAACTCTTAAATATGGCAAATGTGTTTGCAACTTAAAGAGTAGATGATGAACATTAATGAAATTTAAATAACAGCTGAAGCATGGCTGTTGAACTTGTTCTCCAAATGAGGCTTAAAAGGAGAGCGAGTATCACAGGAAGGAGCTCTGCTGCTTTGATGTGACAAGCTGTTTGCTTAGGACTGAAACCAAAGCAAAGAGCATGCTTCAAGTGAATTTCAATGAAACAGCAATCAACACAGATCTGGCATGTGTTAAAGTAATGATCTATTTTCCTTTGTTTGACTCATATTCACACATCTTAACCTTCACGTGTAAATAAACTGTGTTCCAGTTGACTCATTCCAGCTCTCGTTTCTCTGCCACAGGCAGGATCGACCACTCCGCCTTCGTTTGTCCAGATGCCAGGTGAGACTCTGCAAATTAAACACGGCGTCAAACAGCTTCACCTGTCAGCCTTTTCTTCCTGTTACACAAATCTGTCAACACACTCTTACTCAGCACTCTGATTATTATCACACTTAAAACACCAATTAGCATTTTGACTCAGTTGTCTGCACATTTGAAAAATTTAAGGTGTGTAAACAGTGTGGTTATGGGGAACTTTTTTTTTTTTATTGATCTTTGCAGGATCTCACATGCTGCCCAGCTACTACGGCATGAGGCGTCCTTTCATCTCAGACTCAGACTTCTGTCCGTCCACCAAGCAGTTCTCCCCTGACGTCTACTCGTCCACACTGGCTGGTAAACCTCTGGGCTGCGAGTCCTCCACCATGACCAGCTACTCCTCCCTCATCGACAGCTACTACCCAGAGACCTTTGGTGATTACCGCAGCGCGGCTGCCTTCTCCAGCTCCGGAGGCTCCTTTCTGCCCTCATCGGCCCTCTCATCCCTGCTGCCCCCCTTTGGTGGAGAGTCTTCACATTTATTCCTGGTAGGAGGGAGTCCCTCAATGACAGACATGACAGAAGAGATCATCATTGGGAATTTAGTTAATTAAAAATCCATCTAAAATCAGTTAAAGGTGCTTTTTTATTTTTCCCATGAAAATATTCTGGACCACATCCCAGTGGTATAGTATATAAAGTGAGAGAAGTATATGTGCTAAGAAGAAAAGGCCTCAAAATATGCAAATACCTGAGATAAGTGTCAGCCTGTCCTGAGGGTCATCCTCTGTTTACAACTTCATAAAGTTAAAAGTCCAAAGCAACCAATGGGTGGTCATAGAAACATTTAGAGAGATTTAAAATGCTGTCATCATTCCTCCTTTTCATATCAGCTATAAAGGGATCCATTTGTGATGAGCTCACTGTCTTTATTTTGTGTGAAAATGTGCTCAAGCAATATTCTAGAAGCGGAAGATTCAGCCATCTGTGTTATTTAAGTCTTACATAGTTACAGTCGTTTTAGAACAAGAGTCCCTCTTGTAGCTGCTGTCCTTCCGCTAACAACAGAGAAACACAGTCTGGGGAAACAGAGAGAGGAAATTTTATACCAATAAGGCCGTCACTTGATCTGTCTCACTCATATTGCGGAAGCCTAACATTAGCTTCACATTAACGCTTGAATACATTTTTCCACAGAACAAAACCGTTCCCATATCAGCAGTGAGTGTTCTTTAGGGAGGGTCCCTTCCTGTCCTGTATCACCTGACTGTTGATTTAAGATAAACTTGAAAATGTGTTATTGTTTCATTTGAACCTACTGAGAAAGGCTGCAAAGGTTTTTAACAACACCTGCTTGTGCAGAAAAACAATATGTTTAAAAACATCCATGCTTTAGTCTCACTGTTTTCAGAAGGAGAGTGAGTTTTGAAACATCCGGTGGTGCACTTCTGAACTGCAGCTCTCCATCATTTGACTGCAGCTACAGTGAAACTCAACCCTCTACATCAGCTTACACATCAGCTGTAAATGTCTGGGAGGAAACAAAACACTTGTACATGTTTGAGAAGAAAGTGAAACCTCTTTGAGTTCAAGCTAATACGATGGAAAATATCTGGTGTATCTTTTGGCTTCCTAAAGATGGCAGACAGTCAGTGATAGCATTGGACACACTCTCTCTCTCAGCTTTGGTCTGAAGATCTCCTTAAGTGCTTACACATCACAAACATTATCAGCCAGGGCTTGGGAAAATTTGTTAGACCTTTTTCATTTGGGACTTTAAAGGTTTATTCACAGTTATTGGTTAGAGTTCATTTCTAAAGGGTAAATTCACTCAAACCACAGCAAATCTGAGAAAATAACCCTGATGATGGTGTCTTCATCATCAACATGTCTACTCAAACTAATTAGTTCTTCTAGCATATTACCATGCAGGTGGTTTCTTTCCATTAGTTGTACAAAGGAATGAAAAACGTTGTGCTTTTTTCAAAAAAAAAAAAATCAAGGAAAAGAACAGCTATCAGCGTAGCTTTTTTATACTATACACACTAAATAAATGTTTTACACAAGTATTACAGTTTTAATTACATTAGTTTTGGTTTATTAAGAGGATATTCATCATAATATGAATACATAACTTTAGCTTGAACACTTTGAACGTATTAATGTTGTTAAAATAAGCAAACAAACATTCATTGAGCTTCATTGTTTTGGGGTGGATGTAGATTTCTGCAAGACACAACAAATAAAATACAGCCTAGATAACATCAAGGCTAAACAACTGTCGTTCTTTATTTAATTAAGATAAAGCTGAATTCTGATATGTAAGCAATTGCAGCATAATTGCCCTTTCTTGCCTTTTCCAGGCATTCTGGGAGTCAATGAGTTTGGGACTTGGATTGAGGGAGAATATAGATGACATCACATCATTACAAAAGCCTTCCTGCTCTGATAGGAACAGGCAGTCTGACAGTATCTGAACTTCCTTAATGACTGACTGATTTATCCTCTCCTCTCTCGTCTTCCTGCCTCAGAGAGACTCATGGGAGCAGTCAGTTCCAGAGTCCGTATCCCAGATGGAGTCTTTGTGTCCTGATAGCCTGGCCTCCATCAACGTCCCGCCCTCCATGCCTAGCCCAGAACCCCAGGGGAGCCCCTCCCAGTACCGCTCGCCCAGCCGCGGCTCCTCCATGGGCACTGGCACCAGCAGCCAGGCCTACACACTGCACCCTCTGGAAGACGCCCACTACCACCCCTTGACCACCAGCAGCACCTACTCAGTCCCCTCCACCTCCTTCCCCTGCCCCTCCTACATGAGCAGCCCTGTCGGCGACCTGGTGTCCAAGATGGTGACAGAGGAGGCAGCCGACAGCAACGCCAGTCTGCCCCCAAACAGCGAGGCCCACTCCTGCTGGGCCAAAGAGGATGGAGTGAGCTCCTGGTCGCCGTACGAGATCAGGAGGGCCTACTGACCTGAGGAGGGACCTGAGGTTCACAATGAATAAGAAGGTGGAACTTTCACAGACAAGCTAACAGTGACCTCAACATGTATTTGACAGTACAGAAAGAAATCACTCAGTCAAAGAGCTGTGAAGCGTTCTGTTGATGGGACCGTTTTAATGTATTTACAAGTGCCCTTATTACAGCCTGACGTGCTGGGAAAATCCCACCTATTTGAAAAATAAAAAAGTGTGGCTTTTTCCTTTGATTTTTCTGAAAGAGAGTAATCAGTATGGACTTGATCAGTGTGGATTAGAAAAACAGAAAACACACCACATGCTGTCAAACTGAAAAACAAGCAAATATTTAATGAAGTGGTTCAGTCAAATGAAATGGAAATGTCACTCTCATGATGTATATAATATGACACTTTGTGCTTATCATAAGAGGCTTTGTAAACATGTAGATGCTGAAGGCCCTTGAGCTTACAGGATACTTGCACCCCCTGGAGGTACTTGCCAAAGGTCAGATTGTGAAAAAGCTCCACTGATCTGTACAGGACATACATCCACATGTTTGTGTTTGGGTGAAAATAAATTTACTTGTAGCATTTCAAAATGGTGTGAGGGCTGATCTTTAGTATATTTATTGCCAGAATAACCAACTCCACAGGACAAGGCTGCCAACCTGAGTCAGCTGTTACACCATAACGTCACACAATGAATACAGCTAGCACACAAGCAGACAAGCGGTTGACATGTTGAACTGTATGAGGACAAATCAGCCAAATAATTTAAAGTAGACTAAATAATAACCATGTAAGGATCACTGTCTTTTATGAAAAATTATGCAGCAAAATCCACCTCGTTAAAACACATGGCATTAATCAACACGCTGAGCAATATCACTACAAATGACCACATCTGGAACACGACAGGTGATGTTAATGAAGAGCTAGTCTAGCTCATTGGACGGGGCTGTGGGGGCACAGCAGGCAATAAAGGCTGAGAACCACAGCTTCATGACATGGGTCTCTGTTCAGGGAGATTTTTTCTTTTTTTTTTTTTGAGGAGATTGTTAGATATGATGTGGTACAGAGTTACATGTGTGTATATAATTAATATAAAAATGAAACCAAAAAATAAAACCGTTTTGAAATTAAAAAGTCTGATGATATTATTTCCTCAGCTGTCTCATATCATCACTTATTGTGGTAGAGTGACAAACTATTTTTGTTACAAAGGCTCAAGGAAAATCACACCTATAGTGTCCAAAAACAGCATTAACACAATAATACATGGTTTATAACCCATATTGCTTAGTATATTGTAGTTGTAAATTTATATTAAGACATCTTTACTGTGTAACAATATCTGTCAACAACCATACTGTGTTTTAAAGAAAATTCAAGCTGTTTTAAAAGACATATTACTTTGTACAGCTCCTTTCAAACTGTTCTCAAAATTTGGGAAGAAGTGAGTCAGTAATCACTAAATGTTAATGCTTCATTCGGGTCTACATAAGTTATTAGATATCAATATCAATTAAAAGTGGTGTGTGTTAGAGAATAAGTTAAATTAAAAATGCATGATGATGTGATTCAGTTTAATGAAGTAAATTACAGATCTGGCATGTACACACTGGTTGGTGACAGTTAAATAGTGTTATATCAAATATAATCAAGTGTTTTATCAAGCTTTTATTAACTGTCCAGACACTAGTTATGAATGCTTAAGGAGGAGTTATAGTTTTTGACATTAATAAACACAAGTACTCTTTAGTGTGTTGTAAATTATTTAATATCTGTTTTTACATACTGTTTATAAATGCTAAACATAGGGGTTAAATTAAAGTGTTATCCAAAAGGCTTTCAGACATTCTTTATTCAAGTTTTAAGTTTTTTTTGTAATTGTTGTTTTTCAAACAACTGACAAATAAACTGATTGGTTTAGATTTTTTGTCCCAACACTTTCACCACCAGTACTTGTGGAATAGTATAAACAAATAACTGCATAAATATATATTTTTTTATCTGGAATCACTTGCAATCAAAGAGAGTGCGAACACTGACTGAACAGGCTTCGCACTGTTTATCTTTCGGGGGGTGTTTGTGTATATGTATAAATATCACTTTGAAAAATATATTTGGCAAAACGGATTTATTATTTAGTAAACAATAAACGCACTTAATTGCTGGCCACTTCCAAACACACAGACCGGAAGGCAAGACAGCTTAGAAGAAGTTTTGATTTCAAACCACTAGGTGGAGCTCCGACACCACTGATGCAACAGAAGAAGGGAAGCCGCTGTGCTGCAATGAGAGGGAGAACACTTGAACGTATTAAGAGCTCAGAGGACAGAGATGAAGTTTTTATGTGGGATCTGTTGAAAAGAGGAAACTTGAAAAAAAGCTTTTGAACTTACATCGAGGTCTTTAAAATGGGCAAACATGAACCAAACATGAAATATTGGACAAAATATTCGCGTTTCATATGGAGTGGGGATGCTGCCCTTACCATCAGTACTGCTACTGCAACAAATATCAATAACCATACACTATAATAAATAACAGCCATTATAAAACAAATATTTAAAAATTAACTTTTGAATAGTTTTAGTTTTGGCAATTTGCTCCAGATGTTTACAGCTGGCCAAATAAGAGGCCACAAAATGTTTGTATTTTGCTGTTTTCTATTAAATTTGTGTGACTTATAATGTTCCTCCCGCATTCTACTGCGAAAAAAAAGCTAAAGATTATTAAAAACTTGATTTGGATGGAAATCATTTGGTCCTAAATTAAGATGTTTTTAAATATTAAAACATATCATCAAATTGTATATCTTCAATTTTTTCATCTGTCTGAAATGTATATTTTTTAATTAAAGCTTTTTAAACGATAATATTGTAAAAGCTGAGAGCTACCGGGTGCTCTCGTGCAGGTGAGTACTTTGAGCAGGTGAGTGCTTTCAGAGCACTTGCTGAGGGAGCTTCAGGCCTGCAGTGCCAAAGATGGCTACTGCCATGGCTTTGCCACGCCCCCTTTTTTCTCACTTTTTTGTCTTTTTTTCTGAAATAAAGCTTAAAAATACATTTGAACATATTGTTTATATGTAGAATGGCCGCACTAAATGCGTGATTGCAGATATATAGAGAATTGCGGTGTTAAAGTTGCGCACAAGTGGCACCTATGGCTGTAGTGCTTAATGAGGGGGTGTGATGCTCTGATATGGCAAAAGGAGGATAAAATTAATAAAAGTATGGTTTCTTTTTGGTCAAAGTGTAAAATACTATTATATTACATTAAAGTAGAGCTTTTACAATGTCTGTGCGAAGTAATTTTTATTGAAAAATCGATATTATTCTGTTGCCTCTGAATATTCAAATTGAAAGTAACGCGCAATCAAATCATTGTCAAATCATTGAGTTCTTGGGGTTTTAAATAGTAGGCATGGAGGGAGAAAATCTCAAACTAATATGTCCCCAGCTATATTACAATATTGTTGTATGCTCTGACCCTGCTATAGGACATTTGTGTTGAGATTTTTGGAGACTTTTGCACAAATTTCGTTCTTGGCCATTTTGCTGAGGCAGAAAAGGACGTTGTGGAGTCCCGCAGGTCTTCTCCAGGGAGCCTCTCTTCATCTCAGCCATCATGTCTGGTGAGTTTTTACACTGATTTTCGTCTGGAAATGATTTTGTAACAATTTATCCTGTAAGAAAAGAGAAAAAAAAGAAAAGGAGAATGTTTAGTGGCAAATTTAAAATAACACCAGAGCTGAGTGCAAAATGAGAAGGTTTTTTTTCCCTCGGGATGCTCATTTTATAACAATTTTATCCAGTATATAATATGACCGAAGTTTAAATGAAGCTTAATGTGATGAAACTTTGAACTTTAATGACACCTGTTTCCTGACTGATTGGTGAAAGATGAGAGTTGTTTTTTTCCATTCAAAAGCCATACATAGTTTTATCGACTTTTTAAAATTATTAGATCTTACATTTGAATGACCACGGGCTGCTGACATACATGCAGATAATCATCCCAAAAGACATTTTAGTGTTAAACTTTAATTACTACTGGAACTAATTTTTGAGCCGCAGCTTCTCTGCCCGGGCTGCTTGTGCGTAA
>JAPZDY010000024.1:2791882-2804640 GCA_029783645.1 Ctenochaetus hawaiiensis
GCCCCCGATGTCCACGCGATGTTGCAGAGGCGTGTCAGCCACGACAGCCCCACAACATCCAGGGCCTTAAGGAACTCCGGGCGGATCTCATCCACCCCCGGGGCCCTGCCACCGAGGAGCTTTTGTCATTATCAGACTTTACTAACATCTGTTGGATTGTAGTATGTAAGGCATTTATTCCTCATTGGCTGAATGCCCAATTTCATAATGTGAAGGAACGTGAGAACATATTCATGTGTCTGTCCTGTACCCAGAGCCCACCAGAGACCTCCACCTTCCTCCTCCCCCATCTGTAGTGGAGGTTTAATGTGGGTGGCTGTTGCTTCACTGGACCAAAGACCTGGCAAAAGTTTGCCAGGGGCGTGAACCCATTCTTGTGCATTAAGAGAATAGCAAATCACATCATAAGCCAGTCATTCACTGCGTGTTGTGACATGGTTTGTAATTAGTTAGAGGGAAGCAGAGGAATTTGAAATGGAGACTGAAATGAATACTCTGGGTGTACTACAATCTGTAGCTTTTTGCTCTGCATCTCCATTTCATCAGAACACTTAGATTGCAGATTCCATGCAGAGCTCATTCTCCCACTCCTGTTGTTTTAGAGATGCCGAAATTTTGTGTAAAGAAAGTGTCATCTTTCATCAATGATTTTGAGCGATGGTGATGTTTCTTAAATGAGGCCTCAGATGCTCATCACCTGCAGAGGTTTACTTTGGCGTGAAAACATGATCCTTTCTGGAGCTGAAACTCAAACATTACTGTCTAAACCTGATGGAGTGGAGCTTTATGTGGTCCCTTACCTAACCGCAGCCTCTCTTAACCTTATTTTTGCCTCTGAGCCTAACCGAAAGATGAATGTTTGAGCTGTAATCCCCTGCGAGGTACACTGTAAGCTGCTGCAGACAGACACATGGTTAGAGCTCCCAGGCATTAAAGTGAAAACCCCCCGTTTACCTCCAGGGTCACTGCAGCAGCATTGTTAAGACTGGCAAATGGTTCACGGGAGGGGAGGTGTGTGTGTGTGTGTGTGTGTGTGTGTTGACATGCTTCATCTCGTCGGGCGTCTCATAGCTTTAATAGCCTCTGATGAGAAAACAGGGAATTAGTGTCTCACACTGTTTAACCTATTGTGAAGTATCAATTTACTGATCACAACAGTAAGCGTCTCCATCTCAGTGATCTCTCAGAACTGCAGGCTACTACACAAAAGATCAGTAAATCAAATCAAACCAAAATAATGGAGTGCTTTTTGTGAGGTTTACAGTCCCTGTCCTCTCTACGGACAGAGTGAAAACGGGATAGTACATAAGTGATTTCAGACACTGGAAGGTTCACTGAACTCTGTCTGTTCAACTTTCCATCCAAATTTAGTGAATAATTTAACAAACGCTACAGAAATTCAGTGAAAGAAAACATAAATTAATGTTAATGATTCAATTTACAATTGTAAAGCAGATGAGTTTTAGTCCCAAAAAAAGTTACATGTTGCGTTAGCGTTCTCTTTAATTCCCCATTTTGAACTGGTGTTAATAATTGCTTTGCATTATCATTTAACCACGTGTATTGGCTTGTATTGATTGTTTTGAAGTCAGACTGGAATTAGTATTTTAATAGTTGCCTGGTTTAATAACAGCTCACTTAATGCTGAGAAAACTTTAACATTGCAAAAGTAAAATTTATAATAAAATTAAAACTAAAAAAAGAAACTATAATTAAAATTTATGCATTTATAATCTATAAAAGTGCAAAAAGAACATTATGCCCCCTCTTCTTAAAAGGTAAAACATCTGGTGTTGCATTAGGTCACATTTATAGTTACAGTTTATTGTGTGCTTTTATTGTGGATACAAGGAATACATTTCCAAGTGATTAAAGCAACATGATGTTACCATTTGGTCATAATATCTGGTTATAATTATGGCTTTGCCTCTGATGCACTCTGGCTTGTTTTTACACCATATCCAAGCATGTTCGGACCAACATGAGGCTAATGGGGAGCCAAACAGGGGATGCTGATGTTAAGTGGGCCGTGAGGGACAACAGAACCAAAACCAGCAAGCTCAGCAACCTCAATACAACAGAGGCCAAGATACAGAAGAGGACTTTTTTAGGAAAGATTAAAAGGGGACTAACTGAGCAAGAGGTTAGGAACATGAGAATTGTTAGACTGGCTTTTAGTTGTTGGCATTCATAAAAAAGAAGAGACGAAGGAGGATAGTGATGAGGAGGAGAAAAAAAGGGTGACTGGGTTTGGAATAATGCTTGAGTCAGACTGGCATAGTAACATCACAACAGGCGTAGATACAGAAGACAGTGTTGGTGGAAGCTAAGACAGGAAAAAGAGTGATTGAGAGAGAGACCAGAGTAAATGTCTGACAGGCCTGCAGTTGTTGGCGAGAGCTTTGCCAAATGAAAGGCTTCAAAACAGACTCTGAGTGTGACTTCTTTGCTGCTGGCATAATGAGCATCACTAGCTTGCTGCTAAGTTATGTGTGTGCTGTTTTTAGTTGGGGGCAAAGTGTGAACATGATTCCTGTCTCTTCATGGCCAGTGTTCAAATAGTGAATGAGTGCAGCAAGCAAGAATTGTAAGCACATGCATTTGAAAGACTTGGAAAATCCTAAACACTAACTTAAAAAAACCCCAAAAACCTATCTTCAACTTCTAAGTAGTTATAACAAAGGACTTGTCACCAGGTGAAGCTGCTGACACTGGGCCCCGTGGCGACTGCCTGCCTTGGCTGGTTAGTAATCCTGTCTTAATCCAGCCTTGACAAAGTAGACAACTGATCATCTACACTGTTTTCTTTGGAAGTAAAACTGAAAGTAAGAGCATCTGACATTTTTTAATAATCATCTCTCAGAGAAAGTCTGTGTACAGCTGAGTTTAAGACTGTCAGACCAAATCAGGTGTTGCTGCAAGTAGTGCAAGGTTGTGCACAGAGTGGCAGTGTCTTCACAGGGCCTGTTAAACTGCATGTCAGGTTTCCAGAAGAGGACAGTCAAACAGTTTTTCAAACCTACATTAAACAGCAGGAGAAAAGAAGAAGCCTTTTCCTCAACTTCTTCTCTCTGAAGTCAAAGAAATGCTGTGCCAGCACTGTTTCATGACCACATTTTTGCCACCATCAAAAATGAACTCAGAACTGCCCTTAGAGAACATGTTTTCATGTTTTACTCTGAAACTTGGCCAGGGGCTCTGGCTTAATACCATGACTCATTATCAGATAGGTAGAGGTATGTGAAATATTTTCCTGCTGGTTTCTCATATCATTAAAATGCCAAGTTGAATCAAGGTTTAAAACTGTTTCTTCAGCTGTTAGAGATGCCAAGTCTTAACCGGGCCCTTTTATACTGCAGTATTGTAGAGACTTTCAGAGTATTCTACCCAGGTCCCAGCCTGCCAAGTCTGAACACATTAAACAAACAGAAAAACGGCAATCTAAAAGAGGGTCTTGTTTTCATTTCTGGCTGCACTTCACACCTTTCATTCCTGAAGCTGGATGCAGTGTGTCAAAGCAAAACACTAAGGGGTTTGTGAGCATGTGTGTGTTTGTGTGTGTGTGTGTGACCTGTCCTCATGCTCCTGCTGAACACTAGTGGAAATCCCCCTGCAGAGGCTTGGCAGCACCTGATCAGTGTGAGGAAACGCCTACATTCAGAAAAGCTTTTCAATCAGCTTGTACCTGCTGGTTCTGACGTTTCAGCATGTCGAACGAAGAGGACAGTCCAATTTTATGTCAGTTTTTTTTTCTCTTGAGTTTTAAGAAGAACATTTTGTCAACATTTTGAATAAACATGTGAATGAGACAAATGAAAGTAGCATGATTATTAAAGCAGAAAAATGTTGAAAAAGGAAAATATTAAAGAGATGAAGTTTAAAACCGACACGGTTGAGAAATCCTCTGGCTGAAATCATAATCATGATAAATAAAGCTTGAATTAATCTCCATGACAACTGTCATGAGTTGAAACTGTTTTGTCAAATTGCTGCAAAATGCAGAAAAAAATAGTTTAACAAGAACATTAGTCATTCAGCATTCTGACATTTAGGTTAAGCACTTAGATAAATTAACCAATAACAGTGTTTTAAGTGTTAACTGTAGATGACACTCAGCTTGTAATACTCCTCTCAACAGCACTGTTTCTTTCCGATGACCCGGCCACTCAAGATAATCCTCAGACCTTGTTGTGAGCAGTTTCATGTAAGAACTATTTCCTTCTGCTAAATGACACCGACCCACAGTATCATCGCTTAGAGGGTGGCGTCCACTCGTGGATAAAAGGCGATTGCTGTTGACAGTGCAGAGTTGCAAGGTGTGCTAGCACAGTTTTTTCTGCAGTCAAGTGTCTTTTTGTACAATGTAAAGAAAAAGCACAGGCGAAATAAAAAAGACAATATCACTGGTTCTGCTGCTTCAGTTTTGACCATCATGAGTTCAACAGTGTTGCCAAGGTGCAATGCTAAATTAACTGTGCTCTGTTTTCACATAATTCGAGTAATTATAGTTGGTAACTAAGGTCAGTACTATCCCTACATCCTGAAAACATTATTAAAAACTGACCTGACCATTGTCAGTAAGATCTGTAAGTAAGACTCTTAAAGTAAAAAGTGAAAATATAATAAAAATATAAAAATATAAAGTGCAGCAGTCTGCAGCATGAACCATGACACCGTTCTCAGTTTAACTAGCTGCCTCACCACGAGGATCCACCTGTTTTAATGACATTACAGAGTACAGTACATTGCACAATACCAGTTACCAGACTACACACAATGCTCCCAGTCACACTGGATGTAGTTTATGGTGCAGTAACACTGTACACCTTTATGAGACTCCTTTGAAGTTTTATGATCTGATTTATTAAGTCAAATTCTTTGTGTCTAGACTCAGCACTGCTTTTGTTCTTGTTAATATTTAAGCAACAGGATCAATGATTCTGATAATGATTTTTGATATGAAAACAACTTTTTATGACAGTGTAGCGTTAAACCTTTGCAACCCAAAATACAAAGTTATCATGCCTGGAGAAAAGGTGAAAGGTGAATCCAGTAAATAGCATCAGTCTGTTTTTCGCAACAGTCGATAAGTGAGCCCTTCAACAATGTGTGCTCATATCAGAGGGTGTTTCTTTATGAAGTAAATCATAGGCTCTTTACATTCATTCATGTATTCTGCACAAAAGCCACACACACACACACCCAGGTGTGACAACAGAAACACTGGGCTTGCAGGTCACTCGCTGTTCCAAGCTGCAAAAGTGACAGGAAATCCTATTTGCACATCAAACACAGCATACAAACGATAATACTGTGTTTCCATTTGTAAAGTCGGTCAGTAAACACTATTAAAAGAAATGGTTTTCAAATAATTTGCTGCAAAAACACTAAGAGATTTGTGTGTGTATATCAAACAGTACTGAGTTCATACAAGTTCTTTTTTTTTAGTGTCTGGTAGCTCTTTTTAGAAAAACAAACCCTCTGCCAAGGAGGGATGCTTTTACTTCTCTGGTTTATTTATTTTGCTGGCCTAATCAGTGATGGCAGAGCAGATAGACAGAGGAGCACTTCCATGAACATATAAACATACAAACACAGAGTTTACCTGTGTTTCATAACATATATTGGCTAATCACAATATCACCAGTGGGAGATTATCGGTCGTTATTTACCCAGAACATTCCTGGCACTACAGTTGATATGCAATGCCTCCCTTACTGGACAACTGTAGATATATCTACAGGATATACTGTATGTGCTTGTGAAAACCGTTGAAAAACATGCAATCATGTGAAAGATTCAGCATACAGACTTTGTGGGACCTCCACCCTTTTTTATTTGTGGCCTGCTATCTTGATCTGTGGTGTTTTGGACTGTTTAAGAAAAAACCTGTAACACAATAAGTGTATTCTGAGAGCAGAGCAGGAAGAACAGGCCTCGGCATGACTGCACTGGCTCCAGGACCACTCCTGCCTCCTGCAAAAGACTTTTTTTCTTCACAGAAAAAGAGATACATCAAATGTGCAAATAGCAAAGTATAATGATAGTAGATTTTTTTATACCTTTTCTGTTCTGGCTGGGCACATTTTAGAGCCTCCTGTGTCTGTATGCTAAATCTATGAAGAAAGCCAGCAGTCAGGTAGCTTCTCTTAACAAGGAAACTCTTAAGTCAGGGGAAACAGCAAGGCTTGACCTGAGCAGTAACAAAATCCACCAACCAGCACTCTTTCAGCTCACAATTACACAATAACTTATTATATGTCTTTCCCGTACAGAGCTCTGGCCAAGAAATTGTCTGCACTTCCTCTTTGCTCGAGTTACTGTATGGATTAAAGCTTGATTAAGTGAAAATTGGTGTTTTGTTTGATTTGGCGCCCCTACAGTTTCTAACTGCATACCTCTGTCATAAATACAGATCCCTGGTTCTGCAAGAGTACTGTCAAATGTAAAGTATGTGCTAACCACAAACTAAACTCTTCATAAGTCTTAAGTCTTGAAGCGGCAGTAAAAGTTTGCATGAGCATTCACTCAACTCAGAACTGCAGCATGTTAAGCTGATGTAACCTGAACCAGAGACAATGAGAAGACAACAGCTGCATGTAACACTGACTAGCTAACACTCTGTCTAAATGGGCCAAGTTAGATGACTTGACTTTCAATCAAACCAAGCAAGGAGACAACTTTGAAAACACAGCTAAATATCAAGTATGTGCAACAACACATGACACATAACTTATCAGCAATTTAATGTTACTTACTACTCCAACAGCAAGAGGGTCAAATCAATGTCTGCCTTGCAGCTTTTTATGTAGAAAAGTTCTTTCCAATAACTCAAAGCCAGTTCGATATTTGCTTCTGTTGCTTGCTTTCTCTCCTTATCTCTCTTCTGTCAGTATCCTCTGTATCATCATCTCCCAATGTCCTCAATGACCAAAAGCTTACAGTTCTCCTGTCCCAGCTTCTAGCCTGGCCACTCTGTTTTTTATCCTCCTACGTCAAAGTCCTCCTCTGCATCTTCGTCTTTGTCTTGTTAGGACTGCTAAACCTGTTAGCTTTGCTAGTCTCATTGGCTTGTACTGTTGTAAACTTCACCGCACTCCCCATCAGCACTGTCCAGTGGGTCTCCCTCAGCCTTATGTTGGTGCAAAGTTCCTGTTGTAGTGCGGCTAAAATCAAACACTTCCTGCTAAGCTAAGTTAACCAACTGCTGACTGCAGCTTAATATTCGGACAGATGAGAGTGATATATTTATCTTCTAAGAAAAGTCTCAGCAAAGTCAATAGGGGTATTTACTAAAACATCAAATTGTTCTTGTTAATTCTAAAAACTTTCCTTTTCAGGACCTGATCTCATATTTCCAAATTATTAATTACATTTTTAAAGTTGTTTTTGTTTTTAGGGTAGGATAGATACATAGATAGGTGTTTCCTGTTAAAGTCAGTTTGTTGGGGTGTCACTACCTCTCTGTCACACACCAACACACACACAGAGTAAGATATCTCTCTTGGCAAATAATGTGTGGGTTTTCCCCTTCATCTCCTACAACCAGTCTGACACTTTTATCTGACATGTCTGTTTACATTACCAGTGCATTTAAATGAAGCATCGCCTGCAGCTGGTGCCACACAGCTTGGAAAAAGGTCCAACACATCACTTATTACTCCTCAATTCTTAAAGTGCAACAAAGTGTATGATATGATATAACAGCACAGTAGCTTAAGCATGAACTATTTCAGCCACTTAGGAAGGAAAAAAAGGAAAATGTCAAACAAATTTCTGATTGTGTCTTCTGCTTACTAAGATGCCTGGCTGAGTTACCAAATGATCAAAGCAGACAAACACTACAGGTCCAGTGCATAGAAATTGGGCATTATTTTGTGACTCCTCTTTGTTTGGGGTTGAAATATGTCGTACAAAAACAAACTATTTATAAAGGCCCTCATAGGGATCCTGCCACTACATGATGTAGGGGCCCTGTCTTAAAGGGGGCCCTACACCTTTAGCTTTCATTATTTCATCTGATTTTTCATTTACTGTATAAGGAAGATATTGCTAAATGAGTTTATATTTAATCAAATTCACACAGCCAGCCTAATAATTGTATTACTGTTCTATCAAAGGAATGCAATGCATTTGCTTTTTGCCCCCCAGAGCCTTTTGTCCCAGTAGGTGAAGAAAGCCATAGGGTCAGTAACAGCTGCTGAACTACTCAGGTGAGGTCTGGTTTACATATCCACATATCCATATATAGTTTTAGAATTTTCATTTTAAACAATGAAATTTACCTGATTTTCATGGAATTGTGGATGTTCAAATTACAGTTTTTCTGAGCACTTTGAGGAAGACACATTACAACTTAACTAAGATAAATACAAACACAAGCCTCCTACTGACCTCAGCAGAATTTTAATGACATAATTATCCCACTGCATGATTAATCCAAGAAATGCTCATGCAAATGATAAATGTCAGTGTTGAACACTCACAAACTGCATTTGCTCACTGGGAGCTAAAAGCCAGGATCATTCAACAAAGGCTCATTCAGGCAAAAGATATCCTGACACAGGGTTTATAAGGAATGACTTAGAAAGTAATTTACCCTGGAACAAAATTCATTCATTAAAAACTTCTTTACATAACTGCCCCTTTATAAATTGTTTTCTATAATATTCTGTAACTTCAGTTTGTTTTCTTATCTATCAAATATTAAAAGAATTTATTGAAAAAGAATTAAGTACAGCATAGAACCCCTGTATGTAGGGTAAGTTATTAGAAAATGTACCTAGATGCAAGTTTAGTTGCTGAGCAGCATAAGAATGAATGTAAAAGAACTCTAATTGAGACAAATTGTCACATATGTATTCTCAGCCTACTTGGGGGGTCAAATTTCGTGGCCCCTGGGGCAAAACTTTTCCATGATAAGCACTGGTACTTGCTCCATGTGTCCTGTTTTTGCATGCTAACAGAGGTGCGGCATAGGCATGTTTCTGCAACGACTCTTGGCCTGAAGATGAAGCACTTTAAAGGGACTCTGATTCAACACAATTACTCTCATCAGACACTACAGCTCTGTTAGGCCAGTCTCTCTCTCTCTCTCTCTCTCTATATATATATATATATATATATATATATATGAAAGCAAACTCAGAAACACGCCCTCTTGTAGTTCACACAAACTCTCCTGCACTGGAAAATGATGCAATATGTGACATTTCAGCTGCACATGTCCATCATATTGATTTATTCTCCTAATATTGTCCCTGTTAACACCCAATGAAATGCCACCTCAACATTTAGGAAATGCCTGGTTTTCTCAATGCCCAGTAATTTCTTCATGTGAACTCAGAGCCAAGGTCGACCTGCCCTCCTCACGTTCCCATCACATGAGCAGGACGGGCATGTTTTTTTCCCTGTGATACGATCTCAGGTGTTTCCAGGTGTGGGATTTGACGGATGAGTTAAAGCACCTCTCAAAATGACAGTTTCCCCTGGGGGGGAATCCCCTGAGACTCAGGAGCCTTCGTTGCCAAAAGCAAGAATCAGCAGTTGTCATTAAGAACATGAAAGCTTTGGATTTCAGGATTTTAAACTACCTTGCATATCATTGCCCAGGCAACATCCTGAAAAAAGGTTAATAAGGCAGAAACTTTTCCTGAATTTTAAAATTGCACAATGCAGGTTAAATAGGCAGGAAGATACATGTAAAAACTACTGTTGAAAAATTACACTAAATTCAGAAAAGTTTAATACAAACAAAACATGCAACAAAATTGAACTATTTTCATTTTTTTTTCCAAAATCATTTGTCATTTGTCATCTTTATCTTATAAATCCTGAATTACAACACTTTCTCAATAAATGCAATAAATTAATTGCTATCAGAGGAGAAGCTAGTTGTAGCTATTTATCCATATTTTGCAAGCTTAGTTTGACTTTTGTCAAAAAGATTAGAAAAAAATGATTCACCTTTGGCTGCTGATTGCCAAAGGAAAAAAATGATGAGCCTTCATGTTTTACCAAAGGAACTGAAAATCCAAGAGCCAAACTGCAGCCTGCAGAAACCTTTTTCAAAAGCACTGTTTCACCACAAACCTTATATTCAAGCTGTTCCATCAAGCAAGCTCAGTTTTCCTCACGGTTATTCAACTCTGTTCTAGCAAATTTCCAGTGTGCTAAAAAATGTGGACTAACATTAGTCAAGTTACATGATGATTCACATCAAATGCAGGACAGTTGATATGGTATGGAAGTGATGACATTAAGCTAGACTGTTTTGAATGTTTTGATGGGCAGGTGAATCTGCCAGTGAATGCTGGAGGGATGGCTGGTGATGGAGTCCAGCTTCTCCTCAGGTTTTGTTTCGATCATCAGCTAGTAACAAGAAAACAAGCAGTGCAGGACACATGACGATTCTACTATTAATCAAAACATTTATTTAATGTTCTAACTCAAGTAAACATATTAAGGTTACAAGAAGGACAGCACTTCACAACTGTGCTATCTCTCAAAGAATCGGGACATGTAAGACAAAACGGAGTGTATTTCTTGTTTTTCAGTGACTTTTCTGCTGCAAAAGACACAGCTCCCAAAATGAATTTAAAGAAAAAATAGACTTGAACAATATTAATATTTTACTCTCATTTAGAAACAGTTTGAAAACACACTAAAAGCCCAATATGATCCTGCCATTGATTCACCTACCAGAAATTTTAATTACAATGCAACACGTAGCATAAAGCGCAAGGTAATACTTCATTGCACTTTGCAAAAACCTGGACATATATATAATGCATATAAAAATTTGGTAAAAGTTTAAAAAATTGATTTTGTTTTTTTCAACTGTGGTCTTTATTGTTGTAGTTTTGACTATTACTCTTTCTGTTATTAAAACAATTCACAAGTAAATTGGGAAATTCTGAAACACGGCAACATCAAGATGTCAAATGAGGGCACAAATCAAAAGCTTGTCAAAAATGTTTTCCTAACTTTTTTAATGTCACTTTAAGCCCCCCCATTGATGTATTGATAAACGGCTGTAACTTCTCCCGCAGGTATCCTTAAGTTGCAGCTGCTATACAAATAATACACAACTTTAATAATATTAACATGTTTGTCAGTGAAGAGGTTACAATTATTGGCAAATACTGTACAATAATATGAATCTAAAATCAGGATCAGGACCACAACATCACTCTCCAGTTATTTGTCATCCAGCATCGATCTCAGCAGTTATCTTTTCAAGTATAGTATTATCATAATATAGATATAATTTTCACAGCTACAAAATAAAGACCCAGTTGGTGATCAGCCAAAATCATCCCTTAACGCTGGCCCCAAAAAGACAAAAAGAAAAACATCTGCTCTCTCCAGACAGACAAGGGCCCATAATTTCAGACATTCGGAATGAAGAGCGTGCTGCTGTACGTGTCTTTGCCATTCTCGCCGCCATCATCCTTTTGATCTTCCAGAAGTTTATCCAGGAGGCTTGCTGATTCTGGCTCTACCCCAGGATCTTCATCCAGAGACTGGCCTTGTGGTTCAGTATCCAGCTGGTGGTCGGAACGCTGGGGGAGGTCCAGTAACTGTGGCTGAGGATCTACTCCCTGAGCGTCCAGCTGAGGGATCATGGTGGTCAAAGACATAGACAGGGGCATATGGACCAGAGGTGACCCAGGCAGGGCTGCAGAGCCAGTGGCAAACTGGACCCCTGGGTTGGGCATGGTAGATATGGTGGTGAGGGGCTGGGCCCAGGGGAGGTAGGTCAACCCTGAGTCTGAGAGCTCCATCTGAGGGAGGGAGCCTGGTGCTGGGGCCATTGGTATGGTCTGAAACAACAACAGTTATGAATATAATGGTTATTGTGATTGCAAAAGAACTACAACTATTGACGACACAAACATTTGCTCAAAGGTCTGCATCTCAGACCATATATCATCAACAAGCTCAACCACTAAAATTATTTATGTCCAAATGTCCCTGGACTGAAAATATTTTCTGTTTTTCCTCAAATATGTCAGCAAAGGATCTTCTACAGTAGATTCCATCTGGTCTGACCTGACCTCTACCTGCCCCACCAGTCCATGACATGACATTTTACTGGCTGGCTGGACCCCACATACAAAAGGGATGAGAACCCAGTGCTTTAGGTTATAAATGGTCATAAAGGGGCTCTAGGCTATATGGTTAATAGTTATGTGGTCTGTGTAAGTTAAACTCATATTCCACCCAAGTTTTATCTTGTGTTTATTACTCGTGTGTTGTGGACTTGAAAGCTGTGAGTTCAAAGCTTAAACAGCAGCTGTTGCCAGTTGGTATAATATATCATGTTTTGGCACTTAAAGAAAACTTGTCAGCATCGGAATCCATCGAAACTACTATGAGGTCAATCTGGAGACCTTCTGTTCTCTGTAAGTGATAAACTACCACTTATCAACTTCAGCTTTCATTTGATACCAAAAGGCCAGAAAGATTTTTAAGTGGAGTGTGACTTAAAGGTTGGGAAAAGGCTGGAATTAGTAATTAAGCTGAAAAGATCAGAAAACCGAACCGCAGATCAGGTGACTATAGCCAGTCAGTTTTCTTTGTTTCCTCTTAGTCCATCCATTCTCCCAGTTCTTAGTATTACCTTCCTTGAGAAGCAATGATGTGGACCCCATGACTCTCTGTCTTATCTTACAAGTGATTAATCAGTGCAAATCCTAATCATACTTTTGTTCACCAGTCCTACTCACCCCAAAGTTAGTGAGCAGTGGTGTGTG
>JAPZDY010000024.1:2805907-2829350 GCA_029783645.1 Ctenochaetus hawaiiensis
GAGTCGGCATATACACATCGGCAGTGAGAGTGGGGGTAGTTGAGTAGGCTGGACGGTCCTGCTGGTTATAGTCAGTTGAAGACCAGGGTGCAGGTTGTAGGCAAACACTGCTTGTGGGGGGTGCAGCTTTCCATCCTCCATCACTGACTGCGATCGACTGCTCAGCTGAGGAGCCGCTGGCGACATCAGAGGCAAAGATACCTGAATTTCATAGAGAAGCTTGCATGAGTCTTAAAGATTGTTAGAGACACGTGCTTCACTGACAGGAATCAGTTTGGTAAAGTCGTCCGGTAACTCTCAGATGCAGCTGTTATGAACGAACACGTCGGTTTACCTTGTGTGTATGATGACTCGCTGTTGTGTGCAACCACATCCTGAAAAAAACAGATAACAACAATCAAAAAGGTGAGTTAAACATGTCAATAACTTGAAATAGAATCATAATCACATCTTGCTGCTATAAAACTAGTGACACTGTAATGTTGATATGTAAATATCTGGTATTTACACTTAAACCGATCAAGTCCAGGTGTGAGAAGCTGAGTCAAGATCATAATTAAGGTGTGTTTGTGTGTGTTGGAGGTTCACACACACACACACACAGTGTTAGTCAGTGTGGTCTTGAACCATTTGGGGCAGAGACTTTTTTTTCATTAGCGAAACATTAAAACATTAAAACTCTAGAACATCAGAAGAACATCCCAGCCAGCCTCACCCTCACCTGCTTGCATTGAGAACTGACAGATTCACACAGGATGCCATCTTCATTGCCTTAACTCAGTCTTCACAAATACTGAGGGTAACAACTTCAACTCATCTATAAACTTCAGCTCAATCATTCAGCACAATCTCTATGATGGAAATGATTGGAAATTTTGAAACTTCAGGCTTGAGTAACACACTCTGCAAGTGGATACTGGACTCTCTCACTCTCTCACAGACCCCACACCATCATTCCCCCATGACTAAACGCCCCCAACAAGGAGAGAACTCTATCGTGACGATTTCTAACAACGATGAGAGTTTTGCCAAGTTGTGCACACAGAACAACCTGCTGCTCAGCATCAACAAAACCAAGGAGCTGATTCCTGATTGTAGAAAAAAAGAGGAAAAACTGTCCACATCAGTTAAGCTGAGGTGGACAGTTTTCTCCTCTTTTGTGACCATCATTAGTACACATTAACTGAGCATCGCTGATATCTGTCAGGTGAGATTCAAAGCCCAAAGGATATTAAAAATCATTACACAACCCAGCAACATCTAGGGAGAGACACATGAGTATTCACTGCCTACCACCAGGCTGATGAAGAGCTTTTATTCTTCAATCTGTGAGACTCAATTCCTTTAGCACCTAAAATTGGTTTAAACCACAGACAGTGCTGAAAACTAGGAGCTTTTTTTGTTGTTGTCTTGATTTTTTATGATTTTCCTGAGATTTTGTCAGTTTTTTTGCACTCTGTGTCCTAAAGAACAAGAGAATAAATGAAAAGTTCTTTGACTATGTACAATCAGCTCCTCTTTGTTTGATATGTTATCTCCTGTATTTAATGTACATACTGTCAGTGGTGGAAAAAAATGCAGTATGAATGACTGGTACCTATAGCTGTCAGACAAATTAAGTTGAGGACAAGTGCCTCAAATTGTGCTTGTGTACATAACTTGAGTAAATGCTGTCAGTTATATTCCACCACCACCACGTTCCATTATGTGAGACATGTGCATATCAGTCTTGAAAGACAATATTCTGCCATGTAAAGAAACATGTTTGCTCTGTCAGTCACTGGAAAAGTGAGTGCATAATAAACAGTGTCACAATACAGAATCTGAGGTGATACAACAGTGGGACCGACTGAAAGGCAGCAGCGGCGGCAGTACTGACAGCCAGTGTCGATGTTGGGGCGTTGTTTGACACGAGCAGCAGTGAGTAACTGCATCCTGCTGCCTGCTGTCAGCCAGCAGGGCATGTGCTGTCAAATGCCTGGGAGACTGCAGAGGCACTGTGGAGCCGCTTAAGTGTTAAAGCTTTAAAAGCAGGTGGAGAGTTACAGGGCTCTGTCATTACAGCAAAAACATTACATTACTCAACACGGATAAACCTTAAAAAAAATAGTCTAAGAACATTAAAATGTTTGAAAAGTTCGAGAACTTTGGAGCAGAAATTGACGCATTGATACGTATAGAGAAGTTTAAAATGAAATGAAAAAACTACCTCAGTGAAGGCTGAGGGTTCAGTTTAAATAAAACATATGTAAACACAATTTTTCAAGCACAAGGAAACCAAAGCTCTCTGTTTTGAACAATTATATATTCTGTCAAACCGCTGAGCTCAGTGAATCTGCAAAAACAAGGCCTGCCCTCCGTGAAATTGTCAGACATTAATGGGCCACTTCCCCTCAAACAGGGGTCTGTCACACACATCATCTACTAGGATTTCCATGAGTGTTGTTGTCACTATTATGAGGTGACAACACCCCTCACTTCCAGCCCAAACCAATTCTTCTTGTTTTAATTAATTGTTTTTGTACACCTTTGCATGTTTTTTACATGCTTCTTTTGCAGTGAGCACATGTGAGAGTGCCATTCATTTTTTTGTCCCACTCTTGCCAAGAAAGACTCCAAAGTGTTTATTTTTTATTCCAAAGGAAATGGCTTTCCCTTTACATGCCAGGATGAATGTAAACTAGGTATTATAGTGATTAAGTACATTGAATTAAAGACCTGGGGATTTCAACCTGAAGAGTGAACCTGCAGACCTTCCAGGTCAAACATACACAGGAGAACTGAACCCAGGCGTAATCTGGGATTAGAGAAACCCTGAATTGTCAGCAATGTTAAAGAATCTTCCACATTCCATAAAAATGTTATCTCAGTGAAACATGAGTATTAGTAACTAGATTTTGCAACCAACTGGAAGATAACATACAAGTGCAGAGCTTGGGTGTAATAAATAGCAAGGGGGAGGGATCTTTGGCAAGGCTGCAGTTATTTTGCATAGGGCTGTGTGCCCAGCCCTGGAGCCATGCAGGGAATGACTGTAACTGTCATGGAAAAACACCTGTATTATATAAGGAATAAAATCCCCTCTTTGCTCTGGGATAGGCCCTGAGTCCTGACTGCTCACATCCTGCTGGCTGCAGGGGCCATTTCCTTTCAGCTCTTGGAAATGCCATCTATAATTTGATGAATAATGTTAAGGTTGGAAAACTTGCTCAGAGCAGTCTCGCTCTGTCACGTTGTAACTTCTTCTTGACGGAGTTATTTTAAAAAAAACTATTTACAGTGTGCAACTGAGGGTTTAGCAATGTGCACTTCCTTTGATCTCTGCAATGAGCTCCCTGCTGCACAAGATCGTGGACTCCATTTAAGTTACAACTGTGATGAGTGAAGATTGTCAGCCTGAAGAGTAATGGGGATAAATCAGCAGAATATAATAAAGGAAGTATTAGTAGAAATGCAACATGTTATTTAGTCATTATTCAGCTGTTCATCAAAAATAAAACTGACAAAAAATTTGCATGTGTTTGTCACTGAAACTGTGCTGCTAAACATGCATCCCAGAGCAGTTCCTCAACTGAAGGTTTGATTAAAAAACACCTAGCTTTCACTGAGAAGAAATGTTTATGGCCTTGTCATTTTTTTAATCAAATGCATGTAAAAAGGATTCTGTTCCTTTGCTCCACTTTATATGATTTCATAGACTTTATATTTTCTGTATATTTTAAGTAGTTTGTCTGAAAATCTCACAAAGTGAGGGTTTGAAGTTTTTGATTAATCTGACAGAATCACCCTAAGCAATCATTGCTTCATACTGTAGCCGCTAAATCTTACGCCTGTTGTTTGCTTAGTGATTACTGATTCTGTGACAACGTTCCAGGGAAAAATGTGGTTTTGGTGTTTGCACTTTGCAAGTGATTTTCTTTGGAAATGGAAAAGGATGAGTGTAAACTCCCCAAACCTCTGGAAAACTCAGATACATACGTATAAAATGTGTCAGTTTACTGAAGAATTCACATTGATGTTCATGTCTCCTTAAATATTCACGTCATTATGAATGTAACAAGACTAAGAAACAAACTGTCATTCACATTGTAAGGTAAAAGTTAATGTAGCATGTCATGGTGTCCTCACCGCAGTAGGGGGAGCTGTCTTGGTGCTGTGCGGCTCCTGACTTCTCTTCCTCCTCAGCAGCTCCTTTACCGGGTCTCTGACTCGAACACCTTGGTATGGTTTGGGCCTGGCCAGTGCTGATGGTGGCGCTAGAGAGGTCAGAAAGAGAGAAAGGGAGAGAGGGATGGTTACACAGGACTTCATCTCCCTTCACCTGTCTTGAAGCAGTCTGTGGTGGACATGATGAGCTGCACAGCGTTCATGAGTGATGGCTCATTAGGCTCTCTGAGGTTCATGTGGTCTGAACACAGACACTGACAAAAACAAACAACAAAATGATTTATTTATGTGTTAACATTACAAGCGCTGAGTTCGAGCGGACACTGACATGGATATAAATCTCAGCAGTAAATATTCAGCACAAACACATTTTAACAGAGTAAGGGGTACATCTCACAGCATAATGAGCAGAAGTTTCTTTGTTACAGTAAATTCACTCAGAACTCCGGACAGTAATTTTAACATACTTGTTTATTTCTTGTAACAGAGACTAAAATCATGAGAAATAACACTGGCCACACTATTATCTAATGTGATTGTTACATAGACTGAAAAAATGGACGACTTCAGCCTTTACACATCTGTTATAGCAATAAGAAAAAAAAATACAAAGAACAAGACTGTCATTTCTTAGAAATAACAACATAGAATGGATTAATAATCAATCAGTTAATCAAAATAATACTGTTCGATGTGGAGTGCAGAGGATTTATAAAGAGTTCCACAGCCTGAGGTTAAAGTGGATCCTTTGGTGTGGTGGTACAGCAGCAGATCTGTTTGCATCTCTTTCCGGACAGCAGCAGGGTGTGACAGGCTGTTGCTGCCGTGAGTGATGTTTTTTAATGTCCTTTGTGTTTGGGTGCAGGTACCTCACCTTACAGATATCACTGATGCTTGGTAAACAGGTATCAGTGATGTTCTGGCCTGTTCACATGCCTGTGTGTGTTGTTTCCAGTCAGAATACTCTCTATCATTCCTCTGTGAAAAATAACAAGAACTTGGCTCAGGAATGTTTGCTATCTTAAGTTTCCTGATAAACAAATAAAGCCTCACTGAGTGTACCAGGATGGAGGCGAGTGACGTCTGTAACAGGTTTTCTGTAAATCTGACTCCAAAGAACCTTGGAATAATGAAAACATCCTCCAGCCTGTTTCTTGTTAATCTGCTGACTGTAAGTAATGATGTTCTGTGGAAACTTGCATTGTTACATCGTTACAGTGCATTGAGCTCTTTGGACACTTTTTTGTGCTTTAAAACAGATGTGTGATCGACAGGACAGGAGGGAATTACTACATATCTGTTTCCTCTAGACCTAATTTTGTATGCATTTGTCTTTCTTTTATATCGGTTTTTGTTGACACATCAATAAATCTGTTTAGACTTCTTATTATTGATAATTACTATCAACAATAAAGTGAAATAGAGGTAAGACCATCATTTCTTTTATCCCCTCATGACTCATGGACATCCCTAACCCCGAGCCAAAAATGGTTGGAAAATACAACACAGGTATGAATTTTCAAAACATTAAGATTGAAAGTTTGATATTGATCTTTGAAACAGCAGATAATAGTGTCCATTTTTTTAGTATATCAAGTGTTCTTTTTGAGGGTTATACAGTTTGCAGCAGAATTACAGATATTTTAATTTCTGTGTTTCTGACCACTCTTAGGATTTGGCTTTAAAGTTGAGCTTGAGTTTGAGGTACTCATCTTTATTAATGGTTACAGTTACAGTTACAGTTACATATGTGTGTGTGTATGCTGGATGAATCTTAAGTAATGGTCCATGTTTCAGCCCCTAATGTTATACATTGCTACCTCAGGCATGATGAGAGTGACGCCAAAGGAGTCAAAGCAGTAACTGGGAGAACATCAGACAGAGGCCCCTCAGGACAAACTGCTAGGTCAGCTCAGCAGAAAACAGAAGGAAGAACAGGAGGGACAATGAAAGACAGTCACTCAGCAACAGGATGTAAGACAGCGGCTGTGAAAGTGTAAACTGAAAGGCATAATGAGGTGTAAAGTAACATCTGGACTGAAACCAGACTCAGAGTCCAGATGGAAAACTCAAAGGTGAGAATAAGATTTGCAGAATACTGTTTGACTTCCAGCAGCAGACTGGCAAAGTGCTGGCAAAGCTACCGGACACTGTGGTGTTCGATGAGAGACAGAGGACAGCAGTGCTGTACTCACATTCAAAGATCAATATATGGATACATACATGCCAAGCAGTGAACACAGCAGCACCAGCAGGGGGGCTTTGCTGCTTATGTAGACGATCTGACATAAACTGGAAGTAACCAGTTATTTCACTGGTTAGTCAGGCTCTTGTTTGTACTCAAGCGCACACACACCTGGCAAAAAAAGTCTGACGAAGAGCATGTTTTTAAAAACACACATCAAACGCCATGTATTCCTCTTTAACGAGCAGCTACATGCTGGATGTTTAGTAAAACACAGGAGCAAGTACAGTTAGCACTGAGCACCAGAGACAATGTGTGTTGACAGAGCTGCTATGCCAGTGTGCCTTTTGATCAACACAATAGATAACACAGTTTTCAAAAGCCATGAGACAGGGTGAAACTCTGACCTGCCCCCAGAACATTACACAGCAAATCTGTCAAAAATAAATAGAATAAAAAACTGTTTTTATTTATTTTTCCAATATTCAGAGAGTTAATCTTGGTCTAATATTTTATTTCTTTATTTATCGAGATAATATCTTGTTTCTGTTTTTGAGCCATAACCATCCTCTTCACCTATAATAGTTACTAAAAATAACATATTGATGAGCAGCATTCTTTAAATTTTCTAACCTGTGTGGAAGTGGACCTGATTATGGGAAAATAGTAATTGCAAATCTTCTTGCAAGGAATTATAACACATTATTTTGGCCTATAGCAACTGTGTTTTACAATGTGATGTTTTTGTAGACATTTAATACATTATGGGCTGATTAAAATTGGCAACATAAGAAAATGTAAATAACCACAAATTATTAGAATAATATGAGTTCTCTCACATCTGACACATAGTAATAATATTAAGTTTGTTGCATTAAAAGTTCATGTTGGCACCAGCTGTTGTTTATTTTTATCTGTGAACCACTTTACTCATCAGAGGCACCATTTCATTTTCTTTCTTCAGGCAACAACAGCAGGATGCACCTATGCATTCATTTTCATTTGAATATTTCACATGTAACCATGAGGTTTCAGGGCTCTGTGGAGTCATGCTGACGGAGACCTCAGGCTGCATGCTCTCCCCATGTGTCCAAATGTTTACAACCAGTGATATTCTGCAAGTTTAAGCATGAGGAGAAATCTGACAGACAGGCAGGGCTCCTTTTGAATAAACTCACTGCAACAGTACTGTACACGGAATACTGCAGACAGAGCCGTCAGTCAATATGGCCCGAGGCTACAAAGTCACTGAAAATAATTGCAATTTTCTTTACAATGGCAGAGCAGCATGCAGACAGATCTCTGCAGACAGAGACTGATCTGCACACATGCACCACAACAGCTCTCATGAATCCCCAACCAGAAAAAAGTAGGTGCATCGACAGTTTGATCAGTTTTATTTTCAGAGAAATACTTATGACACTGTATTCATCATACTGAGTGACTGACTGTGTTCATTATCTTTATAAGTGCAAAATTCTCTCCACCAGTTTGGTCATATATCCATCCTTTTGGCACCACTGTGCAGTGGTCTGTATGAAAAGGACAGATTATCTGATCCTGGTTCAGTGTTTAGCACTGTTGCCTCATAGCATGAAGGTCCTGGGCTCAGGGCCTTTCTCTGTGGAGTTTCCATGTGCTTCCCATGCTTTTGTAGGCTTCCTGTAGGTGCTCTAGTTTTCACCACCACCACAAACATGTACATACATGTACATATATGTAAATTCTCCCATCAGAGACCTTGACCACAGGGCTGGCTTAGAGCTGGAGTTGGTCCCAAGCGCCATACGGTGGCTGCCCGCTGCTCATCACCGATGGGTTAAATGTGGAGAGCCATTTTCACCACACTTTGTTCAGTATGCTCCTGTCCCTCCCTAAATGACTCAGTCATTAGAAAAACCATGTAATCATCTGAGAAACGCTCCAACAGTGAGTGAGTGTATACCTCGGAAAAGAGGTCTTTATCATTCTGACTGTTGTCTGCCCTCCCATCATCCTTTGCTTTCACTTTTCACAGGGAGACAAGATGATATATAACTCCACTAATTTGTTGCATCGTCTCACCCATCAGTCATACGTAGCCATCATGTCTGTCTACACTGATGTTACCAGATTCACAACAATTATTGAAGTTTGTGCAATAGTTAAGTCTTTTGTTTACTGTATTGAACTTGGGAAAATTAGACAACCAATGAAGGGCGTCTGTGCTCGGGTGGCAATGGCATAAATTTATGATTTACTTTTACCATCATGTTCTTAGACTCAGATGTCCCATATCAGCAGGATTCAAACCTTCTTAATTTATTTTCATTGGCTCAGATGCGAGACTGTAAGTTACGTTGCAAATTGGCCTGAAACTATTGAAACCATAGGCTGTTTTATCAAGTGGTTTTATTGATGAATTCTGCATTATATGGAGCTCTTTTGAAATAATATTTGCATTTGATCATTTAAGACTATTCAATATGTTTATTTTGCCTTATTTTAGTCAGTAAAAATAAGTTTATTATGCTTAATATTTCTTTAGCTTCTCTGCTGAGATTAAGTGTTTTTTTGTCTTTGATTGCTTTTTGTTTTTGTTTGTTATTTGTTAAGTGTTTTGCAAAAGTGTTGGTTTAGTTTTGAATGATCTGAAATATTCAGTAGAATTTTATCTGTTGCAAATTTCATAGAAATTCACCTTAAGGTATCATAACTGATTTAATGAGCCATTTGCAGTTTCACTGTACCGGCCGTGTGTACTTAGACTTGCATGGCTTAATCTTTGAGACAAGCATATGCTACTGGCAGGATCAACAAGATATGTCAAAAGAAAAAAGGTTAACTTCGATATATTCTTTGGCACACGTCAGTATAAATCCTATAAACTGCAAAGTTAGTCTGTTTTTTTGATTAATTTTTTTTGGTAGCTACAGACATTTTGAGCACATTAGTATGTGCTGATTCAGCGTATCTGGATTTCAACATAAACATGCCATCTGACTGACTAAATAGAGGATTAAAAAGTCTGCACGCTCAGTGCTAAAGGCTGATTTCTGGAGGCTATATGCAGTATATTATTCATATAACCTCTCATTACAAAAATGCCACTGTTGTGTAGGTTCTGACTATAATTGCAGAGCCTTGGCAGTTTCTGGGAGATGTCTTCTCCAATGCTGAAATGAAAATTGTACTCTTGTCATGATGACACACACATCAATCTTGAAGTCTCTCATTAAATATTAAAGGGTCAAAAGTTCAGCAGTTTGAATGCGGCCTGTCACGAGCCATCTGCAGGTAACTATGAGGCCCTCTGGCATTTTAGTCCCTCTGTGGGCGAGCTGCAAGGCTGCACTGGATCTTTGAGAAAAAAATTAGTTCTTTTGTGGTGGTCAAAAAAACCCAAGCTCAGACTGCTTTAAAGAGGAGCGTCCCATGTTGCTGAATTTAATGTTGCAAGGTGTTTGGTGTGAAGAATGGTTTGAAAGCTCCACCAAGAGAACAGATACATAAAAACTTGTATGGAAATGTTATGTTAGGTGGTAAGGCACATCAAACACAACAAACTATGTTCGTTAGAATATTGCTTTATTTACTTTATGTAAATATGCACTTCCCACTCTGGCTGACAAACTAAGTGTATCACTTTTTTCACTTTTTTGTACTCACTTTTTAGTTCGTTGTGAGAATTCATTATTAGGTGGTGAGGTGGTGTGTGTTTGGGTCTCAGGAAGATAACAAATTTTGGCTCTAGATCTAAAAAAGGGTTGGAAGCCCCTGGTTTAGAGTGATAATATTACTACATTAAATTATAAAGTAATGCCATCGTCAAATAAAATACATTTCAAATTCAGCAGAGTGCCACGTGCTTCTTGGAGCAGCAGCTTCTGTTGGTACACTGACGGTGTCCTGACAGTACCTAGTTAAGATTCCTATCTGCAGATTGATTTACCTCCACAGGTCACAGAGGCTTAACCCTCTCTAGACAAACAGAGCCATGTGAGAATGTATCATGCACAGACAAGTTCATGATGCTTAGCAGAAACAGGGACTGGAAGCACCACTGACGCTCTGCTGTGTAGAGCTGGGCCCAGACTGTTACTGCTGCTGCACATGTCAACCACTTGTGGGGCATATTTTTACAAAAATGGCAGCAGATTTGTTGCTCAGTTATTTGCACTTTACAAGACAATGCATCCTTTATTTCAGGTTAGATGTAGACAAAAGCAAACTCCTCATTTCTAGTCAACGACCTCTATCAACTAAAATTACACCTGTGGCTGGCAGATTTTATGGATTAGCTGAACTGGCTGACCAGCTGTCTTTTTCTTGTTTTCAATAATGAATGTGAAAGTTTTAAATATTCAATTTGCTACAAACATTGTGCTCAAATTAAGAGATACATACAATATATTACCGTATGTCTGAAAAGTCAAGAGTCAGATATGACACTTTGTTTGGCGTCTTAGCTCACAAAGCAACAGATAAATTTCATTCTTTTTTTGGATTATTTTTAAACAGCATACTATGTATAACGAACTAATATTGTAAAATAGTGACCAACTAATGTGTTTGCTACACAAAAGGTTGTATTCACTAACAAGTTGGGGTGTATATGTTCCCAGTACAGCTGTTTTAAAGCAGATGACTGACTTTGGCATGATTTGTGTCATGCAACCATCACGCAGTATTATGAACGTGTCAGTAACGTTAGACTGTGATATAGTAGCACTTAGGACCTGTTAATACAGTGGTATCATTCTCTACACTACAAGTTCTATCAAAACCAGGCCCACAAGTATAGGTGATCAGTGTAAATCTTTTACTGCTGTAGCTGGCAAGCTAGTTAGCTGAAATGCTAATGATCTTACAGTGGAGGTCACAACAACCTTTCGGGAAGGGGTTTGGTAAATGTCAAATACTTTGACACAATCCAATTCCAAAAAAATACTCAGTCTCTGTCCTGCAAAGAAGCTATTTGGAAGTCTACAAGATATTCCTTTAGCTCAGTTTACTAGGAACCGGAAAGTATGAAACAGGAATTTCACAAATTTTAATCCATAACAAGAACTGACTTACTAAATAAAGGGCTGGTTTGCCAACCTCTTATTCATCCATTGTGGAAATAGGAGAGCAACAGTAGTATTGCAGGAGGTTGGGAAGTACATTTGTCACACAGCCAACAGTAACAAAGTTTCCTAGCAAAGGACTGAAGGAGTGTGAGAAGTGAGCTGCAAACAGGAGTGTGTGCTTATCACGGCAACAGCATAATGATGTACTCATGTACATTCAAGCCATTATTAAAACTGAGGAGTTCTGCCAAGATGCTGACAGGTAACTATATTTTTTTTCATCCAGGTTGGATGTTTGATTAGCCCGAAGGTAAGAAAATTTATTGAGACTCAAGTATTGAGGCCTAAGTTTGTTTTTTTTGGCAGAGGAGTAAAACAGCTCTAGATTTGCTTTCCTTATCACAAATAAGGTATTTTACTGAGACTGATAGTTGCTGCCAAAAACACACGAAAAAAAATGAAAAAATAAAATATATGTACAATGTAATCTTAAATAAAAGATGAAACTCAAATGAACAGGAGATGTTGTTGTCTTGCATCTCTTTCGGTTTTTAAACAATCACACATGAACACACACAGACAGACAAACAATCCCTGTGGCACATGAGCAGAGACTCAACCAACAAAAAGAGGAAGCCCCACAGCTGTGCAGCATTTTACTGTGGAAGGCCTGCTGCCATTTTGCATATCAAGATTACAGGCTAATAGCAACACACAGCCAACTTCCAAAAGACTCCCTTCCTCTTTCCAAAAAGGTCCAACATACAGCAGCTTCGATCCTCATCAGGACTCAGTCTACGACAGGAAAATCTGTTCAGATTTCCAAAACTCTCCAAATTTGATCTGTTATGCCAGTTTTGTTACAATATTGTGCACATGGGATTGAATCAGCTCATCTCCTAACAGTTTTTTTTCAACATTTCTTATTTGCAAGCAGTCAAATTAAAATATAAGGCTAAAGTAAAACAGGAGAACTTCAAACAATTAAAGCTAAATCAAATTCTCTGCTGCAACAGCAACCCTTGATCAGTGGTTTTTAACAGATTATTCTAAAGTGACATTGCAAAACAAAAAAAAACACTTTACACAGGTGTTTAAAGGACATTTGCACAACTGCACTTGATTGATCATCATTTTGTATTTGTCTCTTTTTAAATGACAGGAATTGTGATGAGCACAAAGAATAAATCTCTATTTGAACAATTTAGTTCCGCTAAAATTTTACAACCCCTCTGCTGATCTTTTGGAAAAATAGATCATAAAATGAATGCAGATTGAAAATATTATTCAAATCAATAGAATACACTTTTACAAAGTATCGACAAGCTGCATTAAGAGAGGATTTAACAAGTGCAACAAATCATGTAAACATAAAAATAATAATGCTGCATTGTACTTACTTTTCTCCCAGTGCATTCTGCTTATCTGGATTATATCATGTAATTAAAGTGAAGAAAATCAAAGTGGCGGGCTGACTGACGAGCTTTATAACAGCCTGAAGATGGCTAACAATCCCCCTGAGATCTCACAGCTTCTCTAACCACAAATCTCCCTCATGCATGTAGTTTCACTGTTGAGACTCTATAAGTTGAATCATAACTTTGAGAAATAAAATGTTTTAAAAAGGAGAAACAAAAAGGCTTCAGTGCTGCCAAGATACAACATAGATGAAGGTGATTGATCATGGAGGACGGCATGAATCCATTCAAATGCATCACAGACAAATTAAGGAAAATCAGTTAAAATACCAATGATGCAAATATTTGATTTGTATGAGTGTGACAGACTTCCTTCCCAGCATTCCTTTTTAAAACCTTGTGAGTTTGTCAGACAAAAAAAGACATCAGAAATGCTGACTAATGTCTAATTTTTACCAACTGTATTTAGAGGCAACAGAATAAAGTTATTACATTTAAATTTAAAACAACTACAACAAACTTTTACTTTGTGTTCATTTCAGTCCCCTGTGGACAAAAGCAGAGTGAGCGACACCACATCCTGTTGCACAGATCATGATCTGGCCTGTGTGTGCATTTGTTTTTGAAGGCAAGAAAGACAGAAGAAAGAATCGACATATGTTTAACACTGTATTTTTTTTAAAAACAGCTGTTTGGAGGATTTGGGTCGAAGTTATTAACTACAATATCGAAGGTGAAATTAAGTCAGTTTTGATTTTGTAACACACCAAGGTTTCATGTAATCCTACATCCAAGGGTGTGGGTTGGATTTTTACATAGGTGGGGACATAACAGAGGCCATTGGGGGCCCCCTGAAAACATTTGCATTTATAATAGACTTCTGACCACAAATTCAGGTCATCTAAATCCTTCATTATAATATTTAGCAAAACACCAGTAAAGGCCTGTTTCTACGATGCAGAGACAACAGCCAAACAATCTTTTGAATCTTAACCACACAGTCATGCTGCATTTTCACCTCAAAACAGCACTTTAATTCATTCCATATGAACAGTGAGATAACATGGGCCTATTTAAAGCCTTCATTCCAAATACACATTCACGAACTATTTGTATACAGTACAGTCAGCCTAACGTTCGCACAAGAGCTGACACTCGATATTAACGGATCACCAGGTCATCTGGGATTCTGACCCTCCACCAGCCTCCTCTCCTCTGTCTGAGCTACTGCATGCTGCCTCTTTCCCCTGACAAACAGCACATTAATGTCATAAAAACAGTGAGGACATCAATAAAACTATTGTCCCTACACATCAGCAATCAAGAAAAAATTTCCTTGTTGTAAACTAGCTCCTACCTGCTTTCCTTGTTTACTTCCTTCCTGACTGAGCAACACACCAATTTGGCCTTACTTGTCGTAACACACACAGAAAAACACACATGCATACTGACATTAACGCAACTGCTATAAAAAAGTATAGAACATTTACCTAAGGTAATGGTCCATGACTTACAAGGTGACACCAGTGAGAGAGTACAGACAGGGGTCAGTTAATGTGACTAAAATAAACATGAATGAAATCAAATCTGCTTCAGTGCAGTTAAACCAGCAGTCCTGAATAAAACACAAATAGCTAGAAGTAAATTTAAGGAGTTAGGGCTTGTTTAGGAAGCACTTTGTGCAAGATCCTGCATATCTAAGTTTACCAGAAAGGCGCCAATATGGAGGTAACATGAGCCCTGCAGTCGGTTCTGTGTGCTGGCATTTAAAACAAGAGGGTTTTACCAACCCTGACCTGTTAAGGCATGTAAGCAACATCCACAGAATATCTTTGATACAGACCTCAAGCTGTAATTGAGCACAGCATCTAAGTTTGAAAAACGGCGATGAGTCAAACGAGTTGTAAAGGGTCATGTTGACATCAGAAAAACACACCAGATTTGCCTCCAGCAAAATCCAACAATGCCTCCTAATTAGCTGATGAGATAGCGATGAAAAAGCTTTTCTCATAGTGAGGCTGGAAAGGTCTGTCATGCTTGCACTGTTTCTTTCATGTCCCATTCAAATGCTGAGAAAGAAAAACATTTTTGGCTCCACATCACATAATTTTTAGCAATCATTTACAATGAGAAGAAAAGTGATAAATAAAAAGGTTACATTTTCCAAATCCAAGTTCAGCTTTAAAGGTCAGCACAAAACTAGCAAATTCTTAAGTGTTTGATTGTTTCCTTGATTGTCCCAACATCACTCACTCATCACACTTAAGAAAAATGTTTTTAAAAAATATAGAATATTTATATAATATATAAATATATAATATATAATAATTTGCACACATTCAATCACAAGGCTGTAAAGAACAGTTTAATTTGATGGTAACAATATGACATTTTTGCCTGCACCCTCAGGACAGACAAGCCAAATCCAGCCTTGCTTTCACCCATGTTACAATGTGTTTTTAACATAAAGGCTCACATTTATTTGTTCTGCAAATCCTATTATCACCCTTCTGTTATGAATCATGTCAAGTTAATGTTTGACTATCAAAGATGAGCAACGCTAATCCTCCCCCTCCCCTCCCCTCCCCTCCCCCCATGTTGCAGACGATAAGTCCTTTCCCTGGAACTCAGACGGGAGTGCTGGTAAAAAAAAAAAAAAAAAAAAAAAGTTATCTCACGTGTCTCTTTGAATGCAACCTGGTGGCACCATCCTGTCAAACGGAGCATTAACCGGTACAAGCTGTTGGAATTCCTGCCAAAACCCTCTTTTGTTTGTGGTAATTGTGTTAATCTGTCAAAATAACTGCGGTCACATAAATCTACACAGAGTAGTTTAAATTTTAAATTATTTAATTGTGTAATTATAGAATCTCCCCAGTCTTTTGTGTCTGGTCAGAAACTGTAACATTTATGTCAGTTGTAACATGTCAGTTTAAAGGTTTGTTTGCCTAATTTATAGACAATGTATTGAAAGGTGTTTAGGGAAGGTACAAATTAAACTTTAAAAAAATAGTGTATTTGAGTATGGTACAGAGGCAACATGCAGTTGTTGTATTTCCAGCCATTTGTTGTTGTTAACTTCCTCTTTTTATGACTTGAAATAGGCTTTGAGACAGTTAGCTGCAGAGAGAGGTGAAGGAAGTGCTCAGAACCTGGACTTGAGTTAAATGAACAACATCACAGTGCAGAACTACTCAGTTACAAAAAGGTCTCGCATTCAAAATGATACCTAAGTTGAAGTTCAAAATTTTTCCAAAGTTCCAAGTGAAAGTGCTCATTATACAAAATCACACCATTCAGAATAAAGCCATGATATATTTGATTGTAATTATTGTTCCTTAAATGTTTCATCACTTTAATGTTACAGCAGATAAGGGCGGAGGTCATTTCTGTTTGTTTTTTACATGGCAGGGTAACTTGTGACTTCCCTCAAGGTATAAATATAGTTTGGTCTCAAATTCTAATATGATATCAAAATTTACATTTAATGTTTTTTGTATTATTGAGCTGAATCTGAAAAAAGTAATTAAATAACTCAAGTTATCAATAAAGATGGGTCAAAACTGTGGTACAATGTAATAGGATGGAGGTGTAAGAAGTATAAAATAGACATACTCAGGAATAAAGTGCCTAAAAATTGTGAGCACAATGCTTCACTACCATCCAAAAAATTAGGTGGATTGAATTTAAAGATCTGACGTGCATGTTATCACTTAGGATAAAAATTACATTTAGCTTCATAATGAAGTCTAAAAGCTGCCCTTTTTGCCAATACTGGGATTCTTCAAATGTTAGTCTGATACCAGTGCACATTGATCAAAATGTGCTTTTTATAAGACTTAAAACTACTTTGAGACCATCATCATCATCATAATGTTATACTGTGTTCAAACTGTATAAACAGCAAAGACAGGCGGTTATGAGCAGCCAGTAAGGTACAAGTGATGTTGCCTCAGGTCAAATCCCTCCTGCTGTGGTCAAACTCAGTCAAACCAAACAGAAACAACTGTTTGACGTGCATTTCAACAAGTGAGACTATGTTACCATGCAGCTGAGTTGTATTTTCCCTCTTAGCACATTACAAATCACAAATAAGTTGATTAATTAATTGTTGTGGTGCATTTGTCTGCTACATCTTTTAGTCAAGACAAAAAAAATGTTGCCAAATTAGCATATTGAACAGCTGCAAAAAATCTGCAGACTTAATTCTATCTCATGCTGATGTTGAGCCTGAAACTGCATGGCCTGGTTGGTCTATTGAGTGGAGCAGGAGGGAAACACCTGCATGTACTTCAAGGTTCAGTGACCAGCAACGCACAAAAACCACATGCAGAAACTGCAACACGTCTGCATGTTTCAGTGTCAAAATGAAAGATGTCTTTCAGTTTTAAAGGGAATTACAAAGACAATAAATGACACCTACTTTGAAAAACAGTTGACAAACACAGGAGATGCTGGTTGGTGGAAAAAATGTCAATTTTCCAATCTTGCAAACTGCAGTCAGTGGTAACAAGTAGGCAAACGTCATGCAAACAAACACAACGTCTTGCATAAGTTTAATGTCATTTGCTTTAAGATGACAACAGAAAGTTTTGTCTCAGCATTAAATAATTTTTTAAATATATTCTTGCAAATCAGAGGCAGCTCAGCAGGGTTACCTCCCCTCTCTACAACCCAAATTAAACTGTCCTGAACATCAAGCCAAGCTGCAATGTTTGTTGTAGAGCATAGAAAAAGCCCACACTCACATCTTCACACCAGGCTTCATGGCAGATCCATCGAAATCCCTCACTCCACTATGAGACTAGACTTTTGTGCTGCTGGATTTTGAATGTGTGCAGTGAGTGATGCAAAGTGTGGCTAGCTGCTGATAGCTGATGCAAAGAGGTTTTCAAAGGAGGAGAGAGCTCAGGCTACTAATTGTTCATAACAAGGAATTTACTCATGCATAATATTGTAAAGACAGAAGGGGCATAAGACAGAGAAATTAGCTAAAGACCAGGAGTAAAGGAGAAAGATGGAGCCATCCGTCCATGAGGGCAACAGTTATTTCTCACTGAGAGCCTCATATGTCAGTTTAGCCTGTGGGTGGGTTTCAGCACTGATCCTATCTCTGCTGCTCTCAGTCGCTTCAATGACTTGGGCTGCTATCATGATCTGTAGCTTCACTACTGACCTAGACAAAAACAGTGGATTCTTATCTGAGCCTCATGTCAACTTCGAGTGCCCGCAAGACACTGAGGATCCTCAGCACAGTTAATCCTAACTGCCTGACTTTAAAAGAGACTTGTGGAGTGATTCACCTGTGGATTCCTTTTAGACCTGTGAATTAATCTGTATTTCACAACACACCAACATTCCATTTCATGTAATCATTTGTTTTAAACATGGTCACAACAGAGGAGACAAAAGGCTGCTAATTCTTTTAAAGGTAAACATGTAGAGTCAGATAGCATCTCACTGCATGCATAAGAAAAGAAGGTGCCAGAGGACACTGCAGTACATGCACCTTCCTCCAGAGGCCCTCAGTGGCCAACGTGCCATCATTTCACAAGATTTACATTATTATAGATCAGAGCAGTGAGTGTGTTCATTCAGGGAGCACACACACACACTGTGGTATCACAGTTTCATTAACAATGTGGAGGGTCGAACTTGAAAAATTAAAACTGCCAAATGAGGCAGATGGAGTCGTTGCAGACTCAGTTGGTAGACCGACAAAGTCAATTAAAATAACTTTAGTAGTGAATAACTCCTGAAAAGGACAGAGATGATATCTCAAAGAGTAAACACTCGAAGGTGGAATTTTCCTCTAAGCACTGTTTCATCGCTCAGCGCTTGCCAACAGGTTAACTTTTGGCAAAGCTCCAAAACTTACAAGTACTCTTTGTTTTCTTTAGACAATGATTCCTGTCAGGGTGGAAAGGCTTATAAAGACAGAGAAAGTACAGTACTGAATATAAAGCTGGGATAGCGATAAAACCACTAGTGATAATAACAATAATAATAATAATAATACACTAGAAACAATGTACCTGTAAAAAATTAAAAATGGGCAAATACTGTGTTATATTAAAATGTCCCAATTGAATTTTACCTTTTATTTATGTGTTACTTATTTCATGCTGAATTTCCTTTCTTTGTCCCTGCTTAAAGCTGTGTTTTTTGTTTGTTTTTTTGTTAACAGCCACTTTCTCTAAATATTCTTATCAAATATTCCATTTGTTTGCTCCTTTTGTGTATTTTCGCAAAACTTCAAAATAATGATGATACAAGATTAGAAGGAATGATATGTTTCAATGTTTTCTGGGTAATTTCCACAAAAAGACTTTAACCATGTGCAAGACCAATGGCATCACTAATTTTTTTTAGCATATTTATTGCATGTTCAACATTCTCTACTATGTTTATGCTTTGGCAACAGCGATGTCAACTTCATGCAAATAAAAGATAACTTGATGTGAAATGCTTTAAACTGACAGACCCAGATAGAGACATGGGATTGCAGGGGTCACACTGGAGGTCAAGTCCAAACCACAGTGAGTGCACTGTCTGTCTGTGTCTGAGTGACCCCTTCATGAACTCTGAGCATTATGCTGATGGCACAAAGCAGCAGGTCTCACAGTGGGTTTCTTGCAGAAGGAACTAAAGGTGCTGCTAAATTTGCCCATCTCTGAAATGTTTTCTAACATTCATGTTTTAAAACAGTGTAAAAAGGAAGAAATAGGCAATGGTGTTTATCATAGATACAGACAATTAATAATCCAATAATTCAAAAACTCTGACACACTCCTGGCATCACACCACAATGGAACACTTAAATGCAAATATGAAAATAAAAAACACAAAATTACTGAAAAATAGTTTAACTCTCCTAAAGACAGTGTTCTATAAAGGGGTGCTGTGGTTCAACTAAGTCTGCAGCGACTTCAGCCATGAGCCACTGCAGAAAGCACTGCACGAAAGCCAAGTGTTTGATGCAGTGGCCTTTGCCCTTATACACACTGTACATCAAAGCAACTAGCAAGCTGTGTACACACGTGATCTGCAGGGCTGTAAGTACTGTGGACTGGAGGTCATGTCCTCTGTTCCCCATAGGATATGTGAGTCGGGGGTACTTGGACTCATGACCTCTGTCTCGTCTCCCCAGTGATGTCCAGAGCTGCAACCTGAGGTGACCATACCGTCTGACCTCTCACAGGCCATGCTGGGCGTAGTGTGGTATGTGTGTGAGCGTGTTTGTGTGTGATTGCATTTTCATGCAAATTTGCTATTGAAGCGATGTGCCAGCTCTGAAGTCAAATGAAGGAATGTGATGGTAGATAGTAGTTGTATTAGTATTTGTTGGCCAGGGGGAGTGAAAGAGACTGAAATTGAAGTGACTGGGGGTAAGGAGTGGTTTGTGTGTGTGTGTGTGTGTGTGTGTGTGTGTGTGTGTGTATGTGGTGTGTGTGTGTGTGTGTGTGTATCCAGCTCTGCTTGGTCTTGACCTGTGTGTACATGCCAAGCCTTAAAGGGCCTGAAACACGCCACGACCTGCAGAGTAAATAAATCTGCTTTGGGGGCTGTGGCTTCACTTTCACCTCTCACTTACTAACTCTCTCTCTGTCTCTCTCTCTCTCTCTCACTCTTTCTCCATCTCTCCTTCTCTTTCTGGGGGGCAGCGCTGGCTGGTATGACCCATTCAGGGATCCAGACTTAAGGTCAGAGGGGCTGAAAGAAACACTTTATAAAGGAAAAAGCTGCAAAGTGCTTGCACAGCTGCTCCTGTTGAATAAGTGGTCAAACAGTGAGAGGGGACGAAAGATTATCAAGCAGCCAGTGGCAGTACTCTGTCGTCACACTCTTAGTCTAACAGCATAAGTTTGTAAGTTCATGAGAATACATTAACAGATAAAATGGAAAAGAGCTTTATGCTGAGTAAGGACAATATCTGCTCTTAAAAAATTATGAAACACATCTGGAAAGTCCCTTCAGTTGATCATGTGGGTAAATAATTACCTTGCATGCAGTGAAATGGCTTACGTACAGTGAGGTATTCAAATCCGATCAGTAAATTTTGATCTAGGGTCCTCAGGTCATTCATTGACCGTGGGTTTTTTTTTTCCTGTTTAAGCTAATATGTTACAAACTGCTAAATATAATAACAAAACATTGCAGTAAATGTAAAGAAGTGATTTCAATTTGATGATACTTTGTACATATACTTTAAGAGTAAATATCATACTTTCTACTCCATTACATTTATTTGACAGCAAGAGTTTCTGCTAATATTTCACTTAAAATGGTAAAATAACTCCTATAACATGGTAAACAATAAAATTAGGTTGTCCAAAAATATGTAATCCAACAAATAAACATACTATGAGAATGTATAAAATTACTGCATTCAACCCACTTGATTTAACATATACAGATCATGTTAACAACTTACTATGAATACATACTGATAATAACTGCTCAGTTTTTATTTGGATTTCAGGAATTTTACTTCTAATGGAGGTTTTTTCTCTGGAGTACTGTGGATTTCACTCAAATATAAGGTCAAAATACTTCCTCTGTTCTTGGCCCTGGTCCTGACTCTGCCTTGAACACTAATGCATTGTGTGCCACTCAACCAGGAGTCCACACAGCCTCAACAAGCAGCTGACAGTTTGTAGGAGGAGGCAGGAGGCTCACCAAGTGCTATCATACTGAACTCCCATCATGCAAAGTGAGGCCAGCCATCCACACAGGCCAAAATAAGGATCAAACAGAGGAACGTCCAATACAATACAGGCTCAATGTAGATATTGATCAATAAATAAAATAAAATAAAACTTAGATTTTTGTCAGTCTAACCCCTTTAAGTCGTCAACACGTCTCTCAGACCGGCAGTCATATTCAGGAAGTTATGGAACTTCCCTTTTTTTGGTTCTAAGCAGGGGGCATGGGTAACTGTGCCAGGTGTTTTTACAGTTTATCTTAGTTAAACATCAGCTTCCCTCAAAACTGCCCTGATCAAGTAATCACTCACATGCATGGCGCACACAGACAGGCTTCCCTAACACTGCATGAACTTGTCTCACTTTCTCCTATTGTTTAAGAGGAAAAACTGACTCTTGTGTCCCTTCACTGTTCATCATTTCTAATGAAAAAGTAAATGATGAGGTCGTAAGATGAGGTCAGATGAGGATTCAGCACAGCTTTGAGTGTAGAAATGGTTAAAAAAAAATGGATCTATCTGGTCTTAACTAGTTGTGCACAGAATAATTTCAGTTCTTTTGTAAGTGTGACTCATAGTCTGGTGTTGAAAGGCTTATCATTGGTTTGGAGGGTGTGAGAAGTGTGGGCATGCACTCACACTGATTTAACTGATCCATATCCAAAAAGCTAATGCATTCTACATTTTATACCTGATTTAACATGGGGAGAAAAACAAGGAACTTGCCATATTTTTACTTCCACCGAATGTTCTACCTAAATATGCTTGAACTTTGAGCATTACTCTATGCCTGTGTAATGTTATCTTTTTTAAGAGAATGTTTCCGGGTTAAATATTTAGAGGTTTAGAGATTTGGCAAGTAATATCTTAGAACTAGACTGAGAAAATCCTGTTTTTTTATTCATTTGGTGACAGTGGTTTCCATGATGCCTCTGGGAATTAATCCAGTTGCTACAAGGATGCAGGACTTTCACAGAATAGGAAGGCGTTGCAACCACATGTGATTCAAAAGCACTGCCATGAGCTGCAGTGAAAGTATTCAGCTGCTACACAGAAACTCATTTAATGAACACTGCCTGCACCTCTATACAAGTGAGGGCTTGTACAGTTTCTACAGTAGGAAACAAAGTAAGCCATACACCCCCAACACACACACATACACACACACACTGTCTTGAAGTTCATATTATTTGTCGATATTATTTGAGAGCATAATGGTCCACACAATGTTCCCTTTTACCATTAAGACATGTTATCACATTTGTTTGACTTATATTGGTCATAGCTTGTATTTGATTGTGTGATGCAGTGGCAAACTCAATGCTAAGCCTATGTGACTGTTTGTGTGTGTCCCCCATTATAAAGACCTGCAACAGCACCTGCTGTTACATTGCAAAAGTGAAGACAGAGAAATTAAACTGGATCAAAGGAAGAACAGATAAAAGAAATTCAACGTAACTTGCATGAGCCTCAACAATGCACCCATAATAACAAGAATGAACATCCAGGTGGTTCTGTCCCAGCTGGAAAGGGGTGTTTCATTCTTATACACTACTGCCACCTTATGGTAAACTCTGGTTACAAATGAAAAAAAAAAAGTAAAAGATCTTTCAACACTAGATGGCACTCTAAGGCTGAAAATAAATTGTTCCAAAGCAGTACATATCACTTTAAATGGGGCTTGATGAAGGATGATGCAAGAGAGGCGGAAGGTTTGGCTGCAGCAGCCAGTGGAGACAGCACTTCATGCTGGGTGACAGGCCTCACATGGTCAGCCCGACCAAAAGCAGCTCAGAAATGGACTAAAACCAAAGTTTATACTCCAATACTTTGAAAGCAGCTTATTATTATTATTATTATTATTATTATTATTATTGTTGTTGTTGTTGTTGTTGTTGTTGTTGTTGTTGTTGTTGTT
>JAPZDY010000024.1:2834902-2846622 GCA_029783645.1 Ctenochaetus hawaiiensis
CGTACCACCAGACTACAGAGCAGCTTCTTCCCTCAGGCTGTGAGACTGCTTAATGCACCATCTGCACTCCTTCATGTTAAATAATTTTATCTTGTTTTATACAATCAATTAATCAATCGAGAGGGAACCACATTTTAATTTCATTATACAACCTGTTGTATAATGACAAATAAACTTCCTTGTATTCCTTGTATTCCTTGTATTCAAAGTGGATATTTAATCATTTTTGCAAGGTTCTTGTAATGTCCAGAGTTCTTAGTCTATGAAGCCTAAATGGAGGAATCCTTTACTGTAAACGGTTGCCTAGAAAGGTTATTTTATTTAGGCATTTCTTATATCAGGTTTAAGGGAACTATATTATTTTTTTAAATCCCAGTAAAAAAAAAAAAAAATAGTAATAATTTTGAGCACAGCAGTGATGCTGCTAGCTATGAATCATGTGTCTCTGATCAGTTAAAATTCCAAGGGATTTAGTAAACTCACTATTATGTAATTCTACGACCATGAATCATTGTGAACAACACAGCCATGTAGAAATTATATTTATTATTAATGAAAGAAATGTTGGTGTAATATATACATATATATATATATATATATATATATATATTAACCTATTCTATGTTTGCCTTAATGATTGTAAAATTATTTCCACTTCAACAAGATAAGTCCTCACCACAGAGATTTCTTTTCAACAATCAGTGCTACAAACATGGTATTGATAAATAAAGGCACATGTCCTGAGTTATAATAAACAACTGAACAGCCCTCATTAGTGATGCATTTACCTTTGTATATGTATATGACAATTTAATTGTTTGTTTGTTTTTTTCTGTTAAGCGCTAAACTTTACTTATTTACTGGCAAACACAAGTATGATTATTTTACCTGTAACATTCTCATTTGATTGTTTTGTGGTCATTTGTATGTTGAAATACCATATTCCCACAGAGTCAGAGAAGGTAAAGGTGTGCATCCTGCTCACTTTTTAGTTATATAATCCAAATGCTTCACAGAGTGTCTGTCCTGCCCTGGCTGTCGACAGAACTGTCAGCAGTGATAATTATAGCCTTTCTAGTTCCTCGAGATCCTGATTTGATAGAACTTTAAATACCATATAAGGCTACAGTCTGTCAAATACAGTCAATATTTGATTAAGGACCCGCTCAATTTACCAGTAATCTGCTCTGATGAACACCTATTGATGACAACCCATAGATGCTGTAGTATTGATCCGCTGACCAAAATAGATAAAGATATAAAGATATAGATAAAGAGGTTATGACACTCCAGAAGTAGTAGCAAAAGCTGGCAGGACATCAGCCTGCAGTATGCCAACTAAGCCCTGACTCTACTTCAGAGGGCATTCAGTATAGTAACATACTGTAAAGCACTGTAAGTCTGAAACCTTCCTTCTACTTCCACAGGAGAGAAACGAGTCAAAACTCGCAGAGGACGCCGAACAGTCAAGGTGAGTGTTGAAATACATAGACTTCAGGTCCTTCTAGAAAGTTTCTCAAGCTGTATGTACACGGAATGCTATCAATCACCTGTCAGATTGTTGAGGCGCTGCATACCTGTTTTTTTCTTTTAGAGAAAACGACTCACTAAAAGCCTGGAGGAGCTTGCATTTATCGTTGAGGTGCTGGAGGAGGATCTCAGGACTGGCAGCAACTACTGCTCCCCTCCCAAATCTTTGTCCTTCTCAGACCCTCCAGTGTCTCCTCAGCAGTCTCTATCTGGTAATTCATGGGAACCAAAATCACATTTAAACAGTTTATGTTAAAAATATAACTTTAATAATTTTGCAGTAACTGCCACATCTCACATGCCGTATCTTCTCACTAAGGTGCAGAGTACAACAGTGATGAGTGTGATGAAATGATCCCCAGCCCTCAGGCTTACATGACCTATTCACCGGGCACAACAGAGTGTCACCAGGCCCTGTCACCTCCTGGCTTCATGCACAATAACCTCCAGCTTTCTACCACTGGAATTATTGGCAGAGACAGTGAGAGAGGAGAGGAGTGGTTTGGTCCCCAGAACCATAACTGGAACCTGGACAGCACAGCTTTCTTCTGGACACAGATTCAGAGAGAGGAGAGCCAGCTGAGGAACATTTCTGACGCTGTACTGCTGGCCACCGACGGACATGGCAAGACGTAAGTTTGGTGCAAGAATGTCATTGTATATATATGTGTGTTAACATAATACAGAACATTCACCTACTGCTGGAGAACACTCTTTAATTTTAAAAACCAAAGTGTGTTTACTGGACTTGGATAGGTTGCTGCACATGAGACAAAAATTATGTAAACATTTTGTGGGCCTGTAGAGAGCTACACCTAATCCGATCCATTTCCTTAAGTGACGTCACTTGAGTCAGGGTTGGTTGGTACTTAATATGACTTATACAGATTCAAAGAAAAAACTAATTCATCCTTCATGATGGATAGATTATCTTTGTTCGATATCTCAAGTGTGTGAGGTTTAGAAGCATCAAATTTCTAAAAACAGGCCTGAACTAGTCTGATCATGTTAACTAATCAATTCATTATCAAAATAAATGATGACTGAATTCTGTTTTGCTGCTTGTTGAATTCTGGTTAACTGGCACTGTCAGGGACAAACAAACAATAACAGCAATCTTGTTGGTAACACCCGTGCCCTTCTTACAATGACAAGTTAAAATGGCTGCTGTAGAAAAGACCTTTTATATTTCAGTTAGCTAAGGTAACAAAAGCCTGTCTTTTGCAATTAATTCTGACTTTTTTAAAATACCTTATAAAAATGCTTCTATTAAATACTTATCATAACCCAAGTTTAGACCTGACCTCCCTGGAGATCACATGCTGCCTTTGTGTATGATTAAATACCTCTTAATACATGCGATTGTGCTTTCCCTTTTAGCGCCCTCCATAAAGTGGCATGTGTTGGGAAGAGGGCTCTGGGCTACGCCATCGCAAAAAGGATGGCTGCACTTAACAGCCTGGACCTCAAAGACTCTGATGGAATGGTACAGTATAAAATCACTTTGAGATTAACAGTAAACAACAGTATTTGTTGCTTGTTTGAGACTAGTGACAGAAGAAAAGAAAGACAGTAAAGGCATCATGTAGATTCTGAAAAGAGAAATACACTCACTACCAACCATCTCTATGTCACTGCATAATAAAAGTTCATACTGCACTGAATTAACAGGTGTTTTTTGAACTTATATCAGCATGATATTTAGGTAGCTGAGAAACTCTTTACTTTGATTTTACAGTTACAGTTACACTTGTTTTTTTAGCATTGGTGGAATCAAGCATATTCATAGTTATTCAGTGTTAGAATGTCTGATAGTTAGAGCAAGTGCTCTTACCTCTGAACAAAGAGAGGGCAGTTAAATGTATTAAGTCTTTTTGGCAAGTTTACATGTTGTATCATCATTAGACAAAATCATAGTTTACATTAAAGACCTCTGCTCGCAGACTGCTCTCCTTCATGCAGCAAAGCACAACCACCACCTGATGGTAGCAGACCTGATCCGTTTGGGGGCAAATGTCAATGAGACAAACAACTCTGGGAAGTCCTGCCTCCATCTCAGTGCTGAGAAAGGCTACATCAGAGTCCTGGAGGTAAGAGTCTTGTTTCCTGCCTACTGCTCAACATTTGTTTTGGATGGTGGACATAGAAATTCAGAAATCACTAATGGGATTTGAACAGAACATGAGTGAATAATGGGCCTCATCATTGGGTTACAGCTTTTTAGAAATAACACCAATAGATTAAAAGTAATGTCATGTTGAGAAAATGTTACAGCCAGTCAAGTGACATACAAGTGACATCGATGACAAGTTAACTGACCAAGACCAAGTGTGTGGAATGACCTGTTTACGGTTTCTTTTTGCCCTTATTACAGAAGTGTCTTTCTGCAGCTCAGTTTACAAGCACTGCTCTCATGTCATATAACAAGTAACATGACCCCATTTGTCACAACTTCATAGTTCATTCAGTTACATGTACCTTGGCTTTCATATCCAAATGGTTTTATCTGTGTTGATGTAAGATATTAAAGCCAGATGAACACTGAAAAAAAAAACTAACAAAGCCGGTTTTGTAAGACACACCTGTGCACAGCCTGTCATTAAGTGTCATCCTTTGGTAGCTGAAAATATTTCACCATTGTCATATGTTAAAGGAACTTGGCTCCTGATTTTGTCTGTATGATGGATAGCTCATGCCATTTGTGCTTTAGAGAACAAAGATGACGAGTATGTCCTGTAATGTACCTCTAACTGTTAGAGTTATTTTTGGTTTTCACAGGTAAAGCAAATAAGTACCTTGGGTAACCCGTCATTTTGCTTCCAAGTTACTGACTGTGCTCACTTTTATAGCACAGCTCACAGCAGATGTTGTTTGAACTGCTTTTCAAGAACACATTATCAAGCTGTACACTTTCATCGTGGTGTCATGATTTTTTTAATGGCATCTCACCTTCTTGGCCCCACATAAGCAAAAATCCATATGTGCATTTGCAATGTCCTGACTCCTGAGCAGAAGTGCAGTGGGTACAAAAATGCGTTAATCGCAGGCGCTGTTGATGATCAAGTGATATAGCTTACTAAATGAAGTTACAGCTTGCACCTGATATGTGCACATTACCGTGTAGTGCTACTTTAGTGTGCAGCAAGAACAGTCTCGGAGATTTTGAATCATTTGTGAATCATTTGTGCTCCATTAGCAAACCAGCTGTACATGTATCTGATAGTTACTGCAGAGAAGAGAAACTGTTGTTGGTCTCTTGTGTTCATTAGTATCTTGGATTAACGTATATCATAAACAAATATGCATGTTTTCTTTTAGGTTCTGAAACACGCAATGATGAATGGGGTCTATGTAGATGTTGAAGCCACTGAAAACTGTGGTAAGTGCTGTAATCATTTAAATCCTAGAGGCTCCAAAGTAAAAATGGTGTGAAACGTTATCTTATTTGCTGTTTCAAAAAAAAAAAAATTGCCTTACAGTCATAGTAAAGAGTGATATTCTGAAATGAAATATAAAAGTATTACCAACATCATCTGTTCTATCAAGCTATAGGGGTTTGCTAAATGCAATCCGAGTTTGGTTTGAGGAATAATGAAAAGAAGAGATTTGTGTGTAGTGAAAAAATTTAAACAATCAAAAAAAAAGGATCATCAGCAACAGAATATGAAGGCTGCATCAATGGAATCAGAGTTCCTCATAAGTTTTATTTGTTTTTCCCAGGAATGAGTGTTCTCCAGTGTGCTTCACTGGCTCTCAAAGCCACAGTTCATGAGCTGGAAAGCAGCAAATCCCCCAATCACACCAGGCTCCACACGCTTCGCCAAGAGCAGATGATGGAGACCCTGGAGTGTCTGCTGCAAATGGGCAGCTACCTTCATACCATGGTAGGACTCTCTGTGATGGACAGGCAAAGTTTGTGTCTCAATTTTTATTTTTTAATATGCAGAAAAGGCATCAAATCAGAAATGTCAGCTCATTAGTTATAATACTGTAGACTGTAAACCTAGTGTTATCCACATAATTTCGACCATGTTGCAGATGATGGTACAAATTATACTAAATGAGGAGTGATCATGTTACAGGAAATTAGCTGACCTTTTACAGAGGTAACAATCATCAGCCAGTCATTATAAAATGAATCCCATTGCATTTGGCCCAACAGTCTAAAGCAGCAACTGAGCAGCTCTGTTGTCAGGCTGCTCACATGGACACATTTAACAGCTGTAGAAACGAGACATTCAAATTATGCTGAAAACATCAAGAACAATTGTCCTGTGTTTGTACTTAGACTTTTTGGTGGGGCTGCACAATGTAAAGAGCATAAACAAAAAATGAGTCAATGTATGTTATGAGCTTGGTGAACAAAATGTATCTAGTATCTGTTTACAAACAGGGGCCCTCTTTACAGAAAGTTCTTAAGTCTGAAAACTTATTTCAGTTTAGGATTTCAGAAACATGTTTGAAAAACTCCATTAAAAAAAAACAATCCTAGCTTGTTAATAAATAGGCATTTAGTTACTACAGAACGGTCCCAACTGAGGAACTTTCTAAAATTAACATAGCTAACTGCCAAAAAACAGTGAAGAAGTGATAACTGAAAACAAAGTAAGCATATATAAAGTCATTCTTGCCCTTTTTTTCTCCAAAAAATATGTGGCTGAATGGGTCAAAAAAGACATAGCACACTTCTTTCGTCCAAATTCATGTTTTGATGTACTTCGTGAACATAAAAAAAAGAATAAGTTGGAAGAAAAATTTAAGTATGGCAATAACAATACATACATAGGTGCTGTACTCAGACACACCTGTTGAAAGAAGTATTATGATAAAAATACATGCCTATGAGTACTATTCAAACCAGAGCTGTTTGAAATTCTTGCACTGACAAGAGCCTGTTGGAGAGGCTTTCACAGATGTTTATCTGTTAGAAGTAAAAACACTGATGCTAACCTGTAGGGATAGCTTACACTGATGTTAGTCTGCAGTACCAGTGAATGTGGGCTGTTAACCTTTTAAAGAAGCTAACACTGATGTTGACCCTTTGTAAAACTACCACACGTTAGCCTATTAAATTTTTTGGACCACGTGGTCGTGGGTAAAATGTAAATCCTCTCCTTGAATCACTGTTTCCCACCTATCAGAGCAGAATCGCCATTCTCTTTTTTTTCATCTCAGTAAGTTGCTAGTTACAGACAGTGAGCTGTTTTCACTGATATATTGTGTACATCATTAACACACACAGGCATGACATGACTAATGATTAGAAGATCAGAAAAATTCTCTCTATCATCATTCATTTACCAAGTTTGTTCAATAGTGTGTAAAGAGCATTAAAAACTGACGTGGGTGGGCACAGTTTTCAAAAATATTGGAATGAACAAGTTTCTATTGCACTTGCTTAAAAGTCCTGCTGTTTCTTTATCTTTTGTCTGGTAATAGCTGTTTTTCTAAACTAAGTACTTAGATGTCAAGAGACATTGGGATAAAACATACAAAACATGTTGTGCTTTTGATAAAGGCCGATTTTTCTCTCTTTTTCAGGGAAGCCAGTGTATGCAACCTAGATTTGGGTGATCACCTGGCACATCTGCCCGACAGGGCTTTTTGGAGACCCGACAGTAATGTTCTGAGTTGGTTCAGGCTTGAATTTGTCATAGAGAGAAGATAACCTCATTATTGTGGTATTTCTCCAAGCATGAGTTCAGACCTGTTATGTAAAGCATCTGAGATTTTGTGTAGAAAAAATGCCTGGCTTGCAATCAGGTATTTATTGTAATCTGCACAGAAATATTAGATGCCCGTTAGTTGGTTTCTGTGAAACTTCCATTGTTTGTTACGTGGTAGTAACAAGTTTTCCTCAGTAAGTGTGTCTGTGGAGATTTACATTTAAAATCCTATGAAAATATACCATCACTAGACTATTGACTTTTCATGTTAGTTTTAGGGTTACACTAGTGGTTTGAAAGCCTTGCTTTCTCATACAAAACATTCTAACCGAGGGATAAAGTACTCTAAAAGGTAAGGTTTTGAGTACATTGTATTATAAACTGCTGGTCCAGTAAATGGGTGGATAATAACTTTTTTATTGTTGTGGGGTTTTTTTTATAACTAATCAATCAATACTTCAATTAAGATGAATCTTTACTAAAAACAGAATATTCCTCCTCCCTGACACATGACTGCAAGTCACAGAATTTTCATGTCAGAAATTAAAAAGAAGTTTTATACTAAGAGTCATGGTAAAATTTTGTAAGAAATAATTTATCAGTTAACTAATTAGTAGAAAAAAAGAAAAGTAATTGCCAACCAATAATCAATAATTGTTCAGTTCATTTTTCATGTGAAAAATGGCAAACATTTTGCTGGTTTCAGTGACTTAAATGCAGTGGTTTATGATAGTACAGGGATTCTGTATTGGTGGACTGTGAGTTAGACAAAACAAACAATTTAAGAATGCTGCTTTGGGCCTCAGGCTTTGGGAAATTATGATGAGTGTTTTTAACCTTATTTTTGAGGGTTTTAAATCAAAGTGATTAATTGATTAGTCTTGGAATTAATCAGCGATTAACCAATAATAAAACCAATCAGTTGCAACCCTGTTTATGTTTCTGTTTATGCATTACAACTTAAAATATTGTCAAGTTTTTTGGACTTCTTTAAACACGTAAACTGTGCTTTGTCAAAAGTAATACTTTTTCATTAGTACTTCTATCTTAAATAATACTTAGGTACATTTACTTTTTGGTAAACACAATTGTATTTTTATCTGCTGTGTTACAGGGAATTTAAGGGAGAATGTCGGTTTAATCTCTGCATTTTAGGTGAAACAATCAACATGTGTTTAGCCTGGCTAGTGTGACCCAGTGACTGGCAAGAAGTTAAAATGCACAAGGCTGAAACTTAAGGTTCTCTTGAATCAAATGATTTATGCCACCTGAGGCTTACTGCTAGAATAGATTAACAAAAACAAAATAAATCATGACAATCAAATTTCCTTAGGTCTTTAAGGGTTGAAGTGCAAGGCTAGCAATGTCAGGGATGCCTTCCAACAACTCCAAAGTCAAAAGTACACATTGTATTATCTGCCTTTAAACCTAGAATAGGTAACATTTTCATGTTAAAATGTCTGAAAATATAAAGAGCTATGTAATATGTTTTTTGAGTTGTGTACCTAAATTGTCCCAAATGTGTTCAACAATGTTTAAACTCTGAGAAATATATGCCTGTTATTAACTGTGATAATACTGGTCGAAAAGTGACAAAGGAAGTCAGCAAACATGACTAAACTTAACTGAGTAAGACTTTCATACATTACCCTGTCTGTGAACATTCCTACCTACATTCAGAAATAAAAAAACAAATGTTTAAGTCAGACAACAAGTTAGTTTGTGCCTTGAGTCTATCAAGCAACACTAGTTGCATGGATGCAGCATTTGGACATCTTGCCCTCCTTGACTTTGTCAGCTTTGGGCATTTTCCTTTCTCTGAAGCAAACTGAGATACTTACTGGATATACTGCTGGTTAGAAAGCTGGGCGACAATATATAAACAAGAGGGTTATGGAGTTGTTGGAGGGAATATTTCCCATCGTGGCTAGGCCTTATCTTGCATCAAGCCATTTAGCTAAGCTATGCTAAACACATCTTTGACCACATCTGTGCTGAATACGAGTAAGTTTTTAAAATTGTCATACATTATTTTAAACATTATCATATGTTCTTGAGATTGACAACAACAGTACACTATGACACTGTTTGTTTACTTTGTTGAGAACCTTAGAGTTTTTTTGTCAGATTTTTGTTGTTGCTATTTTGAACTCAGTATTTTGAGTTACTCTCTTGGTTAAACTTTGCTCAAGCAACAAGTTTAGTAGGTATATGCATTTTCTACTGTTGATAAAAAATGTAAGTACTTTAAAGTAATAGATGGTCATTATAGTAAGTGTTAGACCATAACTAGTATGAAATATATTGATTCTGAACAAATTATAGTCACATATAGCAAAGACTAGTTTGATGTATATCAATAATTAATAGAACAAATTTTTGTCACCAATTAAAGAGTCAGTAAATAAAAAAATTAAATAACAAAAGAAGTAATCAGCAACTTAAAGTATTTGCTTAGAGATGAGTGGCTTATCATGTCTATTTACTGTATCTTACATTCACATTTATAGTATATATTTCTTATTATTTTGTAGGGAATTATAAGGGAAGAACTTATAAGTTGATCACAGGGGTGCTTGTTTTATTTTGCAAGAATGCCATTTTATTTTCTGTACTTTTAAGTGAAAACTTTACTTTCTGAAAAGCCACTTGGAACTTTGTGCCTGTTTACGAGACTGTTTTTTGTTTGTTTGTTTTTTCTTAAAATGTAACGAAAAAAATCGGATCTACTTCAGAAAACTTTTGAGAAGTAATTGTGTGAGTCATTTTCCACCTCTATTTGCCACCACAGTTCCTTTGTATTTGTATTGCATTGTAAATGGTGTAATGAATCATGTGGACTTCTGCAGTTTTAGGCAACCTACATTTTTTTTGATAAACATAATTAATACAAAGCAAATCAAGATATAAGTTTACATGAATGTTAGCAAAAATTCAAATTACAAAGTTCTTGAATTCATGATCCCGTTACTCCTAATTCTAAAAACTGATGGCGATCCTTGCTTTTTCAAACATACACATCTATCTATGCACAATGATCAACACTGGTGGTGGGTATTAGTTGTGGGTAACTACTATTGATTGTTTTGTAACAATGACTTAATTTTTATCTTAAAGAGACAATAAACTTACGAATTTGGTGTGAAAATGGTCTTGTGACTCATTCATTGCTGCATTCTATGTTTCATCTCTGAATACTACTTGGAGTAATACACAGAAAACTTTTGGGGTTGGAAGTTAATTACTTTCACATCCCTGTTAAGAGCAATAAAGAATGATCTGTTCAAAAACAGGACAACATCCTCCTTATGTAGTCATCCACTACTTTAATCACTAGAGTTCCAAGAGGTACACAAGTAGTCGCCCCTTATACAGCATGGTGATAAGACTTGATGTTAAATTTGAATGTGTTAGAGAGAGGCTGTTGACCTGTATCTCGGAAGGGTGGTTACTGTCACCTTTCAGGAGACTTCTGACAAGATCTACATCATGTTTTAGACGAATCAGTGAATAACAGCAGTACATTCCCACAGAGCTGTTTTTTTAACTAAAAATATTTCCATGTAGTCATCCAAAACAAACACCAAGTGACTAAGGTGTCAGCTCACATGGTCACCAAACTCTTTACAACTGATAAAAGAACATTTGGCAGGATAGGAACACAGACAATAGTGCCATTTTTGATGTGGATTCTGTAGAGCATGGGTAAGACTTAATGGTTAATGGATGTTAAGCCATGAACTTCTCATTCACCCCTTCTGTGATTTGGTCTTAAAAGGTCTTAAAAGACCAAAACACATAAGAAATACATAAGAAAGATAAAAACATTTGCTCTGTGATGGACAGGACTTGTTGGAATATTTCTGTGGAGGTTGAGCTTTTGAAAGCTTTTCTGCAGTTAGAACTTAGCTGTGAATCCAAGCTGATGTCAAGTACAACTTTTACTGTCACACTTGAAGCCTAGAGAAAATAAACATTAAAAAAATGTGATATGAAAAGTATGTCACTGGATGTCCTGACTTGACACATGCATCCTTCACCTGAGTTGCACTCCTGCCTCTGTCTCTCTTGATTGATGTCAATCATTAACTCCACTGAACCTTAGCTTTAACCAGACTTCTCACACATGTGGCAGTTACATGTCTCTGTGATGTGGCCTGTGATCCATGGATGATGGAGACAAAGAGCACCAAACAACTGAAACTGAAGAATCATGCACTGCCAAACTTCAGCTTTTAAAGTTATTCATACCATCAAGTTGAATTCTATTCTGACAAGTTCTAAAATTTTATATTAATTTGTTATTCAATATGAATTTAGTATCAATGTGGATGACTATTTAATGATGTATTTCAATAACTTTAAATGTCAAGCTGTTCAGTTTAAATAACTGAACTTAAATCAATGGAACTGAAAGAGCTGTGGGGCTTTTCATGTGTAGCAAAAGTCAGTGGCGGGCCGTGCATTTTACCCCTAGGCCTTCAGTTGATCTCTGTCTAAATCAATCCACCCCTCAATAACTAT
>JAPZDY010000024.1:2884587-2895211 GCA_029783645.1 Ctenochaetus hawaiiensis
TGATTCAGATATTTTTAGGCCAGCAGAGAAGGCCTTGAAGGCCCTGACGGCCCGCCACTGCAGTTGAGTCATGCAGCTGTGGTGTAGTTTGTTTAAAGCCTGGTCTCAACTTTACTTCTAGCGCTTGCATTTACACTTCAAAGATCATGATAAAAAATCCTCCCCACACAAATTCTGTTTTAAGTTTTTGCCTGCGTGTGGTAAAGATTGCTTTTTAAACACATTACAAAGACAGCATTATGTTTAGAAAAATGGGAAAGTATGTCTTTGCTTTTATTCTTTAATAAAGGTACATGTCATATTTTTTTGTCTTTCTATGTTTCTGCTTCAGTCAACAAAGGAGAGTTGTCCATACCACTCAGTCAGGTTACAAACCTGGCACCACATGCCCAAGTTGTAGTTTACACTGTGATGCCCGGTGGAGAGGCTGTGGCTGACAGCAAGGACTTCCCCATTCAACTCTGCCTCAATAACAAGGTACCAACCCAAAGACTTTCACAACATTGAGCTACAAGAAATGAGTCAAAGTCTTTTTTAATGTACAGCAACAAATAAAAAAATATATATATTTATTTGGTTTTATCATAGTTGAGGCCAAAAAGCTCCTAAACTGACTCTCCACCTTGGTGTCTCCTGTGCAGGTGTCTCTTAAGTTCTCCTCCCTGCAACAGCTTCCAGCAGAGAAGACTACCCTCAGTCTCCAGGCTCATCCAGGCTCCTTGTGCTCTGTCAGAGCCATCGACCAGAGTGTCCTCCTGCTCCAGTCAGAGCAAGAACTCACTGTTGACTATGTATGACCTGTGTTAAAGCTTATACATCAATACTAACACCTCTAAATTAGTGCTCTTTCAAAAAAAAGAACGATGTCATGCAATGAAAATGTATCTAATAAATTCTGTAAGATGTAGTTTTTCATTTAGAGCATGATTTTGTAGACCTTCATCATATGGACTAACCTGTACCTGTTTTCAGTGCAAATGAGCTACCTATGTTCTCATATGTGTGTTTGTTCTTTGTGCAGGTGTACAACCAGCTGCCTGTTCAGAAGCTGTCTGGATACCATTATGAGGTAGAAGACTCTGAGCCATATCCCTGCTTCTCTGTGCCAGAGCCAGTGCCAGAGGTAGAGGCAAGACCTGAAGCAGTTGAGCCAGAAGTGGAGACTGAGGTGGATGCGCAGGCGGCTGGTCGATCGAAACGCTCAATCTACTTTGGACCGCCCCCTACGAAGAATGATGTCTACAGCATCTTTAAAGTAGAAACTTTTGATTGGCTTTTGAAGAGTGGACAACAGGAGATGATATGTCTGTCTGTTTTTATTCTGTGTTCATCAAAGGATCAAGTCATTTTATGTGTGACCTCATAATTTTGTACTTGATTTTATGATCTCTTTTGCTGTCTCCTCTTGTAGGAAATTGGAATCAAAATTCTGACCAACTCCGATGTGAAAAAACCTTATGACTGCCATGAAATGAACTACGAGATGCTTGCCTATGATGGTGGTATGTTTTTAGAGTTTGCCACTGATATTGTCCATTGACTCCACTTTCCATTGATACTGAACCTAGAATAAAACAGCCATCAATGTTAATCCTGTGAAGATTATTCATCTGCAGACATAGCATACTCATTGGCCATGGATTATTCCGATGGTGAAGAACAAGCTGGAATGACCAAAGAGACTATTAGAACATACTTCCCTGAGACCTGGATCTGGGAGCTGGTTTCTGTTGGGTAAGTCTTATAGTGTAATTTGATTTTCATTTTTTTTCCATGTGTTCTTAGATTTCTTGGACTCTCCAGTTCCAATGGCCTTCAACATGCCTAAGAATGCAGAAGGGGTTTTGCTGGGAGGTAGGGAGGAGGAGAAGAGAGAGACCGTTAGGACCTTCTTCCCTGAAACCTGGATCTGGGACCTAGTTAATGTGGGGTAATATTATATCCAATGAAAAGGATTAATACTATTTTTCCCCTGACATTTGTGCCCCTGTAACACTGTCAGTTCCTTGAGTTACTCCAGAGACAACCATGCCTTTGGTGATTCCCTGACTTCCTTTACATGTTGACATTTTAGCTTTTATTCAAATATGAAGACAACTGTTGCATGGATAGGTTTGAAATTTGGAATAGACATACTAGAGGCTCAGCGAATGAATTCCGATGATTTTGAAGATCCTCGGATTTCTGGCAGCTACGGGCGTGATTTAGTTCTGACAAAAGCGAGAAGTGGCGGCAAACTTGTAAACAATGGCTGCTGCCTAAGAGTTTCACGTGAATGTTGAAAAGGTGGCAGTTTTATTAGAACTAATTTACTTAATCAAAAGGAGAGTAAAAAATGGCAATGAAGGCTTTGCTTGATGGAAAAGATGTTTTTGTTCTTCTCACAGTTGGCCTCAGTAAAACTAATGAATGTGACAGACAGAGCATTTGCCCCATCACCTTCCAAATTTTTTTAAAAACTACTTGTCCCTTCAAAACTCTGGGCTGTTTCCCAGATGGACATGTGAAATATGTCCTACAGATATGCAAAACATTTCATCTGGCATGTTAGGTTAAAAACTTTAGGTTCTGCCTTGAGGTTTACAATTTTGGGTAGACTAGCATGTCTGTACAATTATTGGATGAATTGCTATGGAATTTGCTAGTCACATTCAAGCCTCAGTCAAAATAATCCTTACTTTGCTGCCAGTCCTCTGATTTCTCATCTAGTGCCACCACCAGGTCAAAGGTCAAATTTATACATGAAGATAGCTTGTATAGTTTGCATTAATTATTGAAAAGCAAATGTTTAAATGCCAACATGCTACGCTAAGATGGTAAATGAAAATTTTGTACCTGCTTAACATTAGTATGTTAATACTGTTATTGTAAGCATGTTAGCGTGCTGAAATTAGCATAAGCTGAAAGCACAGCCTCACCATGTTGTTATATCAGGAAATTTAGCACAGACATTCATTTCCTCGTTAGGAAGTTTGGGAAGATCCTTTTGTTGATCAAACATACTAACAAAGTACACAATGATTTTGAACAAGATAACCATGACACCTGTTTAACATCAGCAAATTATAGAAGTGGTTTCACAGATCTGCCAGCATGAATGTTGGTAGTCTAATTATAAGCTGTATTTGATATGTGAATGGTAAGTAAACAAGTAAGGCTACTGTCCACCAAAGAAGATACAATAGCCTATAGTATCTGTAATAGTCCTCAGCCATCCCAGAATATGAAGCATTGTTTTTGCATGCCACCTACAGCTAAAAATGCAGTATGCCATGTAAACACTGTGTATTAACACAAATTTTCATGATAACATTATTGCATTTAATATCAAGCATAATCCTCACTGTCATCATCACTTATACAACTTTTAAGATAAACACCGAGCTTCTTGAACCTTTATAAAGGTTGACTCTTGTTCATGTGTTTGCACAGAGACAGTGGGTCGGTAGACGTAGAGAGGACAGTCCCTGACACCATCACAAAGTGGGCAGCTGGAGCTTTCTGTGTCTCCTCTGTGGGCTTTGGAGTGTCGCCCAACACTGGACTGACTGCCTTCCAGCCATTCTTTGTCAGTCTAACCTTGCCCTACTCTGTCATCCGAGGGGAGGTGTTCACACTTAAAGCCACTGTCTTTAACTATCTCTCCAAATGCATCATGGTAAATCTTTAAGGTCTTAAAGATGAAATTAATTTAAACTGATTTACAAGTATGATTATGTAGTCGGTTGGTGTGATTAGTCTGACTGTTTGTTGGCTCGTCAAATAGAAATGATAGGACCATTCATACATACATATAAGCAGAAATTTTAGGAATATTTTTGATTTTGAGATGAATGGGTTCTGTTTTGTTTGTGTCCCCAGGTGAAAATTACACTGGCTGATTCAGACCAGTACACCTTCAGAGACTGCGATGGTTGCCAGTACAGTGTGTGTGTTTGTGGGGAGGAAAGCAGGACCTTCTCATGGATTGTAACTCCAACAGCTCTAGGTATTAATACATATACGACCAGGAATTTTGCTGGTACAAGTCCAAACTGTTTAGAAATTGACTTTGTTCTGGTTACAGCCGTGGCCCTAGGCGTTTATGTTTATGGGTTGTTTATCCCTTTTTTTCCTCTTGAACATAACATCACAGGAACTGCATGAGAGAGTTGTATCTAATTTGACTTAAAAGTCCACTATCACTTAGCTGATAAGCATTGTTAAAGATCACTGTGACCTCACAGAACTCTGACCATAGGTCTAAAATTTATACTCAGCTCAACAGAATTTCACACAAATGTCTGGTAGGATATATTGATGAATTGATGGCATGTTTTAACTAAAGGTCAAAGGACAACTTTACAGTGGTGTCATAACATTTAGCAAAAACACTTTACTGGCCTTAACTAAACATTATAACCCAGGAAGTGGGGGGGTTACGACCATATTTCAGATTTTGTCAAATACTGAATTGGTGACACTTATCTCAGATGCCCACCTTTGAACTGTACTGAATGTTTAGTTCTTTTTTGCTGCAGGTTGAAGATGTCTTTGAGGCACTCACGCTTTAAAATGTGAAACTTCTTTGCAGCAATATCTATATTTGAAGCATTGTAGTCCACCTCAAGTTCAGCGGTTTAGCTGATATTTGACCTCAGGTGATTGTTGGGGTTCTATGTGATGAGGCTCTCTTTCTGTCTTCTGTACTCCTGTTTCTGTCAGTCAGCATGCTTCGAACTGGAAATTATTTACTGCAATCATCAATATAGTTGTAACATCCATTTCACCAAAAATCGCTTAATACCTTTCTATGAAACATACACGATATGAGACTTGAGAAACATGATGTAGAAAGCAACTTGATTTATTGTTGAAGCATACAACTACGAGGCAATAACTTATTTATTTATTCATTTAACATATGAGTTACAATATTTTTTAAGCAGTATGGTACGTTGGATGCGGACTGATTTGAAAACCACAAGTAGTAGAAAATACATTTAGTTAAGTATGTTTTGAAATACTTGTAGTCTTATTTCTATTATATGCTTCACTAAACTTCTACTTCCCACAATTCAGAGGCATATAATTGACTTTTTATTCTGCTGCATTTGACAGCTGTAGTCCCCAGTTCATTTACATTTGAGCACTCTATATGTGATCCTTAGGGAAGTTAATAAATCAGATTTAAATAATGTAGCAAGAGTAATGCAACATAACGCAAAGTCCTTGCATGATTTTGACATTTTTGGTAGTGGATGATTTTTTGTTGTGTAATTGCAGCTTTTACTTGCAGTAAGTATCAGATCTAAATGCATTAATACTGATAGACGGCTATGAGAAAATATGAATGTTGTATTTTTATTTTTATTTTAAGCGCAGCAACAGTCTCTAAAAACAAAAATAAATCTCTATCTTTCGGTCTCACAAGAGCATAAAAAGATCCAGCTCCATGGTTACGGCTGGTGCTATTATTGGGCACACTGGATAGAATAAATAAATTCATTAATACCAAAAAAACAGACGAGATATCTTGTATTACTGCTTTTCTTTTTAATGCATAATAAATTGCAAAAATTGTAATAGAACAGTTGAGAGAATCACATATGGAAAAGTATCCAAAATTAATAGAAATTGAATTAGCTGTTTCTCGGTCAATGCTTTAAATCTAAAATTTATTTTATTATTGATTATACAGTAAGCTTACATGTATTACTGACTCAGTAACATTCTCAAATTACTTTGGGAAACAAATCTTAAATAGTGTTTATAGGAACACTTTTTTGTTAAGTAATACTAAATTCTAATTGGTTCACTGACCCATATGACATCACCTGTGTCAAAATACACTCTGCCCGCTTTGAGCCAGTTAAAAGAATAAACATTGTTTCTCCCTCTTAATCCTGACAAGTATGTGTGTTAGTTTCCGATGCTGTCACTGTGGTAGAAAGCTGACTGAGAAAAGAAAAGGAAGGAAAAAATTGACTAAATAATTGACTAAAATACACAAACAAAACAAAAATTAACAGTCGTACTACGGAATAGAACTGTTACCTCAATTTGACAAACATTAAATGTCATATTACAATACTGATGCCATTATTTCATGCTTTGTCAAAGTGAATGGAATCTAGAGTTGTTTATTCTGAATTTGTCTTGTCTTATTTTTTACTGATGTTTCTTCATATTGCACATCTGCACTCTCCCACAGCTGCTGTAACACTGCACCTTTACCCGCCGTGGGACTTTGGTTTTCTGTTTAACCTAAATGCTTGCCTGACAGATATAAAACTTAAATTTCTTAATGTCTCTTAAGTTCACTTCCACTAACTGAGAAAATTATGGGGTGCCTTGTAAGTAGTAATTTAAAGTGCTCACACTTTAAAGTGAATGCTGAAACACTGCTATGGTCTTAGTGTGTGTAAATGTGCCGAACACACCATGTAGAGGGGAAGACCATCTCTAAGAAACTAATTCCTCTGAAAATTCTAATTTTGATGTTAATATCTGTGCGAAATGTCACATGTTGGCTTCCGTCTCAGTGTTAACCCCCTCCTGCATCTCATTACCCAAAGAAAACTTCTGTTTGATTGTTATTTCAGTCAGTAATAATTTAATGCAGCTTTCACATCTTTATAATTAAATACTGATGTTGTTTGTTCCATATAATACCAAGCTAAGACTTCCAGTGACAAAGATGAGACAGAACAAGCTAATTAATGTGTATTAAGGGCACTGACAGCTGTTGCGTTGCCACTGCTGGAAGCAGAGCAAGGGGGCTGTTGTTGTAATTCTGCCTGGCCCGAAAGCAGACGATTTCTATCAGCCTCCATCAGCAGTGCTGGAGACGAGGCCCTGATGAATGTCAAATTGCGTTCTTCTAACTCTAAACCCCCTTAGAGGAATGCTGACAATCACTTGTACTAACAAGTCAGGTAGTATCTCTGATGAAACACTCAGAAACCTCTCCCTCGGGGGGTGATCTGTGCTTGTCCTCTGTGTGAAGGATTGTGGGCTGTGAAGGAAAGAAGGGAGGGGGTGGGAGAGAGAGCGAGAGAAGCATGGGGGAGAGGCAGTATAATAAGGCAACAAATAGGGATTAATGAGGATGATGGGATAGGAAACAGGGGGGAGGAAAGAAAACACAGAGAGGAGGGATGGAGGAACAGGAAGGATAATGAGTGGGATTGAAAAGCCGACAGAAAAAGCTTTTTTTGCCTCCGTACACAAAATGTGACAGTGTGACAGAGTTGCAATCAATTCAGCCCTGCTTCACATTCGTATGTGCACACACAGGTCAGCTGAATCTGAAGGTCAGCGCAGAGGCCATGAAGACTGACGTACTGTGTGGCAACGAGGTGGCCACCGTCCCCAGCATGGGCCAGATCGACACAGTGGTGCGCACCCTGCTGGTAGAGGTCAGTGACTGTTAAACCCTTCACAGAACACAAGAGCAGCCAGTCACAACACAGTACAGGACCGTAGTGTGATATGGTTAAACTCAAGTGCCAGCTGCCAACAACTATTAGCAGGTATTTATTTTGATATAATTCTTTATAAACTGATTGATAGATTTTTCTTTTTTCAAACCTCGTTGCAAGTAAATAAAACTTCAGCTGAGTTTTTGAGTCGCTCAGACTCTCGTATCCAGAATCAAAACCTGGACAATTTACTGTACAGGTGAAGGAGTTACTTTTCTCAACATTTGAAAAGCTGTACTCTATAAAAAGTTCACATACCGCATGATAGACAGATATATTACTGAAATTATTTCAGCCTATTTCAACATATCAACAACATATCAAAAATATTAGATGTAATATCTGCAAGTATTCTAAAAGCAAAAAAGACAGTTTCCTCTAGATTATATGTCAATGAGCAAGTAAAACTTAAATTTAATAGCATTTTTAAAAAATATGAGCTACAGATTTTCACACTTTGAAGAAACACACAAATAGTCCTAGAAGGAAAAAAAAAGCAATAAATGGAAAAAGAAGCATACTTGTGACAGGCATACAAACAAAGAAGCATCAATAAGATTACCAATATCAGGTTTCACAGTCCGAACAGATCTGTGACATGTCAGACACAGGCTGGATTTTTCATTTGAAAAATAGGAAAGTAACCTTTTACATATAATATTTGCACATTTTTTAAGTATTAACTTATGAATTCCCTGTTGTTACTTGTTCTATTAATTTACTTGTTATTTTGCAGTCAATATATTTGACTAAAAGCAAGAAAAATATATTAAAAAATAGAATAACTAAATAATTCAGAAAAAAAAAATTTGTTCAAAAGGTGACAAAATGCCAAAAATATGAAAAATGTGTTTATTGTTTGCATCTGTACAGCCTCCTCTTTTGTTTTCTTTCTTTTCTGTGATAATCAGCTGGCAGTCTTTTAATTGACAGTGTGCATTATTTCATGGTGAATAGATTATATTTCTTGCTGAAGACAAATACCTTTAGTAACTAGTCACATGTAGGTTTAAAAAAAAAAAGGTGTAAAAACAAGAGACAGAATCAGTTTGTTGAGGACTATTTTTAGCAGTGGATTAATCCACTTACAGTGCTTTAGAAGGTGTTTGGGGTAACAGAACAGTATACGATTGAATTAAATAAACAGAATTGTGTGTGTCTTTATGATAATTATTGTGACTCAGTGCTACAGAGTTTTAATGGTGAAATGACAAGAACTGAGTTAGTGATGCACAGAAGAACAAGATGTATCAGGCTGACACACACACGCACACACACAGTACTAGTTACATGTACATGTCATTCACTAATATTGCTCTTTTCATGTCTTTCCACAAGGCTGAGGGAACGCCACAGATGGTCAGTCATAACGCTCTCCTCTGTCCTGCAGGTGAGCATCTACAAACAACCTGTGTATCAGTGTCATTCTGAAAGCCTCAGGGCAAACATCCATCCTGGTCCTCTCATTTATCCAAAACAGAGTGAAAACTTGGACTCTTCATGTTTAACTGTCATTCTGTCTCAGAGACATGTGTCAGGGTCAAAGGTCAAAGTTTCCAGAGTTGTTAAGTAGGGGAGGATTGATTGTTTTGGACCAGCCGTTATGCTCACAGAGCATTTGTGTTTGTCAGATCAGAGATAAGTGTGAAATGGATGAGTGTTGTAATTATCCACGTTTTCACAAGGGAGGAAGTTCACTTTGTCAGTGTTTTCAATAAATCACACCATGAATACTTATTACAACGCTGACAGTCTTTATCTTAGCATAAAGACTAGTAACCGGGAAAATGCTAGCTTACCTCTGAAGGTCACGATAAACATGTTGAGTTTAGTTTTTTGCTTTTATACAAATGACACATGTAAAAAAGGGTGCTCTATGGGAGGGGGGGCTGACTGTGGCTTCATAGTTATCTATTGACATGAGACTGGTAAAGATCTTCTCAACTAACTCTACTTCTTTTAACTGTGCCGCAATTTAACATTTTCCAAAATGTCAAATTGTTCCCCTTCTATTTGTGTTTGACTTATGTGTCTTCTTTTCTGCCGTGTGTGTTACCAGAGGGGCCTGTGGAGAAGAAAATCTCTCTTCTGATGCCTGAGATGTTTGTGGCTGGATCAGCTAGGGCCTCAGTCTCAGTACTGGGTCAGTGACTGTCTGGAAACACTTGGTCTCCGATGAATCAGCTAATACTGTCTACTGTATTTTAACCTTTAGATCTGCAAAGATTCAAATCTAAATGGGCTGAAATCTTTGTGTCAGCCTTCTGTTCTTCCTGTTGGTTCTGCAGGTGACTTGATGGGCCGGGCCATGAAGAACCTGGACAAGCTCCTGGCCATGCCGTACGGCTGTGGGGAGCAGAACATGGTGCTGTTTGCTCCCAACATCTTCATCCTCAACTACCTGAAAAGCACAGGTCAGCTGACCAAGGAGATTCAGGACAAAGCAACGCGCTTCCTGGAGAGCGGTGAGTTGTTCTGTTCCCTCTGTTATTAATTATCAATGTGGAAAATAAATATCTGTAGCTGTAAGACTGCGTTCATTTTTTTGATGAACTGGGCATTTGAGTTTAGGGATCATTACAGTCTTGATTAAATATATTCATCAGTTCCTAAAATGGTTTTCAGTCGTCCCCGAGAGAAAACTTTGCTTTGATATGGCAGCTGTTTCAGTAGTCTGTCAGCAGGTGTGAGGTGTGCGCTGCAGCTGGATTTGCGAGACCTGTAGCCAGGCCTTGAGCTATGTGCTAGCGTCCGAACCACAGTTTGAACCATTCAGTGTCCTCAGAGGAACCAGTGGCAGTTACTGGAGTAATAAAGTGGTTAACAAATAAAACTCTATTAAGCTTCACCAAAAAGCCATGTGGTTTCAGTGGCCATCCTTAAATCAGCCATCTTGTTTAAAGTTTCCGCTGTTTAAGCCCAGAAATCCTAGCAGCCATTTTGAGTCAGCCATTTTGTTTTGTCTGTCCCCACTAACATGCATATACACAAGCCTGCACACTCGCCTGATTGCAGGGCTCTCAAGTCTCACGCATTGAGCATGACAGTCACGCTTTTTGGTCTTTTGTCACGCACTCCCGCCATACTTTGTATTTCTCACGCTGAAAAAAAATACCGGTAAATTTCTCTGGTTCGCCGTTGCTATAGAGTTGCTATGGAAC
>JAPZDY010000024.1:2895311-2909501 GCA_029783645.1 Ctenochaetus hawaiiensis
ACAATTTGGGCAAAAAGTTTTTACGTTTTGGGCTCAGCATTTTGTTACATTATCGACCAGTTATTACATTTTTTTTTTTAATAACAATTCGGGTTGTTGTTACATATCGGGCTCTAACGACCCCTCGTCGGGGGGGGTCTATTGGTGGGGAAAAAGTCACTCTTGCCTGCATTCAAAACTTGAGAGCCCTGTGATTGTAGTGCTTTGATAGATTAAATTAAATATCTTGTGTTTTCACTTTTGGTTTTGTTAAATAAATGCTTCTGAATATGGAATAGTTTGCTGGCCTAGACTAAACGTTTGCAACCTCTACTCTTCTCAACTCCACATCCAACAGAACCGAGTGTTTGTTTAAAAACAACAATAGCAGCTCCTGAAAAGGTTTGCATATATGCTGCTTTAACATCACTTACATCAAAACTGAAAAGTATTTCTTGATCTGATTGGTTGAACATAGCACATGATAAGCTAGATGGCTTTTAAAAATCACCTGCCAAGTATGTTTTTGAAAGTGCACACCCTTTTTTTAAACTCTTAGGATCACTTCTCTGATGTTTCCCTGTTAGAAAACATCTGGTGGTTGCAGGTTGCAGATCTAAACCAGTTTAAACCAGTTTAAACCAGTTTAAACCGGCTCAGAGTTGAAGAAATAATGCAGGTCTGAGTTAAATAACTGAGTGGGCTTGTAAAAGAGAACTTTGCTGAAGGCTGCATTGGCCATTCAGATAAATGCATGTGGATTTAAGTTTGTAAAATGAATGCCACATTTCCGATGTTTACCTGTCAGTTCCTTAATGTTTATAACAGCCTGCCTTGGTTGTCTGTCATTGTCTCACTGATAACTGGAGGCACTCATCAACGTAGCCGCAACCCTTATTATTTTATTTTATGCCAGGGCTGTTGTTTTAATTTTGAATTTAATGTTTTTGTTAATGTGTGTCTGTGTGTGTGTGTGTTGTAGGATACCAGAGGGAGCTTACCTACAAACACGATGACGGTTCCTACAGTGCCTTTGGAAAGAGTGACGAGTCTGGAAACACCTGGTTAGTAAACTCAGGAACAGCATAAAAGAATGCTGCTCAAAACACAAACAATAGATAACGACATCTTATATTAGACATTTTTTTGTTAGGTATAGAAGCTGGCTACAAGTTTGAAAAAAACGGAGTCAGTTTTAATCAAAGGCAGCAACACTGAGCTAATGTAGTAAAGAGGCAAATAACTGATAGAGCGCCAGTCAACCGTGATCGCACATTAATAATTCAGAAAAATTATAAATATTATTTTAAGAAAGGGGCTGTTACAAATGTCAGTTTAAGACAATTCAAAGCTTCTGCTTAAGTTTTCAAATGAAGCCTCTTATGTTTCTCGTATGAGTTGAACTGCTGGATGAAACTGTCAGCTTCTCTCAGGGGCCAGCCTACGTGCTGATGTTTGTTGTGCAGTTTGAAAGGGGTGGTGGGCAGAACAAAACTCTGTTAAACAGTCTTTTTTGTCGATAATGGTGTCTTGCAGTTTGGCGTCCCGTGTTTTTGGGCATCCTCTCCAACTCAAACCCTCTAGTCCATCTTTCTTCCTTTTCCTCTTTTCCTTTAGGGGAAAACACTCGTTGCGTAGTGAGGTAAAGCGACAACACAACACCGCCCTCTTGTGTAATGTCAGTAAGACCCTGCTTCTCTCAGCCTGAGGGATACACTTTTTCAACAGACACCCATCATGACACCCGCATTATGTATGATAGTCCGTACAATGAATGATCATTTTGAAATTTGTGTGTCAGTTTTATGTAGCTTGAGAGCTTTGAACTATTTGGAACTGCCCTATTTAAAATAGAATTGCCCACTCATTAAATTATTAATATTATATTTCAGTTTAATCAAAGGTGCCATAAAAATGTGGATTTTATATATTATTTTATGTATATATATTTTGTAAAGTAAGCAAGTGAAAGCCCTTCTAGTGCCTGCTACTCGAGTTCACTTCACTTACACACCTGTCACTAAAATTTCTGAAAACATTAGAACCAAACTAATATGAATAAAAAAATATGTCCATGATTAAAGGAATGAATCATGATGTCCAACTAATCATTTTTAATAATTAATTGTAGTTGCATCAGTGGTTTGAGAACATTTTAAAAGCTTTGCTTTTAAACTGTGAATATTTTCAGCTCCAATCTCACACTTCATTTGATGAGAGAATAAAAATGTCGTGCAGACACAGTGAGGGGTGTTTGGCACCAGCAGGGATCTAATAATTTACTTTATGGGGAACCTGCCAGAAAATATTAATATTTGCATTTAATGGGCTTAAAGCACAGTGCCTCAGGGGATTTTAAAAACGCTTTGCTGTTTGAAAGGGTGTTGGGCAGTTTGGCAGTTGGTGGGTGTGTGTGTGGGTGTGTGTTTGTGGTGAGGAGAAACTAGGACTCTCAAGTGTTTAATTACATTAAATGTCCAACGGGAGATTGGATGTAATCATCCATTCACCTAAAATAGAACAAGAACTTTCAACTCCAAAGTAAGAAAAAACATAAAAAGTAACCCTAATAAAAAGTAATTAATGATATGGTATTTAAAGTTTTACTAATTGGTATTTTTTATATAAACCCTGAGTCTAAGCACTGTGTGCAAAGTGACAGGTGTAGATTAAAGGAATGAATCTGCTTTTTAATCCTCTTGTACTCTTTGTACTATTTCTTCATTCTTCTGGTATTAAAGCCTTTAAACTGCAGTTTCTGACCAGCTGGTGAACATTGGGAAGCGTTTAGCAGCTCCAGAGCTATTTGTCCTTCCTCTGGAGCCAAACAAAAGAGTAAATATTCGACTGGATTCATTAAGTGGTCAGATGTATGTATGTTGGCAATTTGCTGACATGTTGAAGTCTGTAGGGTTTGGTTTTGATGTGCTGACAGATTGAAAAGTGGCGATATAATAATTGATGTAGCTTTAAATAATTTTGTGCACCTGTAAATAAGCAAAGAGTTTAGCAGAGTTGATTGCAGCCATAATGGTAATAGTACAGAAATGTAGAAGTAGTGGTCAGAGTAGTAACGCTGTTATATTTATAATATGAACATGTTGTTGTAAGAGCAGCTCAGACCAGGGGCTCGGCATCAGTGTGTGACAGAAGTTTGTTATGTAATTGTACCAAAGCTGGGTTCATCGTGGGGTTACCAACACAGGCACACATAATTAGAATCTTTGTGTGTGTGTGTGTGTCTGTGTGAGTGTATCTTTTATATGTGTGTTTCTTTGACTCTGTAGGCTGACTTCTTTTGTCATGAAGTCCTTCGGCGGGGCGAGACCGTACATCTTTGTGCAACCAAAGCACATAAAAGCTGCCAGGGGGTGGCTGTCCAAACTCCAGCGGCCTGATGGCTGCATCAGATCTGTGGGGAAACTCTTCCACAATGGCATGAAGGTAATGAATTCAGTTTGAATGTGAATGTTTGATATGGAGTATGTGGTTTTGCATCATCTGCTTTGGGTCGTTTGGAGTTCTTTTTGGTTAAATTTTCCTTGTGAGAAAAAAAATCCAGAATTAGCTCAATAAAAGGAGCCATTAGTACAAAGTTTTTGAGGGTTGAGGGTATGTAAGCAGAGACTACCTCATCTGCAGGCAGCTTATGTATACAAACACACACACACACACACACAGTACTTCTTTCAGCAGGAAGTCGGGTGCCCTTGCTTCAGACATATGATATTAATGAAAGCTTTTTCTAGACTTTTTCTAGTTTAATAAAATTATATAAGAACTTTCCCACAATATTCATACAGTTTAACAAAGACAGTTACAACTTGGATGTTACACACATTCATTGTGTTATTGTAGAAGTGTGAAAATCTAAATGTGCCATGTTTGTGACACTAGTTAAAATTGAAACAGCAAAGTCTGACTGTTTGTTTTCTGACTGCTGCTGCTGTGCTTCTGTTTCTTGCAGGGTGGAGTGAGTGATGACGTGTCTCTGACAGCTTACATCACTGCCGCCATGCTGGAGCTGGACGCCAACGTCACGGTGAGTGTGACAAAGCTTTCCTCCTCCTCTCGCATTCATGTTCACCTTGGTTCATTCTTCTGTCCTTTGAATTCAAATAAAAAAATATATAAATATAATATAAGAAATACATGTAATACATTTTTCATTATATAAATGAGGGATGTCACGATATCAGATTTTCACTGCGTGATTATCTTGGCATAAAAAATTCATATGATGTTATTATATCCACAAAAAACTTGAAAAAAAATTACAACACTATCAGTAAAATTTAGGTTGGTTTATTGTCTGTCATCTCTCTTTTGCAAATTAATTACATTCAGAGTATATGGTAAAGAGAAGCTTTAATCATAACTGTAAAAAAATGTACAGAAAAAACATTTTCACGTAAATAACTTTGCATTTTATGGTGGGGGGCGGCCAGCATCATAGGTACATTAACACCACCTACTGTGACAAAGTAAGAATGGAAAAGAGGTGCTGTATTATTGACAAGGTATTAATCATGTGCAACATGGTATAGATAATTCATTTTTGAATATCATGAGGAGTGGCACCTCTAAAATAAATGGCAGACTTTTGCATGAGGAAGTTAGACTTACATGCACAGTCTGCAAATAAATCTAAAGAAATTAGAGATTTTTTTCTTTTTTTTTGTTTTTAGGTTTTTAGTTACCTGACTGTGGTCATTTTTTTATCAAATTATTTAATGCACATTTTTCATGAGGTAGTTTTTGCTTTTTTCAAAAAAGTTAACGTCTTCTCCTTCTTTTTCTGTGACTTGGAGGTTTATTGGTGTTGGTTTATGGTTTACTATCTCCAGTCTGTCTCTATGTAGTCTGTCCACTCCAAACCAGTTCATGGACATTTTCCTAAAACACGTTTTCTTTCTTTTTTTTGCCACAATTCAAAAGTGTGCTTTAATTTGCTCAATCATTAGTTGGAAACATGGTTTGTGATGACAGAGATAGCTTGGTGGTTTAGTTTATATATGCGCTGCCTTTTTAGAGATGGCAGAGTGTGTTCCTTTCATCTCTTTAATGTCTCAAGAGTTGCTTTTGTAAGAATTATTAAAAGTTGCCCAGCATACAACCTTAGAGCAACATTAATCTTTTAACAGCCTATAGTTGTTTCCCCTTTGCATAAGCTCAGGCACATCATCTCAGCTCTGTGATTGTGATGTAACAGGACCCCGTAGTGCAGAACTGCCTGACCTGTCTGAAGGGAGCAGTGGCTGGCCAGCTGGACAACCTGTACACCACGGCCCTGCTGTCCTACACCTTCACTCTGGCTGGAGACGAGGAGATGAGGAGCAAACTGATCACATACCTGCACCAGAAGGCAAACACAGAGGGTAAGATGTTTTATTTTTCCCAAATCATTTCATTGAAAAATCATTTCATAAAACATACATAAAACTAGAAATTCCTGCATTTTCTGAAGATATGAGCAAGTCCTGTTACTGAAAATCTGCCTTTGAAACATTTGAAATGATTAAATACTGAAAGTAGATAAATTTTAAAATGAAAGTACAGAAATAACTAGAAGTTTTCGGTTCAAGTGAAAGCAAGAAAAGAACTTGAATTGTGAATTTCAGACATTTAAGTATCATTTCACTGAAAGAAGCTGAAATATCAGTTGAAGTGTAGGTTAGAAATTCTGCTGAAAGTGAACGACCTGAAATAAGATATAAGCTGAAGTGTTACCTCTGAAAGCAGCTGTATAAAATTGTATACATGCTATGAAAGCTTAAGTTTTTTCTCTTTTCTTCACCTGAAAGGGTTGGAGGTGTAAGCAATGAACGGACATCTTAGTTGAAGGGAAATGTGAATGCATTTGAAGTTTTCTGTGCTGGGTGCTGAGCTGTGTGCACTGTCAGCAGTGGAAGGGTCAGCTGGTGTGTAAGCACTGACAGCTGTTACAATGACAGTTGAACTTTCAGATAAGGGATGTAAATGTGTCTGTTGACGTGTAGTAGGTGAAAGCAGGTGAGGTTAATAAAGTGCAAATACCAAAAACACATAAATGGCTCTTGAAGGTTTTGTTAGGATGCAAAGTTTTAGCTGATCTAATACATTTTTAAATGTTCTGTTATTTTATATAATATAAATGGTCTTTTCCTTTTTATTTTTACTTTGGTGTTTGTGTTTTTTTTATGATGATTGCCCATAATGTCAAGAAAGTTTAATATTTTTTTTTAATGATGACAATGAAAAAGGCAAGTTTAGAAAACAAGAAAAAATGGTGAAACTGGTAGAGATGCCAGAAATGATGGGCTTTACAGCTTGTTAGTCTGTAGGCTGTGGACCCACATGTACATGTATTCACTCACTGGAACGCACATTAGTCATCGCTGACTTCCTTACCGATGACCCACTGCTGTTCTGACTTCAGGTGGCACCCGTCACTGGGAAAGAGCAGGGGCTTCTAGGAAGAGCCTGGACTCTCTGGAGGTGGAGATGACCTCTTACGTGCTGCTGGCTCTGCTCTCTGGTCCAGCCATGCCAGACTTCGGTCTAGATTACTCCTCTGGCATCGTCCGCTGGCTCGCCCAACAGCAGAACCCGTATGGAGGTTTCTCCTCCACACAGGTAGGACAGAGCTCACACACAGGGGCATGTGGGAAGCCTTTAACCCCTCAAACTGTGTTTGATTACACATTTACCTCTCTGCTCCTAAGGACACCGTGGTGGCCCTCCAGGCTCTGGCTAAATATGGCGCTGCCACCTACAGCCCGGAAGGCAGCACTACAGTGACAGTGACATCGTTAGGAGGTCTGAACAAAGAGTTCACGGTTGATCAGAGGAACAGGCTGCTGTACCAGGAGGAGAAGCTGAGTGAGGTTCCTGGAGAGTACACGGTCAGAGCTCAGGGGCAGAGCTGTGTGCTGGCTCAGGTACGACCAACCACAGGATGAGCCCGAGACAACACGACTCACTGAGGGGGAAGAAAGTATGAGGAAATGTTGTAGACCAAAAAAAAGGACTGGACTACTATGAATTAAAATCTAAAAAAGAAATAAGTACATGAAAGCTGCATTCCACCAATAACACACACATATATATACATCAGTGAGACGTTATTGAGAGCCAAACCAGCACTTCAGCAGCCTGATATTATCAACCAGTGATACACAATTATTTCTGTTTTGACAGACTTGCAAAACAAATTTCAGGACAGTCTACAACAGCAATATATTTTTATATTATGTTTATTTTTACCATTTTTTGCAAATTAATCAAAGTATAGTTTCTAGTAATTGCTGTTAGGATAATTAAATTTTGAGTGATGTTAACGCTTTAAAACCTGTGGTTATATATATCTATTGCTATTCATATCTCTGATAAAAATCTCTTGCTCCTCTGTAAAAAAAAAAAAAAAAAATCACTCCGCTAAGTCTATGTAATATTTATTTAATGCTAATACAGAGGTCTGTGAATCTGTTTGACCTCAAACATTATCCATCAATTTGGCTGCAATCCTACCTGAGTCAGGTAGTGGAGGGTGGAAGGGGTTTGGTTCTTTCCAATTTCTGTGCAGTGAGCTGTGTAGATATTGATCTGTGTGTCACTTTATACTTATATGTTGATGAGTGTGATTTTCTGTATAGATCTCCATGCATTACAACATCCCCCCTCCCCCCGACTTCTCTGCCTTCAACATCTCTACCAACACCATGGCCAAGTGCAACATCAGCAGGCCTCAGCTCATCCTCTTTGTGCATGTCAGGTACTCTGTGTGTGTGTGTGTGTGTGTGTGTGTGTGTGTGTGTGTGTGAATGTATAATTAATGATGTTTGGCTACATATTTCTTTTTTAAACTGACAAGTACACAATTATGTTACATTATTGACCTAATGTGATTAAGGAGAGTGCACAAGAATACAGAAATAGGTTGTATAAAATGTGTTTTATTTTTGTTAATAATTATCCTGGACTTCAGTGGAGTCTTTCACTGAAAAAGGAAACGTATGCTAGTCAAGCTGCATCAGCAAACAGTATAACATAATACATATATAATGTTAAATACAAAAAAGAGTTGCTGCATGAACAAAATATAAGTTTAAGTTATTGTTCATGTGGAAATAATAAAGGAGCTTTAAATAATAGCTTTGACCTTCACATAAACCGGCCAAGATACTGGTCTTTGTAAATGTTATAGTTGCGCAACACAAAACAAACTTAAAAAAGGTTTAGTAAAAGTTTATTGTTTCTCTTAAAGTGATGGATGATGAATAATGACTGATTTTAAACCTTCAGTTTGTATGCTAAACAGTTAGATGTCTTGCTTTTTTTGGATCTGACCTCAGGTTTTACTTTTTTTAGATGCTCTTTAAGATTAACAGCATTAGAATGGGCTGTTCTGATCATGATACAGAAACATTTCATATAATGATATTGTAGATATTCAATGTCCAACAAATGACAGCTGAGACAACATTTCCAGATATTCATTTTGTATTACTTTCAGAGACTGAATTTTTCTTTTTCAGACAGACAGTATTTTTTTGTCATTATAAGTGTCAGAGCAGCTTATACCTTTTTTATTTTTGTTGCTATTACATGGTGTTTGACTGTGTTAATGTGTATGTGGTCGTGTGTGGTCGTGTGTGGTTGTGTGTGGCTGTGTGTTTGCAGGTACCAGGGCAGGAGAGAGGAAACAAACATGGTCATCATCAACATCAAGCTGCTGTCTGGATACATTCTGGATAAGAGCTCTCTGAAGCTGGTCAGTCCTTTAACTGCTGCACACACAGTGAAACCAGGAGCAGGGACTAATGATACTTTCACACAGTGTTTGTGTTTAACACAGTCAGACACTTTGAAACTTTGTTTTTTCTTTGAGTGTACTGATGGCAGTGTGTGCTTTTGTAGCTGAGGACCGACCGCTCAGTGAAGCGTGTGGACGTGGAGGAAGGATTTCTCAACATCTACTTAGATGGGGTAGGAAGCACCGACAGTGACCGTGTTTTTGTTAGGAGATACTAAAGTATTGTTCCTAACAATCAGCTACTAGTAAATGATTTCAAAAAATAAACCCATTTATTATGTATACTGAATTTTCCAGCAAAGTCCAGCCAGTATGTGCTGTGTCATGAGTTTATCGTGTGCGTTGAAAGCGTCTTGGGCAGTGGGTAACAACTAGACACAGTAACATTTGTGTATCTGAGAAAAAATAGTCACTGTGAGGAAACAGTAAAGTAGGAAAAACTGTTTGTGCTTGCAGCTGAGGAAGGATGAGACAAAGATCTACAGTGTGACAGTGGAGGAGGACGTGCCCGTCAGGAACCTGAAACCAGCTGTAGTCAAAGTCTACGATTACTACCAGACAAGTATGAGCTTCATCGCCCTTTCTTGCCCTTTTTTTTAATTTGTGTGATGCTCTGTTTTCTTTATCCCAACAAAATGAGAACTTGTTGGTGACACAGTCGTCTCTTCTCGTTTCCCATGGCTGTGTGTCTGATGTGTGTTTGGTGATATTTCAGGTGATGAGGCGGTCACTGACTACACCTCCCCATGTGCAGAGAGTGAGTAATGTTCTCAAGCTATGTGTCAATATGGTAGAGGAGGGATGACCTCTTTTTTTGGAGGCCATCTTGGAATTTAGCATTGTCCTGGTTAGGGTGAAATCAGAGTCAGGGCATTGCAGGGTTTCATCACATGTGGACTTGGAATTATAGTGACATCAGTATGAGTTAAAATCTCACCATAACTCACACAGTTTTGTTTCTTTAGCTTTCAGGAACATAATTAGGGTAAATGACTGGTTTTAAAGTTGTGCGCAAATGAAGATTTTCTTAATTAACACATTTAAACATCAATATCTAAGATAAATACTGCTAATTTTGGCCTCAAAATCTCTCATAGCTTAAAACTAAAAACATCTAATAAATTAGGTAAATCACATGGTTAGTTTAGAGAAGTACCAGTGTATATGCTTCTCATTGCATTTTGATATAAAATAATCATCAAAAAATAAAACTGTTCTTATATTTCATCAAAATTATGACTGGTAATCTAATCTTAGTTGAGATTTTTTTAGATGCTAGTGGTAAGCTGGTTTAAGTGCTAATTAAAGGGATTTGCAGGAACGCACATTAATAGACTTATCCAAAAATACCAACGGCAAAGTTGGTCAAAGTTTATCCCCCAAACATAAATAATTGAAACAGGCTTTTCAAATGCAACCTTCTGCTTCACTTAATTATTGTTAAGTTTCATGTTTCTGTTCTGTATCAACCACAAAGTTTGTTTCCATCTGAAACACCAAAAGAGAACTAAGACAGAACAATGTGGCCGTCACTGCAGCATTAGCTTGTTTTAATCTAATAATCACATTTATTTAAGCATCTCATTTTTATGCCGTTATTGAACTTCACCAGCGAGTATATTTATTATGTAAAATTTGATTTGGAAAATGTTTTTGTTTTTCCTTAATATGGTCAAATCCTGGGAGTGAAAACTCTCTGCTAAAAAGAATGTACTTAAACATCTGGTTCTTTGCAGGTTAACCAGTGAGTGTGTTCCCTTTTCCAGGTGACACCGTTAATGAACTTTAAAAGCCACGTGGAGATGGTGGTGAAAGCCCTGATGGGACTTCCTTCGGATGGAAGAATTACTGTGTCAGAGAGAAACTTCTAGATGTTTATTTCCTTCCTAATCCGTTTCATTCTTCTTTTTTTTTTTTACTTCTTTAAATTTTTTTTTTAGCTGCGTTTCATTGTGAATGACTTTTTAGAACAAATTTTTACTTTGCATTTAAAACTTTTTGATTGTTTTTGTTTTTGTTTTGTTTTACTTGCTGTTCCATGGTAGATTCGTCCCTGTCCTTTCACTTGTGGCTGTTAGTACTGAACCAATAATCAGTCAGCGTGAGAGTCCATGCAGTACTTCCTGCTGTGACTCTCCTCAACACTGGAACCTTCACATTTTAACTGAGATCAAGAAAAGCAGCCCATGTTCTGTAACAGTTTGTTTTTTTAATAGATTTGACAAAATCCATAGTATTCATATGTGAAAGTAACACATGAGACATACAGGGTACCAATAATACAGTATGGTCCGAGTATTGATTGTGAGTGTGTGTGTGAGAAAGTGTGTGCATGTGAAACAGGATCTACTTTCTAAAAAAACAGAAGTTCAGTCTCATGAGTGCTCGGTGAGTTATTCTGTGCGTGTGAGTGTGTGTGTGTGTGTGTGTTCTGCTGTACCAGTAAAAAATAAGGTAGATTGATACATCACTACCATACAATTTGAAATGTAACTGACTGACAATAAAATTTCTAAAATGACAAAAATAAGTAAAAATTGTACTTCTTTCCATACAATACTGTTTCAATTCAATAGTAAGATATTTTTTCATTCAGGCATCCTCTTTACAGTATATTTAGTTTGCTTTCTTTTCAACATAGATAACAACAGTAATGTATATACCACCTACTATCAACAGACATGATTTAACAGCCTTGCCAGTGTTGGATCATTTGGTTTGCACATGTTAACTGTGCAGGGAAAGTAAAGGCAAGGGGGACAGAATATATTAAGGTCTTTTCACTAGTCTTCTTTTTTTTTCAGAAGTAAACATGTCACTATCTCAGGCACCACAACCATAAATTATTATTATTATTGTACCAACACATGAAACTAAACAACAGTTCCACATGCTCCAAATATCACAGCCTAGTTTGTCCTCTGCTTCTACAAAACAGAGGACAGCATCTGGCATCTTTTAACTACAAACTGTTCACACTGTTTATGGTCGATCAATAGATTCACAACGTGATGATCAACACTTGACGACAGACATCAGGCGAGCCAGCTCAGTTACAGTCTGTTAAAGCTGGAGATACAATGTTTTACTTTCTCCGTCATGCAGTCAGGCTGCAGCTCACAGTGGGGATTCAGAGCAGGCAGGAAGCTTTGGTGAGTCTCTGACTTGATTGAGTGATGTGGAATTAAATTAAAACTTAAAGTAAATAGAATTTGCTTATAAGATCAGTAGCTACTACCAGTAATTACTGCTAATGTTTATATTACAAAAAACATTTCATATAATTTTTGTGACCAGGTTTCAAGTTTTGCAAGTCAAAAGCTGGCAACTAATTTGTGATGAGTAAACTTTTCACTACTAAATGTGCAAGACATTACAGACTTTTATTGATTTCAGACTTCATTTGCACACTGCAGCTGATACTAAGATTAATATATTTAAGAAACTTTCTTTCTGGAGTTCTAATTCATTAAGATTTACAAGGAAAAGTCTATCACTCCATCAGTTCAGTACAAGTTTGAAGAACTTGGCAGAGACGGATTAAAAAGGGATGGTGTAAACTGAAGCACCTGATGACATCATCAGGGTTATTTTCTCAGATTCAGCAAAGCTCCTCCAGAATCAGAGATACATTTCATAGCTGTTCTCGTTGGCTGATAAGTACCCCAGATGATGAGTAAACTGACTTTAACGTGTGAAAGTACTTGCTGTTCCTTCAGTGATATGAATAAAATTAGTGAATATAATTAATATTTTGTATGTTGGGAGTGAAACACCAGTGAACTAGCTGATCCCCACTGTGCTCAGGGCCTTCAGTGTACGTCGCCCATAACAGGCAGGTGTCCCTGTAACGGTGCAGAAAACCTCATGCAAACTTGTAACTGCAGTACAGCTCAGAAACACGTTAAAATGCATTCATACAGCAAGGCTGTGCTGGACTCGGACACAGCATCAGTAACAACACATAGTCAAGGCACAGTTCAGAATTTGCATTAGTCTGTGTTTTTTCATCCTGTGTGGTCCTGTGTTGGTGTGGTCTCTGGAGCGCCCTCTAGTGGTTTTGCTTTAGGCTGGCAGTGACGATGGCTGCTTCCCAGCTGTGCAGTAGCATCATTAAATTAACTAAAGGCTACTTGGCAAATAGATGAGCTTTTTTCTGTTTATGCATGTGCACACATAGATGTAAAGTTTGCACCTTGAGTTGACAACATGGCGGCATCAGACAGACAGTGAAGTATTCACGTTCATTGTATTCACAAGTACACTGAGAAGGTATCAGCCATGGTTAGACCAATATACAGTTTTTGGGGATTCACCTCTGAGTGTTTGGTATTATTCTATTAATTGATCATTTTATTATGTTGTAATTTTTTACTAATTTGGAGCAGCACCAATGTTCTCATTTAACTGTTAACAAGAAAGAAGCTAGAGCTTAGAGGAGTCTGAAGACTGGGAACAAGAATAAAAGAAGTAGTTCCATCACAAACACTTGGAAAAAACAGTATATTCGTTGTTTTTTCCATTTTGCATGTTGTTTGGATGAAACAAATGACATGTTAGCTGTTAATTACAGATTTAAAGTGTTTTCCTCTGCTTCATGTCTTTATGCTAATGCTAAATTGTCTGGTGGTTCTAGTCTCTTAATATTATAATATACAAACATAAGAGTGAGTTAGCGCATATGCTCAAGTGTAAAAATCTTTTCATTTAAGGAACAGATTGACATATTCAGACATACAAACAATAGTAAATTTCAGCTTTGGAGCTGGACACAAAGCTTACTTCCCAAAATTTGACAAAAATTTCAATATTCTGTGTTTTATGGGGCTTTTTAGCAAAATCCAAATGATTTCTTACTGAAAACTGCACTACATATTCCATATCATCAGCTTCAATAATATAAGTACCAGTAATTTTAACCCTATATTAGTCGGATCATAGTGAAAACTGCAGAGTGAACTCCTGAGCTGTAGAGGGTCAAAGTCAACAAAATACCTTCAATTACTTTGGTTAGCCTACGTGATGTAATGTGACTACAGTGTAGCTCTGGATACTCTAATGAACTTAAATGCTGCATTTAGTTTTAGTCTTCAGTCTAAGAGCAGCGGCGAGGTGAAGTGACTGGTGGAGTTGGAGGATGCAATGTTTTACTGTGTATCACTGTTACAGTCAAGTGTGCTGGACTCTCGTCTCCAGTCCCTTTTCACTGACTTCTATTATTTCTCATAGATTCAGACATTTCGAGCAAGATTCTTTCCAATATGATTCGAAACGGATGACACCACTTGACTGAAAATTCTCTTAAACTCTGTTTGTCGAAACTGAGAACAGACATGATGGAACACTCAAACAAAACATTGGCATTATGTCATTTGGCAATTTTCTCTACAAGTAAAAAAAAAAAAAAAAAAAAAAAA
>JAPZDY010000024.1:2909770-2930477 GCA_029783645.1 Ctenochaetus hawaiiensis
TTCTCTACAAGTTAAAAAAAAAAAAAAAAAAAAAAAAGGAAAGAGACAAACAATACAAAAGGTTCAACAAACAGTAACTACAAGATCTCCATTTGGCAATATAGAAAGGCTTTTTTAAGTCTTTGACTGGTATACATTTTGGTTTATATACAGAAGTGTGTGTAAGTGTGTGTGTCCTCCATGGGCTCCCTTTTTTAATCCAAACAGAACCACATCAAAAAATGTGGAGGTGAAAACATCTACAAAGTAAATGAAAGAGTGAGATTAAGAATGAAAAGTAACAAACAAGGCGCTGTGTCCGCTGTGGACTGGAAACAGGGAGGGCCTGTAGAGTCTGTGATGAGAGAGTCCCTGCCGAATGTGTCTGCTCGTCACCTGCGCTCTCTGCACGAATGTGTGTCTCTCAGTTCATGAACTGTGTGTATCCCTCTGCTCCTGTGACGATCACGTCCATCCAGATCCTCATGGCCTCCGCTGAGGGGGCCACCATGTAGTAGAGCCGGTCGTGGGTCTTTACGCAGAAGGTCAGGGAGGGGTTCGGGCTCTGGAGGACGGAAAAAACAAAGAGAAAACCTTCACTTTCATGTAGGACTCCTGATCTCACTGACATGCTCAGAAACAAAAACATCTCCCTTCTGTCTATGTGATCCATAACCATTCATTGGCTCACTTCAATTTAATTCACTCTAATAAGACATTTTGATAAGACACAATTTGTATTCATGTTCAATAACTGCGGTATAAGCTTGAACTAAAATAATGTCCAATGAATTTAATGCTGCCCAAGCCTTATTTTGTGCATCTACTGTGTTACCATCACCATCTTATCAGAGTAGAGATAAATAAACAATTTCTTAATAACTGAACATCATAAGCTGCATAACAACTCCTCCGCTGTTCTGAAGGCATTTCCCCAATCCCCGAGCTGCACTAATGAACTTTTTTATTTATTCACCACAAATGACTGCAAATGACTGTTTAAATTGTAAGATGCCACTTGTGGTAACAAAGAAAGACAGAGTTTTCTAGAACTAAGTGAAACAATGTAGTTCTAGAATTAGCAAAAAATGTCCTCAGTGCTTTCGCATCTTTGGTTTTCTTGCCTTTAATGTTACTGTTTGGATTCAGCGTCACCATTCTCTGACAAAAAAAAAAATTGCAGAGTCGCTACATCAAACAGCAGACAGGCAAAGTTAGCAACCAGCTGGTAAAAAAGTACAGTAATTGTTTGCCAAATGTGATAAATTTACCTTTCTTTCCAAAATCAAGAATTTACTTTTGATCTATTCTACATGTGATCTTATTAATGTTTCCATCATTTTTTATTTCCATGCAAAATAACAAATTTTCAAACAAATTTTGTGTTTTCCAGCTTGGGAAAAGGAATAAAGTACTCTGATGTTTTGAAGAGTATTTATGAATTCTGGAAATACATTCAGAGCAGCATGTCGTTCAGTTCCTGTCTAGGCTTTTTATTGATCATCAAGTACTTGTTTTTTTTTCTGGAAATAATAGACACTTAGCTTTGTGACTCAAAAAGAATAGTAATTTATTAGAGTTACACGTTGGTTTGGTAAGTTTAAGTATTAATTCAGGCACAAAATACTGACAGCTGGTGCAGATTAGCTGAAGTTTTAAAATGACAAAACTCTTTTCCTGATTTCCACTAAATAAATACATGTATTGTTTTGTTTTGTCTTTGAAAGAACAACCAAACTACTGTAAAATACATTTAACTCTCTTGCACATGTTCCACTCATCTGCATTACTTGTCCTTCTCAGACCTTCATCTTTCCGTCTCCGCAAAGTGCATCAGACTTTTAAGTTTTCCCTCTTTAATGTGACATTGGAAGTGACAACTAAAATCAAAGTTCCAGAGTTGATCAGAGCCTCACAGTTAGTCAGAGTGCGGTGCATTGCGACAGGCCATCAAACACAAACACACACACACACACACACACACTGAAGATGAGGAGGCAGCAGCAGCTCAGCTTTATGGTGGAGATAAAAAAAATGACAAGATGCATAAGGCTCAAGTCAGGCAGCCCTGATCATAAAGAACAAATCTGTCAAAAAACTACACCAACAGCTCCTACACCACTTCCTGATCAGAGGGAGAGGCTTTCTAAATCAGTAAAAGGCCGGAAGAGAAAGATCATGAAGGGCTGTTCCTCTGTTGATCCTCTAATCAGACAAGAAGTGTTGTCCTTACCTGGATTTTCCTGCTCAGTCTATTAAAAAAATAAAAGATGTAATGATGGCATTTACCACTGTTTAGAGATGTAAAGAAACAGCCTCTTGTTTTTCAACCACTTGAATAGTTTATACTGGGAATACTGGGATGGATGGAGGGATCAAGCAGGATTATAGGATTATACATTCAAACTACAAACCCACACAAGAATCCAAAAGTGTCTGTCTGAGGTCATTAAATACAAGTCTTAACCATGCATCACTGGCCATTGAGCTGGTTACTGTCTCCTATCACAACACACACACACACACAGGGCTCAGTGAGGTGAGGTGGGGGAACACAGAGCGTGGATACATACACTGGTCATATTCAAGTTGAAAAATCCTCTCTGTGGCAGCAGCCGGCCAAAGCAAAAGCACAAAACCGGGAGAGAAGAAGCAAACGGAAGAGTGCGCAGAAACATGTTTGAAATAAAAGAGAATGTAAAATGAAAATAAACAAACAGTGAAAAAAGATGAGAGAAGAAGGACTGTTGTCAGAGCTCAATCACAGCGTACCTTTGTGGCACTGCGGAGGTGATCATAATAGACCTCTTCTATTGCCTGGAAGTAGATCACACCCTTCAGCTTGGTCTCATGTTTGTCTGTGGGAAGGAAAAAACAACGTGGGTTCGTTTTAAAGACTAAAACACACTGACGGCAACAGACTTTTCTTGGCATGAAAAGCCAAGGCGCATCACTTCCACGTCATCTAGAATAACGACAGGGAGAACACAGGACACGGTCATTAAAAAAAGAAGAAATCAAACTTTGATCATGACCAATTTATGGTTTGTGATGATGGATGGAAAAAGACAACCACAGCACTTTTTTCTCTGTTTTTAAAACCAGTAGGGCTCTCATTGTATTTTCACACTTGACTGCATTCTTACGCTACTCTGGTACATCATTGCAGTTTGTTTCATCAGCCGCTGCAGAACTGCAGTGAGGAACCGGTGGGGAACTCAACACCCCTCTCTACCTCCGGGCACAAACACTCCACAAGCCAACTTAAGAGTAGTAGGTAGAAACACAGCGCTTCATTTCGAGGAACAACACTTTCCTTTTAATACGCAGCTATTATGTGCTAATGACCTCTTTAACATTCAAATAGCCCAACATTTGCATCTCATTTGACTGCATCTGAATTACCAGAAAAAAAAAAATGTTGTGCTTGAGGTTGATTAACGTGAATTAGCGGCGCTCATGACTTATGCACATCACCTCTCGTTCCTCATTGTTCAAGGTCAAGAGAAAAGGCCAAGCGATGCATCTCAATCAGCCTCCTTGGAGAGCGCGCCGCTGTGCGCATTTTAACTACTGCCAAAGTAATCTCAGTACACCTCCTCACCCTGGCTCGCTTTCAACAAGGTACGCTTTAAGCAGCTTTAAGCAGAACCTTCTGAGGACTTCAAAGGCCTGACAGCGTACAAGTGTCCCAGAGCTCACAGTGCACCATCAAATTACACGACCGTGCACGCTCCATGCTGCATGTACCGCTGCTCAAGGTCGCATGTTCTGCCTGCCACTCAACCAGCCGTGAAATTCCTACCACTTTATATGTTAAATGTTTTAAGCTTATTGCAGCTACTTTACCGTCTTACAACTGGAGCCTCTGACATTTCCAACAAGTTTCTATGATGTTTATTTAATGCTGCTGAGTGTTGTGACACAGAAATAAACAGGTTTCCAACATAAAATCCTCTAATGCAAAGGAAGTGAATGCATCGCCAGTGCTGCATAGATATCACATTTATATGCAGTGGTCAATGGAGGAATGTAACTGAAAACAAGCGCTGTATTTAAACACAAAGGTACTTATTCTGTGCTTGAGTATTTTTGTTATTTGTTGTTTTATACTGCGTGTCAAAGAGAAACACTGTATGTTTTGATTCACTACATTTGTCAACCAATTCAAGTTACTTTATGTTACAGATTAAGATTCAAAATAAATCAGAGGGCCTTGTAAATAACTGCCTAACTTTACAAAATATGCTGTAATCTATGGAATAAAATACTCACAGGGGCCATTTTTCTGCTTTTTGAGTACTTTTAGGTGGTTGGTGATAACACCAACATACTTTTAGTTGAATGACATTTTCAATGGACTTTTATTTGTAACAGAGTATTTTTTATTGAAGTATTGCTTTTTCCTCATATGCAGGAGACCCACTGAATGCACTCTAAAACACTGCTTTAGAGGATTACCAGGTTAAATGTTTGTTGAGTCTGTAGTTTGTAATGTCCTTATGTTAAACTGCACCATATTGTTAAGAGCTGCCATTACTTTGTCCACACGCCTGATTACTTGTAATTTAGCAACATTAGAGGAGAGAGTGCCGTGTAAAGCTCAGAGAGCAGCAGCCATGTTTGATGACCCAGATCTCATCTGAGAGAAACACGTTACATCCATCTGCATTTACAGTTTGTGTTGCTGAACTGAGAAAGAAAACACGTCTCTACTCAGACAAAAAGCCTGAGCAGCAGAGTAGAGGGGGCATGTCCTGGTGTATGTCTTCAAATTCACGGCCAATCAAACACAACATTTACCAAACTGGCCTGAATAGAAAACCATATTTCTGTCCTGAGTTCATGCTTGAAAGACATTTTTGTATTTACATCATCACATATTCTTCCCAATTTAAGTACTACCGTTCTATAACATTATCTCATACACACAGTGTTGCATTATGGGTTGTTTTGGGCTTTAATGTTTGAGTTTCTTTTAAATTGTTCAGTGTGGAGTTTAAATGTTCAGGAAGCCCTGTTTGACCTACAGGAGTCTCTGAAGTTTGTGCCATGTGTTCTGTTGCCCCTGATGAAATAAATTCCTAAAAATGAGTAAAAAATGTGCCGTCTTTAATCTACAAACAGATCTGTAGAATCATCTGTCAAACAGCTCAGCTTCCACTGTCATACACTGTCCTGTTAAAGAGCTCACGCAGTCTATAAAAATCATTCTGTGCGCTTCAGGGGGCTGACAGGAGGGTGTGTGTGTGTTACTGATGGACGAGCTACACAAAAGTGTCATTTTCATTCTGCTTTAATGTTTGACTTTGACTTCAGGAACGAGCTCCTTGTTCTCCTTGTAGTTTTATTATCCCAGGGAAACTTTCCCAACAGAGCTACAGTAGTTTCTTTTCTTCAAAAAGTCTTGTTCCAAAACCTGCTGGTAGAAAAGGAGGGTTCTCTAACTAAGCTTTTTTGGAAATGTCTCCAGATTTTTTTTAGCCAGAGATGAAACATAAAATCATGACCAAGGGGTCATGACCTGGCTCCTGACTATTCTGAGGAGTGCAGAGTGCAGACATCGCAGTGTAGATCCCACAGCACCAAATATTAATATAAGGATAGTAGTCAAGTGTCTTCACACTTCTTACCGACATAGTAGGAGAAGGTCCTTTTGAGGCGGTCAAAGACAAACCAGCGTTTCTTCCAGGACTTGATCTTGCCTCCCATCTTCACCAGGTAGCCCTTGCACATCTTCTCTGTGAGGATGACCTGGTAGCAGGTGTCCACGCTGTGGCCCGACGACTCGACGTGGGAGCGCAGGTCGAACTCCTCCTTCCTAATGGGCAGGTAGCGAGTCATTGGACGAGCCTGGGGGAAGGAAGTCAACGGACAAAAACAAGAGGATAAACAACCAGGACAGCAAGGTCACTGCCAGAGAGTTACATATTACTTTTGACAGTCTGACTGTTTACTCATAAAGTGAACTGATTAATTGTAAAATAATGGTGTCTTCTGGTTAAACACAACTCATCTGAATGTTTCAGGTTTTACATCTTAGTCTCGCCCTGTGATGATATAAATGCTCTGACAGGTTTACACTGAGGAAGGACAACTGATTTGGGATTCTTCTGGTATGAAAATGGTCAAATGTGTGGATGCTGAATACTGGCACAAAAAAAAGTACTAAGCGGAGGCGTCACTCTAACAAATCCAGGTGTCCGCCCTCAGAATCTGTGTGAATGTGTGTGAAACGCTGCCATGTTCTCAGCACACTGCTCAACTCATTTTACACTTTTACACCATGCAAACTCAATTATGCCTCATTTCACTGACCTGAGAGAAGTTCTTGGCCCTCATCTTGACCTCCTTCTCCACTAGCTGCTGCCGGTGGAAAGTTTCATCCTGCAGTCTCTTCTCTGCCTCCTCCCTCCTCCTCCTCTCCTCCTCCAGCATCTGTCGGCGAGCCAGGCTCTCTCGTTCCTTAAGGAGAGCGCTTTCATTAAATATTTTTTTGATCTGTGCGAGGGCTTTGCAGAGAACATGCGCTCTTTTTTTCCCCCCACCTAGAACTCAGCTTGACGTTCATACATTTATGTACATCTTTCCCTGCTGAGAGCTGCTGGCCACTGTGCAGCTCCATCACAGTGATTGATTCTTTAAACAGAAAGCTTTTAGCTATTTGGAGAACTAATGATCTACACACACACACACACAGTATATTTTTGCAGAGACCAAAAAAAAAAGCTAAAAAAGAAGGCCAAAGGCAACCAGGAGCAGGAAAAATACAAATTAAAGTAATATTGTCTTTAATACAATATTGACAGTGCAGGAAGAACAGATCCTGTATACTGCCAATCACTTGCACTGACTTTTTAAGAGTCTGATCCTCAGACTTCGATGAGGTAAATTCTCAATGATCTGAATGGTGATGTGATGACCGAAGAGGGTACATGCCAATTGCATTAATTGCATCTATGTTTCTCTCATTTGGATCTGTTTTTCTACATCTAACACACGAGGAAAGATGGGAGAGGTGTAGGAAAAAGTGCAAGCAGACAGAAAATGAGGAAAAATAGTTTTTCAAGACATGAGACATCATTTCCTCTGATTAGTTCTCTAAACTGACGTCTGTCTTGATGATGGCGGTACAGCTGGATCAGATGTAAATCAGCTTCATGGCTTTGTGTTGACTTTTGTTTATTTTGTGACTCTGTATCGATATACACTGTCTGATGATAAGAGGGGCACAGATTGCAATCAGTATTTATACTAATGATGCTTTTACAAAAACGAAATCACAATAAGATTTTTGCTAACCATTACTGAAATGCATATGATGACTAAATGGGTAAATACAAATATTAGGACAGTTTGAAAATAATGTCACTGTACTGTAATGCAGCCTTAAAAATCAGGAAATGATGACAAAATACATCTAGTCTCATATCGAAGTGTCGACCACAAACCATCTTATTAGTGGACACGCCCCTCTGCTTCCCTGTGTGAAAACAAAGCTTCAGACCACAACACTGACTTGATCATCTTTCTTGCTCTTTGTTTTTTTTGTCTAAGCTTCTTCATCAGGACACAAAGACAAGAAGTCATTCAAAACATGGAGGCCAATAAAAATGAACGAGAGCCTCCAATTGTCGACCCTTTATTTTTTCAAATTCACATTCAGTGCTATTGACACTGCAAGAACTCTCATCCATCACGAGGGATGACTGTGTCTTACCCGCGATTCAATAAGTCTGGCTTTCTCCAGCTGCGCCTCCTTCAGCATTTTCTCCATCTCCTCAATTTTCAGCACGTCCACTCCTCCAACACTGAAGTCAAACACAAAACAGGACAGTGTTAGCACGCCTTCATCTTCATTTAACAACCCCCCACTGCATATCAACTAGGCTAACCTTTTACTTCAACACAGGGTTCAAACATTGTCTGTAGGGTAAGTTTGTTGACAGTATTTGTGAAGTTAGTTCCCTCCAGATTAAAAAAAACAAAACAAAAAACTTTAAGTGTTTACTTCAGCCTCTGAAAAAGCATCAAAAAACATTCAAACTCCCTTCAAATCCCAGGGAACATCAACAACAGCCAAACACACTTTAATAAACACAGACTTTACTGAAGGAAAACAAACCAAAAAGTCACACAGGGCATTCAATTTGAGAATTCAGTGTTGTGTTTATGAACTGTACAAACTGAGAAACTTGACCTTTGTCACACGCTCTGTCAGAGGTGGTGACATCAATAGCATTAGTTTAGTAAAGAAGACAAGCATCATGTGTTGGATTGTTCTTTCACAATCTTAATAGAGCAGCAGTAAATAAACACTTTGAGCTGCATAACTTTAACAATGAATGTTCCCGTGCAGTGAGGATCTGTGCGGAGAGGTAATGAAATATAGACATCCTCTGCCTGTCCTGATGTCTTTCATCAGCACAACGTCTAACATATTTTCTCAAATGTCTAACTCTCACTATTTCATGCTCGATCATTTCTGTCTCCGCTGTGATCTGTTCATTATAGAGCAAATCCCATTAAATTCAACTCAAACTAAATGACTAACTGTTTTTGGAATTGGACTCCAGTGAGCTATTAAAGTTATCTGAACAACTGATGGTGCAAAGAAACAGTTGATGGCTCTGCTGTAATATCACACACAGCTTGTCTGCACTAACAGATGGTCTACAAATGAGACGACATGTGGACGAAGACTCTACCTGGTGGGAGTGTGTGTGTGTGTGTCTCTTTTGATTGTGTTTGTGTGCGTTTTTTAGGGTCTGATTTGAATTATTCTTAACTTTTGAGACTCTCGTACAGATTTTAATATGGACAGTGACTTTGTTCAGACTGAAAGTGCTAATATCCAACACTGCTATTATGATATAAGATTGGCCCTCATTTTAAAAGCTGCCAGTTAGTGATTTCAGCTGATAAAAATGTAATTCCTTAGTTAGAAATTATACAAGAGGATTAATCCTGTAATACATATGTTAATATATTAAATCCATTAAATCAGATTCATGGGTTTGAGAAAGGATTGAATGAAAGGTCAGTATTAGTCTTTCCCCCCGCTCTACCTGGACATGTTATCTGGTGAGCAGGCTGAATTGTTCCCTGTGGAAATGCTGGTGTCCACGCTGTCGGAGCTCTCCAGACTCAGGGTGTCGTAGGGCTGCTCTCCGGCTGAGGGGGGCTGGTGGTGCAGGATGGAGTGGTGAACCATAGGGGGAGGACCTACAGAGCTGTGGCACAGCACGGGGCTGCAGGCCATCACCGGAGAGTAAGAGGGCGATGAGGAGGACGAGGTCATGAGGTGGGTCTGGGAGCCGTGGAGCGCCTCCCACTGACACTGAGCTTCGGCCGCCGCTCGCTGTTTGAGCTCAGCCAGACGACGCCGCTGCTCTTCAATCACCTGCTGACCTGGAGGGAGGAGGGCACTGATCAGTGGATACGTTCTGATTTTCAGCTAGAGTTGGAGATGGAACAATGACTGAGCTTTCAACCTGCAGGCGGTCAAGAACAAGCCAGCAGAGGTCCATCTGTTCCCCCTCAGGGCTGAGGGATCAACACATTTAAACCAACATGCTAGCTAAACAGCAGGTCACGCCAAGCACCCCAAAACTCTAATAGCACAACCAGCACCGGCCCCCAAACTATGAGATGAACCATGCACCACACATACAAGTATGTGCTCTCTCAGTGACAGAAGCTCAAAGATAACTGCAAAAACCCACAAAGTCCCTTCACCACAAAGCTCAGTATCAATCTGACTTTTCAAATCCATGCTGCTGTGCACCTGATAACAGGCAAACCTTTCTGGAAAGAAGTGCCCAGGTCGATAACTCTAAAGGAGGAGCTCACTGAACGCTGAACATGCAAGATTTATTCTCCACCAGCAGGAACGTTCATAGAAGATTGATGGAAGAAGAAAGGCTGTTCGATGTTATAGACAAAAGAGAAGATGAAAAGAAGTTTTCGAGGGAGAGGAGTTAATGACACACCAGAGATGGAAGAGGCTGAGGGAGAAGGATGAAGGGAGGAGAGAGAGAGTTGAAGACAGAATCTGAAATTAACAGCCGTCAAGTATCGACTTCTGGTAAACGTTACCTTTGATGGATAAATCAATAAGAGAAACCTGCCTGACTGGCTTAAGTTTTGGATAAGACTTGTATCTCTTTGGTACATGCAGTCTTTGGTCTTTACCTATGTTGAAGATTTCAAACTGACTCCTGATTGGCTGCTTTATATGCTCTCTGCAAAGTGCAGGTATCTAATTCTTTACTTTCCTTTTTTTCCAAACAGTTGTTCATCCACAAATTAGCATGAACTTAACTTATCTGAATGATAAATTAATAAAAGGTGCAATCAAAAAATTCAGACAGTTTCTGTTGCATGTTAAAGATGTACTGCATAGCAACGTGAATGTATCTTTCAGCCTCACTGTCATGATAAAGTATTTCAAGTTTCATGGCTTAATCATCACCATCTGAGGGAGAAAATTCACTCTAATCAACATGAACTTTGGCCAGATGGCAGCAGGGCCCTCCATCACAACATCTAGACGGCTAACATTAGAAAAGCATTTCTCTCCCATCACAACGCTCACACAGTCATTGCTCCTCAGTGCCCTCACCCACTGGATTTAGCTTCCTACGACTTCTTTCTGTTCTCAGAAATGAAGTTTGGTCCCCAGGTTGTAGTCATAGACCCAAGTTTCAGGTCCAAGGTAAAAATGCAAGCGATAAGTCTTAACAATTTATTGTTTGCACCTGTTACATGCACATTGCTAATCTCAAAACCTTTTGATTGCACCTCATACATGAGTTTATTCATTGCTCAGTAGTTCAAGCAATATCAGAGCAGGGTGACATTTGAACAAGAGCATCCTGAGACTGTTAATTTCAGACACTACATGTGATGTACAGAGAGATATTAGTTAAACAAACAGGATGAATCCCTCTGAAGAAAATGAAAAAAAACGGAAGAAATCATCAACTCCTGGACGCAATGATCCGTCTACCTGCTGAGCTTCCCTCCATGGTGATCTGTCTGGAGGTCTGGGGCTCTGTGGTGCAGCAGTGCAGGAGGAGACAAGGCCACAAACAGAGGTAGAAAGACAGACAGACATGAGGAAAACCTGAACGGTAGACGCTGACAAATGTGACTGACTCAGCCTTTCAACCCAGCACCCATGAGTGGCAGCCAGCTGCAGAGCTAAAAAACCAGAGTGCTTTTCTCTGTTCGATTCAGTCAGACATCACAGAGACATAAGGAACAAAACTCTACTAATACCTTGATGTCACACACACACACACACACACACACACACATCAACACATCCACGCACACACACGCATGCACACGCATTCTAACACATTAACACACACACTCAACTTAATGGAGAAGAGTAGCTTAACATTTATGAAAACACAAGTGTGCATCACTGAAGGCACACACACCAACAACCACTGAAGCTCTGTTAACCGATGACAGCTGTCTGCTACAGTGTTTACTAGAACATGTGATAATATGTTTCATTAACATGGAGCTTTCTAAACATCAGAGCAGTTTTCACATTAGTATTAACCAGTTCCAAAAGCTCTCTGTAGTTAGAATTTTCTCACTTTGGGTTCTCTGAAAGTAAATAAAAAAGTGATTGGCCTGAAAAGGCAAAACTATCCAAGAAAAACTGAGAAACTTGTGCAACAATTATTTTGTTTTTTTGTTATTCTGTTGTCTCGCAACATTTATCGTGCCAACCAGCCAAATTGCCAGAAGCTGTATGTTTTGAAAAACTACAGAAATGTTTAATTTCAGTGTTACATACATATCATGTCACCAGTTCTACAACATGTATCCATGCAGTTCAGAGTTCATGTACAGTGGGATGGGGGACGGTGGTAGAGACAGCTGCCAAGAAGTACTGCTCAGCATAGCTGTTTGCTTCCTGTGCCAGCCACAAAAACCTTCAGAGACATTTTCCAGCTGTGTTTGTGGCGACCAAACCAGGTATTTAAAGCCAAAACATGATCTTTTTTAACCCCAAGCAAGTGGTTATTGTGCTTAAAACTCAGTGGACCTTGACCACAGCATCGTCACTACATGAAACTGAACTTAAGTTTAAACATATTTGTGGTTTGAATAAACATACTGTAAAAGCCCACATATATCAGCTTATTAGGCTGTGCAAACCCTCTGTGGGTCCCAGGCTCCCAGCTGGGGACTGCTGACCGACCGGATGAGAGATGACTAAGAAAGCATGTGTTGATTTACAGTATGAATAACTATGGCACAACATATAAATGAGTGCTAAGTGCTTTCAATTACAACAAAACATTTAGCAATAATAAATTAATGATTTGAGGCATTCAGTAATTAGCACATATTTGCATACTTGGTTAGTTATTAGGTAATCAATAAATGATCAGCAATAAACAATGCATGAAGGGTTTTTCTGTGTAAAGTGGTGTTGGTTTGAGTCAAACAAAGCTCAGGGCGGAGCAGGTTGGTTACCTTTCTGCTGCAGGGCCAGCTGTCTCTTGGTCTCGATGTCCTGCAGGGTTGCAGCCAGGTTCCTGGGCAGACTGCCTGTGCTGTTGGGCACCAGCAGGGGGCTCTGCTGCATCAGAGGGAGCAGACAGACAGACCAAGAGTTAAGCCTTAATAAGAGCTTGATGGACACATCACTGTACCTGTTGAAAAGGAACAACCTGTGCACCTTTGGGCTCATGTTGCGTCCCAGTGTTGCTGCTCCGTGCTGCAGAGGGGAAGCAGAGCCTGATTTAGGCTGATGGAGAGACAGGCCCGGATCACTGTCCAGCTTTGAGCGGAACACCTGATAAAGGAAGGATACAAAGAGCACAGAGATCAGTGTTGGGCACTGGTGAAAAGACGTTAAAACAGGGCCTTGATGGAGATGGAGTGTTTTAAAACAATGTTAGAAGTTCAGGTGAAATCCACCACGGATGAGCTGCCAGCACCTGCAGGAAAACACGGGTTAAAAAGCACGATTAGCACTGAGCTGTGAGTGCTGCTGAACACTGATGTTGTTAAAATACAAAGCTAGGATTAATAAATGGAGTTCAATGAGCAGTTTAAATTTCAGTATCAAAGGCTGACAAAAAATATCAAAGAGCCTACAGACAAAACACACGCACACACACACCTGGAACAGCCGCCTGGTCCCGTTCAGTGAACGGCTCTTTGATCAGGCCCACTTAAGTTAATGCTGCATTTATGTACTGTGGGAGTATCTGTGTGTAATGACTTGCTGTTCAAAGAAAAGACTTGAAAGTGTTCACACAGTCTAACTTTCTTTAAGTGGCGATTGAAGTTTGTGGATTTCTTCTTCTACTGCTACAGGCGATCACTCAGAGCTTTTTTCTAAAATAAACTCACATGAACTGACTTCTTGTTTTACACCAAAGCAAACAGGGAAGCTCCAGTCACAACAAAAGCTCTGAAATGAAGAAACACTTTCTGTACCTAATGACATTATTTTCTTCATCAGAGTTGTTTAACATCTTAGAGCTTAAACTAGTAGTTTTTAAGAGGATTCAAATAAGAAGATGATCTTTTCTGTGTGATGTGAGTGCAGTGTTACCTAACACCAACAGATTTTTCTCTGTTTCTTTGACATACACACATGCTTCTTGGATGTGAGATGAAGCGAGCTGAAGGTTGGCAGAGGATTAACAATACACACACAAATATAGCAGAAGAATGAGTGTGGGAAAATGAGGAGAAAGGAAGAAGAAAGGCCCTGTACCTGCAGCAAAGGCCTGCGGCCTGAAAACGACTTGGCTGGCAGAGAAGGAGGACAGAGCTGACTGGAGCCAGCCATCAGCTCCTGGTACCACTGCTCTAAGTCTAGCTTGGACAGGTGAGGCCTACTGCCCTCAGACTGGTACTGGAGAGCACACGGAGGTAAAGAGAGGTGGAAGAGAGGAAAAAGAGAAAACAAGAGGAGGTTAGAAAGCACTCAAAGACGACAGGAAGAGGAGAGGAGCATTTGTTTTATACACCCTTAAAGGTTGTAATTACAGTTTTTTTCTTCAACACATTAGTGTTACCAGCTGCATTATGCTTTATACCCTCCAGCTGCCATATCCCTATTTTACACGTTGGTATTCTAATTCCATATTGCTGCTGAGATGACCCAGTTTCCAACAAGAATGTTTGAGTTTTCATCTCATTTTATATTTTGCTTCACTTCAGCTCCGTGGAGTCTGATACACGCAGTATCTCTACAGTTTAGACTTTATATGATCTCAAAGAATGAAACCAGATTTTTTGTTTTCTTGCTGCCATGAATGTGTTCTTTGAGTTTATGAGAAATATCTATTGTGTTCAAACAGCTGGCTGAGACATGCTGCTGACGTAAAACAGCTGTTGCAAACACTCACGTTATTCAAGTTCAGCTGATACAACAGCAAGTTTGATGGCACAAAGGCACTGATGGGAAAATCCGCTTACATGTGTGTAAAATGTAATGGATTACATGAGTACAGTCAGCAGAGTGACTGTAAGCAAGGTCTGGTGAATCTTTGGAGACAATGGAAGTCTGTGACTTGAGGCAAACCTGCAGTACATCAGACAAAAAAAGCTCCCGACTCTGACAAATACAGTATCATCACAGAGTCACAGAGTCTCCACTGGCTTTTGTAGAAACAAGAAAAAAAGTCTACAGCAGTTTTAACCCATAACATCTTAAGCTAAGTCTACATCTGTAAATAATTGTAACAGATTTTCCTTTTGTTGTGTGTCCCTTTTATTTAGTGTCAGTTAACTCTCCTGGAAAATACTTAACATGACCAAAAGAGAAAGTTACATGTATCTGAAAGGTAACATTATTTATGTTCAAATATCATATCACGATAATGTTAACAAACCTGTGATATATGACATCTTTGACAAGCAGAAGAATTCAACAGCTGTCTATTGTTCCCTTTTCAAAACTTCACTGATTGGCCCAAGGGAGGCGCTATAACTCCAGGTCAAAGTATGCTAATGTCCCAAATCCAAACTACATAACCACTTCTGAGCAGGTTTTTAGTATGTACATCGATTCACACTGGGAAGTCATCATAACACAACAGAACTTTTTGTAAGTTGTTGATGTAAATTTTTTAGAAACAACTTTCAAAGTGAACTGTTGACAGCTTGTAAACAAATGCAGCCAAAAAAAGGAGGAAAGAAGGAATGAAGGGTAGGAAGACAGCACACACCTCCACTGAGAGAGAAGGGGAGGAGCCATGAAGGGAGGAGAGGCAGGAGAAGGCGGGGTCTACAGCTCCAGACTGCAGGGGCTGGCGAAGCGGAGAGGTAGGGGATGACTCCACCTTTGGCATCCCATACATCTGATTTAACTGGCCGACTGTCACATACTCCTTTCCGAAGGCAACACACACACACACACACACACACACACACAAACAGTGGGGAGGAGGAAGTGGAGAAAGACAGACAGCAGTGAAGACACACACGTCAGCATCAGGAGGAAAACATATCAAGTGACCTGCAACATGAAGGTCTGAGGAAGAAGAGTCTGAGAGGCAAACCCTGAGTGTATTTAAACACACAGCACAAAACAACACACAGCCATAATTAGGGTTCAACTGATACATGAGGCCAGCACTGGCTTCTTATTTAATACCCCTAACAGACTGCCAGCAACATGCTTATTTTCTCCAGACAAGCAGAAATCACTTTTCATATATTTATAATTATCCTAAGTTTTTGTCACATGTTATTGGAGCTGACATCACAGGGAACCAAACAAAATCTGTCCAGATTTTTATTCATATGAGTCTAAATTTTGGTCATTGTGGACTGTATGATACTAAGGGCCTTTTATGGCTGAACTAAGTTTGGAAACTGATATATTCGTCAAGTTATGTTAACCAAAAAAAAAGAATTGTCAGTAAAGGTATTGATGAAAGTATTGATTTGGTGACATTTAATATAAATCATTCCCATCTTTCTCCCTTTGCTCATCTCTTGTCATGTCTCCACTTTCAGCTATCGAATACAGACATAACAATATCCCCAAAATACCTACTTTGGTAGTGTTAAATCTACAACTAGTATAGTTTTGATAGTGATCTAAAAATACACAGCTTTGCATGTTATACAACAAAAGTTTGGTCTATCTGAATCAAAAACAAAGTTATTTTACAGTTTAGGATCTGCAGTTATTAGAATAAAAAAACAGCCCTTGGTTGCCTGAGAGCAAACCCACCTTTATCAGTTTAACCCTAATGAGAGCCTCTGTATAGCTCACATGATACAGACACAGATCTGAAGTGCAGCTGCAAAAAGACAGTAGCTGCTTCCACCACCAGCTCAGGCAGCAGAGAGCAAAGCCAACAGTACAGTCAGTTTGATTAACAGCAAACCAGCAGGGGGAGCAACTTGACATGAAAATGGCAGAAAGGAAAGAGGCAGAGAGAGGAGAGAACAAAGAGTCAGAAGAGAGACAGACAGGAAGTGATGGTACCTCACAGGTGCCAGCTAATGCAGCGTCTACGGCAAACGAGCGACGGTGAGAGGCGGGCTTGCTGATGTCATGTTGGACGCTGCTGCCGTACATCTTATAGACATCCGACAGCTTCAAATACTCCTGAGCACCAACAGCCGACAGCGGTCAGACAGGATGAGAAGCCATGAGCACAACGCTGCACCATACTTCTGATGCACAGCACATAAACACTCACACAAGCAAGGAGCCCACAGAGATAATGTGCACCACAAAAAAAAACAGGCCGACAATTAACCTGGCTAGCAAAGTGTTACAGCTAAAAGGTGCACAGTGCATGTGACGACAGACAAACAAAAACACACCAAGCGACAAAGAGGTTTCTTTAGCATCACGAAGGACACACAGGTACTTTTGTTGGCTGTTACAACAACCAGTGATGTAGTGGTAAGAAAGAAATAATAAATGAAGATGCTGATTATCACCATGAGGTATAAGCAACTTCTCAAATGCATTGATTTAGCATTTTATCCTCTATTGACTTAAATACCTCTTCCACTACATCCCTGTGCAGACAAAACCCCACTGGAACTGAAAGCTGCCATGTTGGCTCCTCTTTCAACATAGATGTGAGCTGTGTTCTGGTGGGAAAAGCATCCCAGCAGGGCACAGTGGGTCACAGGCGCAATCAGGGTGGAAGTGAGTAAGACACAAACAGTACAATGGGGGACCTTAGGGGTGAGTTGCACACACAGCAGAGGGGGGAGCAGCGGGCTTCATGCAGGGATCGTTAGTCCGGTTACCTCTGTAGGGCTGCTGGGGTACAACTGACAGGGAGGGGAGGGATGTAAGTAGGAAGGAGAGGCTCGACAGAGGGAATGCTGGGAGGAGTGGAGATCCTCCAACAGCAGGTCAGCCTCGCTGATATGAAGCGCTTCCTGTTTTAACAGTTCAGGAATAATTGCTTTTAATGTCCACAGAAGACGTATGGGACACTAGATACAAGTTCTCTCCACAACACTGAAAGTTAAAAAGCAGAGAGGATCTGACACAGGCTGTATGAGCTTCAGCAAGGGTAATCCGATGACAACTACGTTAACACATCTCATCCACAACTCAACGTTATAAACACATAACCAGCATAAGTCTTCCAATTAGTCGATTTAAACCAACAGTTAGATTCAAATTAACACATCAACACATCACTGCCATTAAAGGAATCAGCTTTAAGTCATCAAAGCTCCTTTTTGTTAGTGCAGGAGCACTGACTGTAAGTGTGTAAGTGTACACAGAGCTTCAGTGGTTCTCTCACCTCTCTCATTGCAGTAGAGGACTTGGGGAAGCTCTTTCCCCCTGTCAGGCTGTGGTATCTCTTCTCTAGAGCCGACAGCCTTTCCTTCTCCTGAAACATAAAGGTATGCCAGTCGTTTGGGGGGCAACTCTTGCAGGTGCAAATATCAGCATCAGTATAAAACATTCCTTCACAGTCTGGGTGAGACGTTTTTCAGCCAACTGTGAGTTTGAACTTGTTCCCATGTACCTTTTGGAGCATTTGCAGTGTGAGGGTCCTGTCTTTGGCCAGCCGCTCACACTCCTGAGATGACTGCAGACCCAGCTGGTTGGCCTGGGACTCCAGAGCAGACACCTTCTCCTAAACGACACAACACAGAAAGACTTCAATCTTTAGTCCAAGCTGTCACGATAACAAAGAAAGTATTGCTCAACTCTATAAATACCACAGTAACTGTGTGGAGTGGTTTAAACCAAAATGCATGACTAAAATGACTTTAAAACCTCTATGTGTAAATAAAGAAATAAAGAATTCCTTGACTGCCGTTGCCTCTGCAGTGAGAACATAAGCAAACTGTCTCCAGATGGTTGAGCTTTGTGCGACTGCTACCTCTCTGCTGCTGTGTGAGTGTGTTGTGTAAGCTCTACATCTCTTCCACAGTGAAAAATGTGCCATCAGCAGCTTCACTTCTTACAAAAAACAGCATACTGTTCAAAGCATAATCAGAATAGTGTTGGGCTGCAGATGGCCCACAGTCTGTCAGGTGTTTCCTCACCTTCCTCTTGGCCACGCTGCTGTGGTACTCGGCTCTCTCCTGCAGCAGCTGCTGGCTGATGGTTTCTCTTTCCTCCTCAAGGCTGCTTTCTCTCTCCAGCTGCTGGAACTCCAGGTCCTCAAACTTTTTGGTTCCTGCTTCCAGTGCCTCTCCGTCCTGATGGAGGCGCACATACAACAGCGGTTACATAATAAACAGAAATACACCCTGAATGCACTGCTCATTTTAAAGCCATCCACTATTCTCAGACTAGCACAGTAGCTGACAGCAAAGCAAAGACCTTGACTTTCATATCTGAAATAGTTTTAACATGTTCTCAGCATGACTGAAGCTCTTTCTGGGGACAAATGAAAGCACAAACAGACAGCCATGAAGAACATGCTTCTACTGCAGCACAGCTACTGGTGTGTGTGCTGTAATACACAGGTGGCAAGAGACATTCATGCCATTAAAAATTTATTCTGCACTGAAAGTTTTGTAGTCATCAAATGTTTTTTTTTTCATTTGGTCATTTGTTTCTTCTCCAACACTTTTAATGCTACAGAACAAATGCATACAATACTGACCGCTTAAGTTATAGAACAAAAAAATCAAGGAAATCTTAAGTACAAGATAAAATACACAGTGATGCAGTAATAGCTTATATCAACTCCAGTGTATTTCAGGTTTATCTCAGGGATCAGTTCATCCTTCCAGTTGGTGCTCTGTCTCTATGCAGCTGTTGACAAGTTTAAGGTTTACAGCTCCTCTGCCAGCAGGAGAGATGAGTGTTTGAGTCTGCAGGCTCTTCAGAGTATTTGTAGCACTTGTAAAGGACCTAAGAGTGCAATGTCAACTCACTACAAGCAGTCTGACATTAAAATGACTAATTTTTGCAAGTGGTCCAAACAGGAAAAAGAACTTGAAATGTCAAACATCTACAGCTAAAAAATCACCTAGGAAGCAACTTTGGTTCTGTATTTAGATATTTTTCTACTTTGCATCTAAGACTCAAGTGACCTGCTCTGCGAACAAGGCCTGAATTTCTACCTGTACATGATAAAAATCTGCAACATTACAAGTAAAACTTTGCTCCTACTTTGTTCTCTCTGAACGTGAGCCGAACATATTATACCAAATACAGACTTTACCTAGAGCCCTCCTGAATCACACTGTCTGTGCACACAGAGCATCACTGTCAACAAATACATAATGTAGCCTACACTAACTGTTTCAATTTGTCAGTTATTTGTCTTTGTCTTCAGTCTAAGTGGTAAACCAAACAACAGCCACAATAAATAACAGAGAAGTGAGCAGATAAGAGCGAGTGAAGACACAGAATGATCTAGTCAGGGCCTAGGTTAATTGATTAGTGAGCAGTTATACAATTTATGCGAGCCATGAAAATCACAGAAGAGATGCAGATCAGATTCACACATGCAGTGCAACAGTATCACATGACATACATTTTACCAAAATGCTTCATAAGCAGTTGAGGTGACCAGGAGCCATGTGTGTGCTCTTGTGGTGACCTGAGGGGTTCAGTATCATGTAGGTGTGGTGTGCAGGAGGGAAACTTCCTGCAGCTTGTGGCAACAGCACATCTGTGAGGGGCACTGAGAGGACTTCTAATGAACATACTGAGTGTGTGTGCGTGTGTATGTGTGAGGGCCCCTCCTAAAGGGTTAAAGGTGCCAGTAGCACTATGTGCAACGGCATGTGCTGAGTGTTGGAACATATGCTGTCCTTCTAACCCACGGAGCAATAACTCCAGAAGTTGTGATAGTGAGAAAAAAGGTTTTTACATTTTCAGGTTGACTGGCTGGCAAACCGGTAACAGACAGAAGGCTTGCACCGCCACAGTTCTACCACCTTTCAGGCTGATTATCTGATGCAAAAAATCACTGCCTCAGAACCAACATAGCACCTAATAAATACACATAGTGCACACTACCACTGCATAGTTTCACAGAATACAAGGAGGAAAACAGTATCAACCAAATACACAAATTTTTCTGCTTGTCTTGTCTGTTAAACAAGTTAGTTGATAAGAAAATCAACTTCAAAGTTTACAGTCCATAGTTTATAGGAATTTACGTATACCTCTATTTTACTATTTTGCCAGCCATACACTGTAAGTTCCCCCATGGAAACAATATAATTAATGAAATTAAAATTCATATCACTTAAATATGTAACTTAAATGTTAAATAGC
>JAPZDY010000024.1:2930577-2947095 GCA_029783645.1 Ctenochaetus hawaiiensis
TGAATTCCACAAGTTAGGTCAATTGTAACAGCTAGCTTTCCCTTGACATAGCTGTTATTGCAAAGGCTAATTGTGGCTTTTACTTGATATGGCTTTATCACAAGCTGCCTGTTTGCTTTGTCTGAATCATAAAGTGCAGCAACAGCAACTTCTAGTCAATCAAACCAGAGTGCAGCTGCTGTTTTGTTTAAATTTCAAATTTGCTCTCCCTGTACACATATCTGACTTAATATTTTTATGCATATCTGTTTTACCTTTTTATGGCAATGTCCAGTACATGGTGTCTGCTAGTGCAAACACTACAGACATGACATGATATGATAAAAAGATCCTGATGTTTTTTTTTTCACACAACAGATATTATGAAAATTCTAAATGTAAAACTGGTGATCAGTTGTAAGTATTGCCACTGTGCACCAGACCTTCATTTCACCTGCAGTTTGGAAGAAGGTGTGTCTTTCTACAAGGCTGGAAGGAGCTGAGTTGACTCACTTAATGGTTGGTGGCTGTTAGTGACTGTGATTTAAGGTGTGTGTGGCGACAGACTGGGTCAAGTTTTGTATTTTCAAAGTGTAAAATTCTACTGTAAAATGAAGTCCGTAGGTGGGAGGGGCACTCTTCATACAGAGCAGGTCTTGACCATACTCAGGTGCTTCGGTTTCACTGGCGACCCACCCTTTTGAGCTGTTCCTGCAACTGTTCCCGCAAGGACTCGGGACAGTTATGAAGCTGGTTCTTCAGCTCAGCGTAGCCCTCCTGGAGGCTCTGCAGGGCCCGGCGCTCGGCCTCAACATTAGCCCTCTCCTAGAAAGACACAACACACACCCACACACAGAATGGATGGACGAGGGGAGAGAAAGAGAGAGAGACACACAGCTCAAAATCACGCCATGCAAATAAAAAAAGCTTGTAAGGTGTTAGCAACAGACACGGCGTGACAGAGTTTTAGGGCTTGGCAGTACACGAGGTCGGTACTAAATTGTCTTGATGGTACAACTGACAAGTGTGGGATTCACAGATGGCACATGGTCATCAAAAATTGCCTAAGAAAATCCCTCAGACTCACAATTGTTAAAATCATTCTGGGCATCACTGATGGTTATTAGCTGTGAATATCCTGAAAGAACTCATTATCCGCTAACATTTATAACTCCAGTAAACTGCAAGAAAATTGCCCTATAATTCACTTGACTTTTATTGGCTGCAGAACATTTATAAATTCACTTGAACAATCCTGAACGATGTTACTCTGACAGCAGTGACACTGGCTGTGTTGATCTTCCACTGAAGAACAGAAACTTCACGTCCCTCAGGTGCTGCTCCGGTTTCAAAGAATCAATCAATAACAGCTAACTTTACTGTCACCATCTGTGTCGGTGCTCAGGTGGCTCCTCATAGAAACTTCATTTTGATGTGTAAAAATGAAAAGGCTGACAGAACTTTGAGCACCGACATGCTAAAGTAAAAGCTTTTGAGTCTAAAGAGCTCAGGTGAATCTTTACTCAGTTTGAGAGACACTGCTGATTCACTGATAGCACAATGCCAATAATCTCTTTGTCAGTAGTAGAACCTCAAGTTCAGGGAAAATTTTCATCCAGCACCTCAGGTTCCCATGCAAAATGTAATGCTGATCCCACATAAGATAACTTGTAATCGGGGACACTGAAATTCTAAGGTTTGTAGTGTAGAAGAGGAGGTGACACTGAGATGTCAGATCAGAGGTTTCACTCCTGGCTCACTGATGCAAGTATCATGACTGACACATTTCGATTTGTTGGGAACTTTGTGGAAATCTCACAGGGACACGTTGAAGATACAGACAAAACCTTAAACATGAGCTGTTTTTAACAACAATTAACCAAAGGTATCAGGTAAAAGTGCTTTCACTCCACTTCCTCTTTTTTTGGCTACAATTAAAATGTGGTGCATGTGATGAAAAGAAAAAAAGAACACCTCTAACCACTATTAAGAACATGCTAGTAGTTTCATCAGTCCAATACCAGGGCACCTTCCTCTTTGTTCCTTATTTAAAAGAACCCGTGCACTAAAGAACCAAAGACTAGAGTCCCCGAACAGCGTCTGGATTACAAGTGTTGTGACACACAGGTTCTGTCATGCAGTGACAATGAAGAAACAGGGTGAGCACAGTGGATCAGGGATAAAGAAATTGTGAGTGCTGAAGAAGCAGAGAAAGAATTAGGGGTTAATGAGTGTCATTAGTTTGCAGAGTTCAGCTAACGGAAACCCAAATAAGCATCGACAGGAAAGCAAACCACTAAGGTGAAAACATGCAAAAGAGAATACCCAAGGAGTCCAATCCTTCATACAGCCCATTTCACGGCTTCAAATTCTCTAGTTTTCGGTGCAATGCATTCCATTCTACAAGGATGCTTGGTGCAGACAGGGATGTTGACTCATGTAAGGACACCAACAGTGAAGAACCAAGAGGAGTGTACAAGACCAGGAGACACAGGCAGTGAGTGTGCGCATGTACGTAACCCTTTCCTCCTTAAGTGTCATAGTATATAAGACCATAACAAACATCCTGCTCAATTTCAATGTGAATGTTGGATCCCAACGATGCATTGACATGTGAGCCTTTTTCACAGGTCTGTGTACCTTGTCTTTCTCCCTCTGGATGGCGCTCTCCAGCTCGTCCAGCTTGTGCTGCAGTTGAGTGATGATGTCTGTTTCAGCCTCTATCTGGTCGAGCTCCGCCTGCCTCTCGCCCTGCAGCAAGGCGCGCTCCATCTCTGCCTGGAAAAGTGGATCGAACACAGTCACTCAGGGTCACAGAGAGTCTCAGCCTGAGCTTCACACCTCCTCACAGTAACAGGACACACAGTAATGCAGCTGTGACCATCAGCTGTTTTCATCTTACACTGCTGCTGTGGACACTTTGTCTCTTCTGTACTTAAGTTTAAGATTACTGTTGTTCCACCAAGGTCGAACACTTTTCCATGAACATTAACTTTCTGTAACCTACCTCTTGTTTGGACTCCTGTAGTTGTTGTTCCAGCTCCATCAGCCGGGATTTGAGCTCATCGATCTGAGCAAGAACGCGAACCCGCTCGTCTTCCAGGTAACCCAGCTCCAGGCGACCTGCGCTGGTGGAACTGGATGAGTCCTCATGCTGCAAGAAGAACACAGGAGGTCAGGCTTTTAAGAAAAGAAGTGAAGCCACGGGAAGAGTTGGAGACACATGTACAAATCTTCTATTATACGTAGATACCAGCTTGTTATACATACAGAGACAGAGTAATCTGTTTACACACAAGTATTCCTGAATGATCCTATGATCACTGTTGTGACTGTTTAAGTGTTTTGTGGTTTTAAGGAGAATCACTCAGATCTAAATGCAGTTTCAGTAGAAATTGTAGCCTTCAAAAACAAAGCACTTTTTGATAAAAAGTAATTAGTTTAAATGGATTTGAAATGACTGGATATCAATCAATACAGCGCTGTCTATTGGTAGCTGAAATCCAGAAATGCTGGCTTTAGGAGACCCTTAGTTGTCACAACACACAGAGAGTGACAGAGGAAATAGACAAAAAAAAAGCTACTTGATAAATTAATATCATGCAGGAAACAATATTGAAACAGCACTGACATTACTGTAAAGACAGTCTGGAGCCCTCCCACGAGACGCCCAAGAAGCCAATAAATAGAGAGCGGAATGTGACTGTGTAGCCAGTGATTTGTTTTGCAGCCTTTCCAAGACATGAAGGAAGTGTTTAGAGTATAATAAATGCAGTGCAGAGTAATTTGTTGAGTCATGCACCTAAACGTTTTAGTCAGTGTTTCAGAATTTACAGGCATTTTTTCACTGTTTCACAGATTGTACACCTCTCTGCCTTCACTGATGGTTTTTTTCTGATCATGCAGAGTCACTGATATTTACAACAGAACATCAACACCACATAACATGCATACTGTTCACATCACATGCATCCACAATCAATTCCTAATCATTACAGCAATTACAAATAAATGATAAATAAATGCAATTCATATCAAAATAACACCTAGTTTTATGTAAGCAGTCACTCATTCCACACTAACATCAGGTGGCCTTTCTGCAAGGTCCGACCTGCTCATCAGGAACTCAAAACTCAAAACTCAAAAAAAAAACAGAGTATAATAGCAGAGGACACCTTAAGATCCTAGCAGTGAAGTTATTAACAGGCCATCCATCAGATGGTGACTTGGCCCATGATTCACAGGGTAATGTAATGTTATTTGTTTGGCTTGGTGCTTTATAGGGATTTGAAAAAAATCTAAACTTTTTTGTTCCATGTTGATCTTTCGGTGTTCATTCCATCTGAGAAATCTTGCAAGGTATTTTTCAGTACAAATGTAAAACTATGGATGAGATATATTTTCATTAGATTTTCAACAGGTTCAGAATATCCTACGGGAACCTGAGCTTTAATGGCCAATGCTGTAATAACTGTGAGGAGGTGAACCTTATATGAACAGATATTCAGGTGCATTGGCTAGTACAAGTGATAACTGTTAAACAAATTCAGGTAAAGAGAAACTTTACCATGGAACCACCTGAGGCTCAATGCAAGAACCACTGATTTAGCAAAGCCAAGCACATCATTTGCACATGCTGGTTCCACAGTGGCATGCAGAAGGCGTCTTTGTTGGAAATCAAGCATTCCCTCTGACCTGTCTGTCTCCATTGTGCAGTGCTGAAGCTGAGCTGGGAGCAGGAGATGTCCTCACCTCCTGATGAGTGCTCTCTGTACTACTACACTCCTCCTTCAGGTTCTCCTCATCACTTTCTCTCTGTCTCTGCAGCAGGCGGAGCGTGGCTGAGGACGGCGTCCCTCCAAGGATGTTCTCCATCGATGGTCTTCGTCCCAGTCCATCGGTCAGCCCCCCAGGGAAACCTGTTCTTCCTGAGCCTTGGGGCTCCAGGCCCGTGCTCTCTCCTTTGTTGTATTCAGCACAGAGGTTCAGGATGGTCTCAAGGCGCTGTCTCTCCTGCAGAAAGATATGGACACGACCAAACAGGAATATAAGATCGGAATGTGACTGACCTCTCTCATTCTACCCTTTTTTCTTGATTTTTTAAATGAAGTAACACAATTTGGGTCTAAAAACAATCATCAGACACTTGCTAATACTATATCTTTAAATATGAGCCCATGTTTAAGCATAATATATTCTGGATGTGGGGAGACTCAAAGGCTGCAGAGTTGAGCCATCTGAGATAGTGAGGATCTGGCTTGCTAGCTGTATCCAAATTTTAATTTGGAGCCAATATATGAGCTTAATAGTTCACACGCTGTTATATTGATGTTAGTCTATATCAGATTAGGCAGGTAATATATCCCTACTATCTAATTTCCTGTCTGTGTGCTGGTTGGTGAGGCCGATGACAATCTTAAGATGGCCAGCTCAGACATGGGAGCAGAGAGCAGGCCTGATGCTGAGCACACATCCTGAAAAAGCACATCCATCATCTCCCAAATACCCTTTTGGACTGAGCAGCATTAAACTGAACCAGCACAACTGATGACAAATGAGACTAAGATTCTTTAAATCAACATGTTAGTACCATACCAACCTGTTAGTATTTACATGTGTAAATACTAACAGAAATTTTTGCAATGAGGCTACTTTGTGAAACAGATACTTCATTGTGGCATTGTCAGTCAGCAAACTACACTCATTCAGTTATAAGATAAACAGTGATTAGTGTTGCAATGGTGTGACATTTTCACTGTCTGACAATCATCTTAGAAAATATTTGACTGTACACACAGCAGTGATTTGGGGATGGACACTTTCAAGAAGATAAAGAAGGAGGGGGAGGAGAAGGAAGACGAACAAAAAAATGTACAGCTGATCCACGGGCAGAACTGTGAGAAATAAATTACCATTTATTTTTCATAAATTCATAAGTTCATAAGTTTATTTCTTATTCACACAGCACAATAGCATTAGGCATTCATTTTGCAACACATAAGTCTCAAACTCTCAACCTTTGCAACCGATGGCATGTCATATTCACACTGAACTGAGAAAATAAGCAGTGGCTTCTCACACAGTTATGACAAATATATGGAGGTACGTCAGCAGAACTGCCCAGATTATTATAAAATGATTTGTAAATCACATGTGTCTAATCAAGTGTTTCCTGCTCTGCGTGTTCGAGATGTTTTCCTTCTCTAAAACAACCGATTCGAATGAGTGGGTCGCTATCAGGCTTCTACAGAGCTTGATGACAAAGCAAGGGTGTTAGCAAGGAGGAACCATCTAAAACACAGAGGGCAGTGGGTCCTCAGCTCAAAGCCCGAGTAGGTAACTCACAGTTTAAGACACCAGGGCCAAGTCACGATCATGCTGAGCAACCTGCCAGTTGTAAAACCATGGACGGTTTCACAGCACGATCCTGGCATCACCATGCTTGCATGTTAAGGCAAACTAGTGTCTAAAATTCAGCAGGAGTACTTGGTCTCTAATTAAACCAGCTTCGCAGGATATGTTTGCCACCCAGTCTCAGTTTCAGCAAGACATGACGTTTATGTTGACTTCTGTCACCCCTGAAATGACACCCCACCATACACTACCCTCTCCCCGAGGTGCTGCATGGGAGTCAGCCTCAGTGACTGGCTGTCCAGCTGTCGCTATGAGGCATGAGCCCCCCTACGAGGACCCTAGCAGACCAGGCCAACAGGATGACCTTTGAACTCAAAATGTCAGCTGCTGTCTGCTGCTGTCTGCTGTAACCCCTCTGCTGCAGACACAGCGTCTATGAGGTCTGCAGAGATACACAGCATTGTAAGCCATGGAGGCACATCCTGGTGTTTAGCTTAGACCCTTAGTGATGAGGAATCCAACATCAAATTTCATAAATTACTGGCTTCTGTACATGCTCAGACTATATGTATATAAGGGGCAACAGAGATTTGAACTGATAATAGGAGTTCAAACAGTATGCCTTGTTGAATCCATCATGAGCATGAAAGCTCATTCTTGCCTTTGAAAATAGTGGTCTGACACAAAAACAGGACAAAGCAACATGAATTACTGCCTTGAGGTTGTATGCAAGCATCAACCAGTCAAGTTGCAATTTACAGCCCCAAGATTAGTGTCACTAATTCAATATCCGACCAGATAAGAAATATGTTCATGATCTGTTCTTCTGTTCCTAAATTATGGCATTGGATAATGGCCAGAGGTGTGTTATTTTTTTACATTAGCTAATGTCTAATGTTAGCTTAAGTTAGGAAACTTTTGGAAACTTTTTGGCTTAAGTGTTTTATTGCCTTTGAGTTTATCAAAGTTTGCTCTTCCTTCTTTTAAAAGACATGTATTAATTTTAAGGTTCAAATGGAGAATGTGGTGGATCACAACTGAAAGTGTTTCCTTTGCAGATTTGAATCCAATTTGAACTGGTTTACCATCATGCTATGATAAACTCTGGCAACTGACACTAAAATATATCAATTTTTAGAAAAACATTTTGCTCAAACTATCACTCATCAGAAACCCTCCACAACAAAAAAGACTGTTTTGCTTGTTATCAAAGGACAAGGTGCTGCTGCTAAAGAAGCACTGTGTTACTTGCTCTGACGGTCTAGTTTAAGCCCCGTTTCTTGTTGAGTAGGAATACTTGGCAGCAAAACTTCTCAACCACAAATAAAACCCTGGCGTAGATTCCCCCTCAGACTGTAGTAAGCACAGCTTTGCCACTGGGGGAGCAACTGCATGATTAAGAGCTACAGCCCCACTATTATTTTAGCCTGTAATCTGGCACCAGTTGGCTTTTAACTGAGTTGGTGGGAGGAAAAGACCCCTTTGGGCTGACTAGTGATGTATATTCAAAAGGGTCTAACTTCAAACATTTACTGGCAAGTCTACAACTACTCAGGAATCCTCCCACTTAACATCTGCTTGAACATACACACAGATTAGACCACTCAGCGATCTGAGGACTGTCCCATTTTATGTCAAGAAATCTGATTGAAGGTTGGCAGTATCACTGTCTCATCTGACTGCCAGACATCCCTGAAGCTAGCAAACCTGTGCACTGCACAAGGAGCAGGATCACAGACAGATATCACACCATTAAATGTGTTTGGCCTCAACATAAATCAACTTGACACAGCATCAAAATTTGACGCCTGACATATGCAAACTGTGCCTGAGTTATGCTCCAAATCAACTGCATGTTTTCTGATGTGGTCTCTTTTAAATGCAAGAGGAATTTTAATGTTTCGAGGTTGTTGCTGCTTCAGGCACTACAAATCCCTCAGTTTGTAAGTCTGTAGGTCTCTAAACAGGTCCCTTGAGGCTATGAGAGCTGGCTGGGGAAGGAACAGGGTGGTACACAACAAATCAGTGTGTTATTTTCAAACCTTTTTACTGGATGCCAAGCTCTAACGTCCCAGTTGGGAATACTGACATTTTGGCTTGAACAACATCATTCCACAGTAATTCATTAAGGCTATGCATATATAGGCCTTTCTAGTTTGCCTTGTAAATAATTAAAATATGTTTGCAAAAATACAAAAAAAGCTTTTTCTTTTCTCATTAAATTAACATAATAAGCTAATAACAAGGTAATGCTGACATTATCCTGAAAACTGTTGTCAAAATTTCTTATGTAACTACTAGAATAAACAAAGAAAATCTGGGTCTACTCACTCTCATGTTGGACACTGTGAGAAGTAACAGCTCAAACTTTGAAATGAGCCACACACTGAGGCCAAGACAGCTTGGCAAAAAGACAGATGAACAAATACTGGCCTTAAAAAGCCAGTGCCACCCCCTCTCTGACACTACCATAACAACAACCCCCGTCCCGACAGGATCAGAAGATCCACGGCAACAGTCAATTATCTGCTGTTAGAGAAGCTACTAACATCTAAAACAAAGTTTTTTTAATAATTCAAATCTGAGTTGTATCTATGGTTAGAAAATAGCAGACGTGCAAACTGCTATCTCCACTCACAGCATGCTATAAAAGCATAACCAAGGACTTCAAAAGCCTATCTACAAGTACCGCAAGGAAAGATTAGATTTCTAGAAAAAGTTTTTTGACAATGGCTGTCTAACATTAGCTGCTATGAGACATAAAATCCTATCATTTAATCAATGTGACATTGAGGTCATGTACTAATAACATGCTTATTTCTTCTGTAAAGGGGGGCATTTTTATTCAGAGGTTTGACTCTCTTTTGTAGCCATCCCCAAGTGGTCATTCAAAGAACTGCAGTTTTTGACACTATCAGTCCCAAAGGTCTGATCCTAATATACATTGGATATGTGTACAGGAAGCTGATCTGTATCTGTTAACAGTTGAAACAGCCTCTGTGACCCTTGCTGTGTCACTGGAGCATAAAGAGAAAAGCCAGATCACAAGTCTGAAACCAGACAAAATGATACACACACACACACACACACACACATCAAGCTCAGTTTAGCCATGTTTACTAAACACCTCCTCCACAGCAGTGTCGGCCTTCACTGAATTCATTTTTCTTAATCATCTGTGAACACAGACATAGACTTCAATGACAGAGCAATGAATCATTGCTAATGTCACCTTTCTGTGAACACTTTATATAGAATCAACTGACTCTGTGTTTTTCTGTTATTTGCATGTATATTTTCTGAATAAATTTCTAGTAGAACCAAACAATGATAAACAATATTTTTTTTCTAAGTGTGTCCTCTGAATACATATACCATCTTTATAGACCACAGATCAACTTCAAAAATAAGCAGTTGAACCTTACAGTTGATGGGTCACTTTGGTGTACAGCCTGCGTAAATCCCATTCATGTGAGTTTAACGCGGGGTCAAAGTCCTCCGGACTCAGTGTCCCTTAGAAGGGAGGAGGTGATACTTCCAGACAACCATGAGTTGTGAAGGAACGCCTGTTTCCCAGAGTTCCCCAAGCTCCAGCCTGCATCCACCCCCCGAACACCAATTCACACATTCCACAGCCCTCCAGGTCTCACCCAGTGGGTGGCTCTCATGACAGCTGGATTTGATGCTAACATTATGAGGCTGAAGATACTGTCGATGATGATCTTTTTAAATGCGACTATTTCATGCCACATTTGCACAAATTTAAAATTGCATACATTTTAAATTGGCAACACAGTTATAAAACTTTGTCCTGTAACACAGGCCTCAGCAGACAACACAAAACTTTATCACTGGTGGCAAACTAACACATATTCCACAAGGACACATATTAATATTTGCTCAGGGGTCTGCCTTGTCACAAAAGTTTAAGTGCTCCTCAACTCAAAAATATGTTGTCCTTATGTTTATGCACCCTTCAGTGTCAGACCTTGAATATATTCAGTTGTATATGTGAAAAATTTGTCACTAGATACGTGTTTCCCTTTTCCTCTACTACAGGAAGAGATATATGTGCACTTCTCCAAAATTTCTCGGAACACTGACTCTCTTTATTTCAAAGACTCTGAAGACAGTTGTTTTAAATTCATATTACCACACGTTTCATAGTTAAGTCACATAAAAAATTAAAAGCCATTGTTAATTATAATATATCACATATAACACATAAAAAATTTGAAATTTAGTATATTATAGCTTGGTTAAGGGACAAGTTTTTATCATGAACAACACTTTTTACAACAACCAACAACAAGACGATCTCATGCTGAGATTCAAGGGGTTTACATGCTTAAGTGATGTGATAAAGCCACTAAAATTTTCATCTGTGACTTACTTCTACATGGTGTAACTTAGCACAAGAAGAGATGAGTCAAGAAGCAAGCACACTGTTTCAAAAATCTCAGCTACCCAAAAATGTGTATCTTAAGTTTGCTAACACTGGCTAACATTAGCCACCGTTAGCTAATGCTGTACTATGAGGCTAGTTTGACATAACTGGGCTTTCTTTGGTTAAAATGGTTCAAAAGGAAATGGACCAACGGCCATCTGCCTGCTTTAGTCAGGTCAAACACTGGCTTTAGACTCAACATATCTTGCTAATCCGTTAGTCTCACTTCGTAGTGCACTCCTGTGGTCATACCAGACCATGTAGGGCCATAGTATGTAAACGCCAGAGCGTTTAACACAGCAAGGGTGCTTTAAATTGCTTATGAATCAAAATTTAAAGAAAGAAGACTGCTTTTTAGTCTTGAAAAGTTGCACAATGTCACTTAAAACTCAAAACAGCATCTTATTTAATCAACAGCTGTCTCCTCTTTGCACTATTCTAATGAATACAACAATGTTTTGCTAAACACAACATTTTCTACAAAGTGTAGCATTTACACATATTTCTACTCTTTTATTCTCATAGATAGTGTAGACAGTTTTCTATGGTGACATATTATATCTCACTCTATCAGTTTTTTTTCCCCTTTTAATCAGCATGGTCTCCTCACTTCACTTTCCCTGTTTTCATCCTCCCAGCAGTCAGCCTCTCTTCCTCATGTCTCCCTCTCTCCCATGAGAGTCAGTGTCTCCTGTTTTCTCTCATGCCCTTTAATGTTCCTCTCTCCTCTTTCCCTCCTCCTCCCTGAGCACCCCGGGGCCATTTCCCGTCTGTGTACCTTTGATCAGAGCAGTTACTTTAGTGTGCAGCAGTGTTCTTCTTCGCCATGTGTACCCACGTCACAGGCGTAAACACAGATTTCACGCGCACAGTATTTTGAGACAAAACCAGGGAAAGTTCAACAAAGCCTTATTGTCTACATATATCTGCGAGCGCTCCATAACAGTCTGCAAAACAAACCCCATTCTTGATCACGCTAATCCTCAGAGGGTTCATCGTGCTCAAATCCCAGAGGAGGAACAAACAGATGATCCTAACAAGAGATACTTCTACTTTATTTACTGCCACTATTTTTTTTTTTTACTCCTGCAGAATACATAAGCAAAGCCAGGCAGGGGAAACAGGACAAAGGGGTTCTCCTGCAGCCAACCTCTCTGAATAATAAGCTGGTGGACCTCCATGTTGATGTCACAGGCACTTATTTCAAGAAAAAACTATGGAGTAGTTGCTCCCAGTGGGAGCGGCTGGCATTTAAACCGCCAAGGCTTCCGCTTTGACTGGGATTCAAACCCCGGAGGCAACTCTTAAAGTGAGGGCCGGGTTCCAGTTATCATGTCAAACACTTCCAGCATGGAGACGAGAACATCAAAGACTAGATACAAGGATTAAAGGCCAGATGGGGGTCGTATTTTCTCATTCTCTAAACACTGCTGCCGATAATAAGCAGGCTTATAGCTTGATTATTGTTAAAGGATAGAGATAAGACCAAGTCTGCAAGATCTGCAGTTAGTTGCATCAGCTTTGTTAAGTTCAACCATTTGGTGTACATAAGAAATAATTATCAATATTCCCCAAAAACTATGAGTAAGCAGCAGCTGGTTGGTACAATATGATCTGCTGTACTGTGTATCCATTTGAATGTTTAGCCTGAGGAGATTTAGAGAGCATGGCAACCAAAGTAAACAACATTAGCAAGTACACAGTAACCCAGCTGTCCGACTGGAGGAGCTCAAACACCCAGGTCACTATCTGAGGAGTTCTACGCAAATTACAATGTGTGTTTGTAATGAGAAAAAACTGACTGTAAATAGAAAATTGGACAAAGGAGCTATTTCTTATTATTGCAAAAATGGTTTTGGGACATGCATTATGCTAAATTTTATTACAGTCAGTTTCTGTAAACAAAAACAAGTTAATTAAATGCAGCTCACATTATTCATTCAGTTTTAATTGATTAGTCAATTTACAGAAAAGAAAACTGTTGTTTACTTCGTTTCTCTTACCTGTTTTCAAATGTATGATGGCCAGCATTTGCTGTCTGTTATGTGAAACTGTAACTTTTAAGGTGTTTTTATTTTTACAGAAACTTAAATTCCTCCTTTCCATTTAACCCCATCCTCTCCTTCCCAAACATTCATATTCTTCCCATTGTCCTCTAAACCAACCTCTACTATCCATCATCATTACAACTACATGCCAGTCTTCTGTTCTATGTCATCCTACCATTTTTGCACGGACAGCTCCACAGTGTGACTTTGTGACCTCTTAACCTCCCTCTGCAATAATCTCAATATTACGAACATCTCCATATACTTGGACTGAGTCCCATAGCAGCTTTCTTCTCCAGGTTCTTTTCCTTTCTACCTCCTTGGAAACAGCAGGGCCTCCAGTTGAAGCATAGTCACCCACGGCTGTGTCTTTGTTCAGACTGCAGTTAACTGTTTCTCAAATCAGATTTCTAAGACAGACTGTCTGAAATGTTATTTGCATATTGTTAGACTGGATTTGTGTCTCCAGTTCAGTCATCACAAATGTCTCAGGATAGGTTACTGCGGTGTCAACATGTCAGTAACGTGCGCTGCTGATGCAGCTTTCCGAAGCAGAGAGCATACAACATGGAGATCCATCATTTCACCCTTCAAAAACTGCCCTGCATACCTCGTTTACTGCACCATACCATTCTACTAGCAGCAGCATGGGTTCTGCTCAGTCACCCTGATGAACATTCTTTACTCAGGTTTGACCTCATTGTTCTGTGTCCCGTTGCGAGTGACCCACACTTGAAGTTTGGGTTGTGTAGTGTTCAGATGGACAAAGATCTGTAGAAATCCTATTGGAATGACATTTCTATTCAAAATGTGGTCTGAAGTTTGCAAAATTTTATTCAAGGTGTTTTTTGATTTGTTTTGTTTTTATTTTTTGCTAATGCAGACTTCTTTACATCTATCTGGATTCAATCTGGATGTACCAAAAATAGATCCAGGCTTGCAGGTTAAACAAGGCCAAATAATTTTAAATTCATCAACATGTTATCTGTAATTGACTAAATATAATGTAGCTTTTAGAAGCTATATGTAGTGTTGTCATTTATTACATATTACAGGATTCTATATTTACTTGGTTACTTTACAATGCAGCTGACACAGCAAGTGTTTACCTGCCTGTCAACATATGTAACATTTTTCTACAGCTCAACTCATAAAATCTCCAATGTAAAATAGCAGTTTTAGGGTTTTAAAAGCTCCTCTTGTTAATGATTGAGCCAGCAGAGAGCTCGTAACCACAGCATCACATGTAGAAAACAGGCCTTTCCAAACAGTACATATACTATTCAAACCCAAACCAAGGACCCCATCACAGGAACATCAGCAATCTGTTTAAATCCAGTCAAAGAGCAACCAGAGGCAGAGCTTTGTTAATATTAGCAGTGGCATTGGTTACCTTCATGAGTGCTGCCATGCTGCTGAGAAAGGCTGGCTTCTCTTGAGCTAGAGAGAGCAGATACACCACAGCCTGCTCCCGGCTCAGGCTTTGTCTAAGCACCGGAGGAATCCTGCTGCCACCCAGCACATGATACCGGTCCATGGCACACACACACACACACACACACACAAAAGATGTTTCTACTCCCTGTGCTTTTACAGGTTGCTCCTGTAAAGTGATTTCACAACTGGCTGTGCTACTTTGGGACAGATGGAGAGCGACGTACCCCCCACCTTTGCCCACCCACCCACCCAGGTCTTGTGAGAGGAGGTGAGGACTCTGTGTGATCAGGGGCGGAGTCAAAGATTATAATGTGCATGGACTTCCTCGAGTGGGCGGAAGCTTTCTGGGTGGTTCTAAGAAAAGCAAAGTGGCTAACTTTATGCACCAAGTACAACTTTAACTTTATGCACTGACTGGCCTTCACAAGGGCAACAATCCAAGGTGGTTTGTAATGCAACACGGACCTACAGACAGTTCTGTTTAAATGAGTGGCATAAGGGGTTTGAGGAGACTCTGGTGTCACAAAACAGGAGGTGGGCTGCTAAAAAAAGTGCCGCACTGCACAAATATCTGATGTATTTGTGTTTGTGTACAAAATGCTGTTGTAGTGAGCACTGATTCTTACCAGTTTTTTTATGTACTGACTTTGCAATCATGTGATATTGTTAGTAAGAATAATTTATTGTCTTTCTAAAAAAGTGCAGGATGAAGGAGCAAAGATATTAGAGCTGTAATGATCAGTAAATAAACTGATAGATCAACAGAAAATTGATGATCTATTTTGAGAATTAATTATAGTTTAATGTCATTTTCATTTCTTCACATGACTGCTCATTTTATCATCATTATTAATTTTTCCAGCATACAGCGGCAATGTAAAGGTTAATTGGACAGCATGCTTGAAAGCGGTTTCTTACCTTTATTGGTTCATTTACTCTTCAATAAAGTTTCAACCTGATTTGATGTGCTGCCTTTAGTCACAAGGGGGTGAATTTCATCAGTAGCACTGAACAGTTAGATGACCCCCTCTAGTGGAGAGGTCATATAACAGCAGATTGCACTACTGAAGATCTTGCAGTATCCTTTTTTGTATAAAAGTGTGATCAAGCAAAATCTTCAGACAGCTGCCTCCTCTAAAGTAAACTCTCTTAAACATTACGGAAAGAAAAAAGAATCAGTACATCAAGTGACATGTTGTGTCCTAATCTGGCACTTGGGTTCAGTGACAAGAATCTGCATGAGCCATATTTGTTGATGCTGTCTCAAGACTGGATTACTGCAGCTTTCCTCAGGATGGACAGAGAAACAGATTTATGGCTGTCCCAGATAAAGACTCCACTCATCTCTCTTATCTGTAGGAGCCTGTTTAGTTTTTAACCAGAAACAGTAAAAATGACAGTAATCTGCCTGATGGTAAACCACCACCCATGGCATAAACATGCAAATGTGCAGGTTGATCCTGTGGTCTAAACATAAAAAGCTCTGTAATTTTTCCTCTGTACTATTTGCAAAAACTCCCCTTCAGCATAAATGAATGAAACCCATACATCAGCACATTTGTACAGGCCTCTGCATAGGTTCATGATATATTTGGCAGTCTAGGTGGGTAGGTTTGGTGTCCCAACAGCTGGACATATTTAGTTGTGCACTGTTAGATGTCAGTGTACACATGCGGTGTTCTGTTCAACAGTGCAAGGGTATATTTGGTGCCCTGATCCTTGTGGACGGTAGCAAAGATTCCATCCATGCAAGAAAGTCTTCTCTCTGTGTCACGTACTGGCTGGAAAATGACAGAGTAGAGCAGACACAAAGGGAGACAGGGCAGACTGCCACTAAATCAAATCTCTGCCAGGGACAAATATTCAGAACTGAAGGCACATCCCTAAAATCTCAAGGTCAAATCCACAAAAAGAACTGACTAGAGTCCAAAGAGACTTGAGTGTCCAGGACAAAGCGTCTTCTAGGCCTTTATTAAAGATGCATTGAGCATTCCGCGACCTTCACTGACCTTCAGTAGCAACCAATAGGGATTGTGAAAGCAGATCTGCCTCTCCACAGGAGTATGGCTGAGTCTGTTCCCACCAGATACCACAACAATATCAAGTCAGGCAAGTTAATTAGAGTGAAAATCTAAAAGGAGTTCTTTTCGAAGAGATTAGGTTTTTACTAGGGGTGTAACGATTCATTTTGACAACGATTCGATCTGTATCACGATTTGTGGTGGCCGATATGATTCAAAAACGATCTTGGTT
>JAPZDY010000024.1:2947454-2960652 GCA_029783645.1 Ctenochaetus hawaiiensis
GCACAGATCGATGTAGTTGGATCGCAGGAATATAAATCGATACATCGATTAAGTAGATGAATCGTTACACCCCTAGTTTTTACTGTAAATGTTAAACTCAAAAAATGACTAAAAATCACAAATAACTGTGAGTAATTCCAGCCTCTTTGTTCAATGCTCTTCTGCATTAAGATACTGTGTTTATTGTGTTTTCAGCAGCTGAAATGTTTTGCACTGCCACTTGCACCCAGCACTGTCCTGACAATATTATTTTACACAACAGAAAAAACACACTCCCTACATCTCTTTAACATAATAGTAGACACACACTGGTCTGACCCTAAAAGTAACACAACAGGCGAGGCAGCATATGATCTGCTCATTAGAAACAACAGTGTAATATTAACTGACATCATAGGAAAGGCAGGTCGTCTGTGGCGGTCGGAGAAATGGCACGTGTGTTTGTGTGCGTGTGTGTGTGTGTGTACGTCTGCCACAGATGAAGCACGCTACGACTGGGTTCATATGCCAAGTGTGTTTGCCAAGACAGCGTGTCAGTCAGACGGCCATGTGGAGAGAGCAGTGCCAGGCTGGACAGCTTGGATCAGAGGGACACAGGAAACAGTCTTCCCTGTAGACTGGTCATTAGAGAGGGCTTAACTCCAGACTCCTGAGGACAACATTGTGCAGCTGAACTGAGGAGGAGTTTTCCCTGCCCTTGGAGTCTGGTATTGTTTTTCTTTTTAATTATCCTGTGTGCAGCTAATATTTGTGACTGATGCACATTTTTGAATGGAAAGGTTTTCTTTATCATGTGTAACACCTTTTAAGGTTTCAGTGTTTTGTCTGTTACTTTTTTCTTGTCAAATTCTTTGTGAAGGTCTTCAGGCAGAGAAGCTTTATTTTTTGTGGAGAAAAAGTCAGCCAGTCAAATCAGTCTCCCACAAGAGTGCACTAATTTGTATAACGTCATGGTCTTTGCTAATATTACATATCTTAAAACAAATAAAATAAATTGAAATAAAATAAGGAAAGAGAAATAGTCACACAGTCACACATCTCAGATACATTACAGATGAGGTCTGAACCAGTTACACAATTTGCACACAAACAACAGGCCCAAACCCATTCAAAGCTCAACATCAGCCTGAGAAACTGCATATCAGTAATTTTGAGTGTAACAGTGCAGCTGCAGTCAGGCAGCAGCCTCCCGCTGCCTCTGAGCTGTGTACTCCTGTTGATTTCACAATAAGACTCTTTTTCCTGAATAAACTTCTCTGATACTCACTGTTCACATAACTTTGTTTTTTGGTAATCAGTTGTGTGAATGAGTAGCAGGCTATGTGTGAAATGATTTAAATGCAGACGCTGTGGGGCAAGAAAAATCTGTCATGACAGTGAGTCAACTGTGACTAATTACAGGCCCTGCAGCTCCACGCCCTGCCTCCTCAAAGAGCTGCGAGTTTCTGCCTTTGAAAAATACAATAACGTAACACGCTGCTGAGGAATCTCAGGCAGTGAGTCTGAGTCCCAGGCAGCTCTGCATGCCTTATTTACTTGAAATAAATGCATACTTGACCTTCTGTGCCAGGACCTATTTGTACATATCTAATGTCAATATTTTGCTTTAGGTCCAAAGGTTGCTGGGGTCATTAACTTCTCAACAAGAACAAAGGATTTAGGGTTTGGCTGATTGGTGTATGTGAAGGTTAATATAGCCAATAGAGGGAACATTAACAGTATTATGCATCATGTCAGAAATGATAACAACTTGGTATTTCTCTCGCAAAAGTTTTTGGTGAGCATTAAAAAGCGTATAGACCATAATAACAGACGAATATTGCATCTCAATTTGGATGGTAAACCACTAGTTGCATTTTGTTCTTATCTGCATAGTGTCTGAAATTTAAACCTTAAAACCAACATGGCACTGAAAATTACAAATTCAACATCTGACTACTTCTTCACTCCATTTCAATGAGAATATGCAGTCTAGTGGAGCTTTATGAATTATTAACGTTTGATTGACAATTGTGACTGGCTAAAATATCACTTAATTTCAATTAAATATAATTTATTAAAAAATATATATGAGCTTATTCAATTTTCACACCAGATTCTGGAAAAGCAGTGTACTTGCTGACAGCACCAGTTCAGCTTCACTACAACCATAGACCAAACTGTGACAAATTTATCTAATCTCACTGCTGTTCTTGTGATAAAAAACTCTTGCTGACGGACAGATTTCAGGAAATTATGTTACTCAGTTTGTATTGTTACAGGAATAAAAAATAAAAAATGTCATGTAGTTTGTTAAAATGAAACAAAATTAGTTTAGCTCATATTAATAAATCAGTATTAAGTAAAATGTGTTCTGTCCAGTTAAAACATAAAGCTTCACTGCATATTCAAACAAACTAACATGGCAGCAACATTTTTTTCTTTTATCTGTGAGATTCATCTTCCAAAAAGAATTACATCTGATTCTAAATTCTACGGATACATTAGACTCAGTATTAAATCTCCAAAAAGCTGCACAGATTGGTTCAACAGATCTTTTTCCTCAGAGATGTTGCTGCAAGAAGGATGGCTAGTTTCCCAAATATTGCCACAGAAAAAAACATCTGTCTTACCTAAAGAAGAGTTAAAACTTAATCAAGTGATGCATTAATGGTCCCTCAGTTAAACTTAAAACTGCTTTTAGCTTGCTCTGCTAGGTTAATGGTCCATCCCCTTTCATTTCATCAGCAGAATAACACCATTGAGAGTGAGAAGAGTCCATTGATCAACATTCAGCTTTCTGACTGCTATGAGCACAGCGTCTCAGTGTAACGTATTTACCATACTTGTCAGTGAGAGCACACTAAAACACTCAAAATAGCAACTGTAAGTACGGAAGTATGCAAATTGGGACATAGTGGAAAACTCCTCACTGCATTCATCCCAATGTCATTCATTCATTTGGAATTCTGCCTTCATATAAACTTTTATCTACCAAAGTAGCTCGATTAATTACAACTGCAAAAAAAACAAAAGTAAACATAGCTTTTACAGATTGTTTTTTCATGGAGTCTTTCGGTCAAGGGATGAAACCTCTATGAGTTGTTATACTTGATATTAAATTGTAAATTGTATTGAGTATTTACTAAAATGTGTGTAAATAGAGTTTGAACCTTACATGATTCAAAGCTGAACAATTATCTAATGTTAAAAAAAAAAGCTACAGCTCCTTTTAAATGTTACACCCACTGATATCATCTTTACAACTTTTTGTAGTAATGTCTCTGGTCACAATAATGTAGCTCTTGTTGTTCACTCTCATAGATCACCACTTCACTGTCTGCAGTCTGTCAACCCAATGTTTATTTCATGCTGGTCTTGGTTATTAAGTACCACTTAATCTGAAATATTAGACTATTTTCAAAAATATACATGATTCCTGTGAAAGATATACATGATAAATTTTGAGTAAAATTTTACAAAGCAGGACTGGATTTGAATTACTTGGCTTTAACTACTTATTTCTGAGCATGAAATTTTGGAAGTTTATTTGTTTCCCTTTTGTTAACCTGAACCTGACTTTAATCCTAAAACAAGTTTCATTTCCCTTAGCAGTTTATCTACTTTGTGATTCACACACGCAGTTCTCAGTTCTCAAAGTAAAAATGTTAAACTTTTTACCTGTTACGGAGCAGCAGGTAATATCCTCAGAGGGTACTTTGTGAGCCCACAGACATCATTTATTCCAAATCAGATAGTTACATAATATTTCTGGGGAAACTTCCTATAATTTGAGCTGACAGATGGCATCTATTAGGTAGCAAAAATACCTTTGACAATAAAAACAACTATCAGGTAATAACCTTTCAACGTCCCCTCTAAAGTTTGCAAAAGTAAACGCTTGGATGGAATCAGAGTAGCAGATAACTGAGGTCAGGTTATCTCAGTCACGCCTAGTAGTAACCTAACCTGAACCCTAATGGCTCTCCATAACTGTGGTGAGGACAGGACCACATAAATAACAAAATAAACAAATAATAACTACAGATGTCTAAAGAAAGAAAGAAAATATCTTTATCACTATTTTGATACACAGACTATGCCTCAAAATACCAATGACTGAAGTGAAGGTCTGCCTCCAGCCTTGCAGCATCTAGCCACTTCACTGTTAAGGGTTAAACCCAGTCTCAGTGTATTGACAAGGCACTGTTGTCACACCATCTTGCTAAAATGTCTCCATAGGAGGGACCAGAACAGGACCTGGTACACAGAGACGGGGCATGTCTTCTCAGTCATCCAGCTGAGCTGCCTTCACTCACTCTCACACTTTCCAAAACACCCATTTTGTAATTACAAGCAGGGCAGACAAAAGCCTTCTGATGCTGGCACAAACACATATAAAGACTTTTATAAGGACTTTTCTCAGTTGTTTCATTCACTGGCAGACAAGTTCAAGATGTCTGACGCCACTCCCTCCCCTCTTTGCAGTTCAGGAAACAACAAACAATGAGGTTGCTATGGAATCATCTGGGCAACCTGAGACCTCATGTCAGCAGCAGTTTAGACAGCAGACAGCCAAGTTACAGACAGTTTGCTGAAATGTTTTACAGGCCTGGTTACTCCTCCTTTTACAAACAAACATTAAGATACTGCAATCCTTACTCTTGCCTCTTGCCTTCTTCCAGGAGGTCATTAGGACTGAAGTGAGACAAAATCTCTGCAAGAATATTTACAACATTTCATCACAAACTACAACTTCTCTAGTGATAATTGTTCTGTTGAAATTCTTTAAGATTGGTCAGAAGGTGCCTGAGGCAAGTTTCTCACCTGCCTGACGGTCCTCAGTAAAATCTTCTCTCAATTCACACTGACAAGACCTTATTTTTAATTATTTAAGACATTTAGCAAAAAAAAAAAAAAAAAAACGCTTGTCAAATGTATGTTTTCATCATTGAAAAGAAAATGTCCTTGGGTGTTAGGAATGTTGGCTGGAAACCAACAAGCAATTAAAAAGTTTGACTTTTCACTACAGCTTGAATTTTATAGGCCAAAAAAATAATCCACAGTTATCCAACAGATTCATTGATAAATAACAAATAAATGATAAATAATAATACTCTGCTGTCATATTCCTAAAACTGATTTGGAAACTATTGTCAGACACAATAATTATTTATAGGGGACCAATAATGTCAGTAGTGTTTTATCCCTCTAAACCTAAACTCTGGCTGGATTAGGACATGCTTTCAGTTACAAACAACTAAATTGTGAAATTTACCTCGAATCATGCACACAACTTTGGCATTTTCCAGACCAGTTCAGGAAAATTGGTACAAACCTTCAAGTCAAAATGATGCAGTAATGACCGAGATCTGTTCTTCTCCAGAGTACACTGTTATGTGTTTGTGACTTACCAGTCTCTCCATTTCCTGCTCTCGAAGCCTCTCCTCTCTCTGACGTCGGTGGTACTCCAGCAGCTCGTCCTCATTGTCGCTAATCTCTGTGATGCTGTTCTTCCTTTCCCTCATCCCAGGGTGGGGTCTCCCTGCAGACATCTTCCGATGGGTCCTGGGGCTGGCGACAGGAGATGAGCCAGGTAGAGAGCCCAGACTATAGGCAGGTGACAGAGAATTCCCAAAGCTTGCCTTCCGTACTCCTGCACCACCACCGCCCTCTGTCATCATAGAGGTAGGTGAAGGACTGCGGGCTCGGATCCCCCTGCTGCACGTTGGCTCCTCGGAAGTAGATCCAGACTTGCGTCGGACCCTGGGACTCTCTGGGACAAGCTTGCCCAGACTTGAGGGGCTATCTGGAGTCCTTAATGTGGGGACAGTCCCTGGGAGTGCCCCCGGCAGCACTGGGACACCTCTCCGAGCCATTGAAGGGCTAAGAGGTGGCAGCTCTCTCATGCTGCTTCCCCCTGCACCACCACCGTTCAGTTCCATGTTTCTCCTGGCCATACGGGGGCTTTCAGGGGGCTGGAGTGAGCGTGGATGCTGCTGGAGCGGGGATCCTTGGATGATGTGGACGATTGGGTCCAAGGGAGGCTGGAAAGCTCTGGTGGGTTGGGAAAGCTGTCTGGAGGGGTTGGAGGTCAGGGAGCAATCAGTTAGACTGGTCTGCTCTCTGAAAGGGCTGGCAGGCCTTTCCTGAAGCACTGTGGTTGTCTTGGTCCTGGGACTGGAGGGTGATGGGGATGGACAGGAGGGGAATTTGGGAGTGAGTCTTGGGCTACTTGGCACAATGTTTCTACTACTGAGAGATTCGGTAGAGGATAAAAGAGAAGTCTGTCGTGGGCTCTCAGACCCATCTTGGGCAATCCCTCTGCGGTTTGGCTTGGGGCTTGGAGGTGCCTCTGTTAAGACCTTCCTCTGCAGCCTGGGGCTTTCCTGAACCTTTTGGCCCAACCCACCGCTGCTAAAGTTAGGCAGTATGGTCCGTGGCTGGGGTACGGGTGGAGGCTGGGTGGTGAAGTTGTAGCTAGAGGAGCGTACAGGCACTGGTGGCAGAGAAGAACTCTGGTCCTGGGGTCCACCACTAGGAGATGGGCTAGTGAAGCTCCCACTGCTGGCTGCTGAGGGAGAGGAGAGGGGAGAGAAGGGAGGGGATGCATTCTCATAGCTGGACCCCACAGACATGGCCCCAGGGCTGGTGGGAGGAGACAGCAGATACCGGCCCCCTCCATTGACCATGGGTGACAACGGAGAGTGGGGAATGGGTTGGCCTCCAGGAGGCTTTTTGCCCTCAGAAGAAGAAGGCTGAGGGTCATCCATGACTAGGGAGTCCATGATGTCCTGGAGGTCCTTCTCAATAGAGCTGACAATTGCACTATGCTCAGACTGGACTCTCTCTCCAGGAGCTGGGGGAGACTGGCCTGGGCTGGCCTGATGATTCCCATTGACAAAGCTCTCTGTGTCTGAGGGACAGAAGACAGAAAACAACTGCCATCAGGCTTTGTCTCATAAAACAAAAAATACAATGGATAAGAACAGAACAGAATATGATCACGTTTATTCTCTTCTACAACCTCGTCTAAATTGGGAGTCAAAGTAATGCTACACAGGAGACTTTGAACAGAGTCAAACTTTTCATCATTCCTTGATGTAGTAATACATTTGAAAGGCCTTTTCTTAATTTATATCGAAGCACCAGTTAAACAAAGGTCATTATGCCGCATTCGGACAATATTACTGGTATGTCAAAATGTAGTGTAATCCATTGGCATTGGGTCATCAAATGAGTTGACTCAAGCGATGCAAATGCAATATCATATGTCAAGGCACATCATTTGTCAATCTAATATATCCTAGCTCTCATTCCTTTTAGATTCTTCTTTAACATGTGTAACTCGCCATTTACCTTGAAAATGTAAAGATGAACAGACTGTTCTCATGACAATTTTCAAGAGTTGTAAAGTATTGTCTCACAGCATAATGCAACCAAGATGCATTGTTTTGGTGTGTAACAGTCTTAATACACCCCCACCAACACAGCCTTTTGTGTTTTTAAACATAGTGCCTGACAATGTCACTCTTTGTCTTCCCAACTGTCTCTACAACCAGCTGAAGTTGATGGTACACACGTATCTTCAGTGACTCAGTCACAGAGTGTAATACTGCATTTTCTATTGATTACCAACCATCCATTAAGACTTAAGCAAATCTGTTGAATGACCTTGCCTGTCTCTCTTGGGGGTGGGTAAGAAAGTGTTAAAGCAACCAATAGTATGCAGTGAAATCCAACACATTTTCATAACTTTTTTCATATTTGCATGTATTTTTATTACAGGGTTCCCATCACAACCTTGAATATTTATTCCATTACTGATTTGGGGCCCTGCAAAAATGTTCCCTCCGTCCTCATTAGGTCAAGTTCTGTATCTGTGCAGAAAATATCCAGAGGTTAACAATTACTTAGGCTGAACAACAACATCTGATGCAAGTGTAAGAAAACTCAGAAAATGCATTGCAAAAGTCCCTGACCTCTTTGCAGAATTTCCTAAATCTTCATTTTATTTCAGAACCTCCATTGCCCAGTAATAACCCTGCCAACTAACATCAAAATGTGCTCAAAATCATCACATCCATGTTATATGTGTAGAGAGTGTAGAAACTGTGAAAGACAGGTAAATGTGAGGCCAGAGGAGGGATTAGTATTGAGGAAAGCAGAGAGGGCACAGGCGAGGAGATGAACAGACCGACAGGCCTGTGCAATGGATAGGGATCAGGAGAAAATGTGCCTACATAACCCAATTACCCAATGGCTCAAAAGCAACGTAGGACACAGGCTGGGTAATCTAATCTTAACTGTCCCTCACTACTGTCAGCACAGTAGATTATTACAGCAGAAACACACTGTCATGTGGGAGCTTCACCAGCATGGCCTGGAGGCAGGGATCAGAGCACAGACCATGATTTATCAATGCCAGATGAAATTTGTTTAAATAGACATGCTGCTTATTTTAATTGAGACATGCAGATAATTGCAGAGTGGAGTCATCAGTGTGAACTCTGAGAGGTGTTAGAGGACAACAGAAGAATTGAGTTACATCCAATAGTGATGTAATAACATGGAGACAGTAATAAAATATGACAGAGGGATAGAGAAATTGTTAACACAAACACACCACTGAATAGTGTAAAACAGAAAAGTCAGTTTTGTCTGCATTAAGATGATGTCAGAGAGATTTCCCAATAGCAACACTGCTCTAAAATATAGAAGCGTCAGAAATAATAAATTAGCTGTGCTTGCTCAGCATAGATGGGAGCAGCTTCCTGCCTTCTGTCCTATAATGACTTTGCCATACAATGAAGATCTGCTTTCATGACAGCCAGACCACAATTAAGTCTAAAAAAAAAAATCACGCAAATTGTAGAGTGCTAACGTCTACAGGCTGTCACAATGATGCATCTTATCGGTTGGGCACCGCTTGATGTCACATCGTGTCTCACGAAAACAAACCGGCTTGATTCTTATGTAGAGAGTCCAAAACGGGGGGGTGGGGTGACAGAAATAAAAGCGACCGTTTGCTAAGAGAAAGCCCATGCAATGATGTCATAGGATCCATCGCCTTGAGTTGAGTACACTGTGCCGAACTTCATTCAGAAATCTGGCTATTTAATGTTATCTTCCCTGCAGTAAGACTGTGTTTTTAATATTATAGGACTACAGACATTTATTTTATCTGAGGATCTCTGCAATTCGGCATCAATTCAATCGTCAGTAAGCTCGTATTCCTTGAACATACGTTTTGTCCATCTGCCATTCCTCATCTGAACACACTGTGATATTGTGACCCAAGCGAAAAACTTAAGATTTATTTTCACATAAATGTCATATTTACTGACCACCTGTATGCTGAATTAGAAATGGGATCCTATTCAGTCGGTTTAAGCATGTAATGATGCCATTCCCTCAGTTCATCTTTCCAGAAAAGCAAATGAACATTAAACCGCCGATATTTTTGCTGGAGTTTGGCGTGGGACCGGCTCGTATCGCTTCTCTTGCCCAAAGCACAGGCATTAAGCAGTATAGGGTTACTCACATGAAGGAATATAACTGCGACCCGGTCAGTTTCAGTGCGGTTCACCTGCTATATGACACACACTGAGGCAAACATCCTCCGGACACCGGTTAAAGACCGGGTGTGACGGAGCCCTGCCGCGCCCGGCTCCACACGGACCAAGGGAGATATGGAGATTCACAACCGAGGTGATATTTCTGCCGGGGGTTGGGGTGCTAGGCACCGCTGCTGCCTGCTGTAGCACTGGTGTCAAGTTACATTTAAAGTAACTACGCTTTTCCGGTGATGACCTTCAACATAAAATCATATCTTATTTTAGGTCCACGTTGACATTTGTTAAGTGTAGTGTCTTTGCTAAAACGAGTACATGGTACTTTATACATTGAAAATCAATAGCCAACTCAACGTGGCACGTATATTCCTCCTTTGGGTCAGTCTTCTTGATTAATTATATCAAACCCTAACACTGATCCTAGTATTTAGAGCTATAATACAGTGAGTGTTAACTATTAACTATACACTTAACGCACATACAAATCAAACTTGAGATGAAATTGCCTTTATAAAATCTCTGCTGCCCGCCGACATTCTTAAAGAAAAGTGTGAGAAATGTATTTTATTTTGAAGGTAAAACCGTCTTGCTTCCGGTATCATGTCTCCATTGACATAGCTCTTCCTGTCCGAGGTGATGTGAACTATTACTGGATTTACAGTGCTGTTTTAAGGAGTCACAGCAGGAGATTTTACGGCCTGTCACAGTTATTGTCCTTCAGGTGTAGATTTTGTCAGTTTTGAATGAGATAGAGAAAAGAGTATCAACAAAATACCTTTCTGAACTCCAAATCAACACTATTTACTCATTTATGACTGCAATGAGAAACACTGATGTCTTTCAGGGTCAATGTCATGCCATAGCACAGCTTTTTATCATTATGTTTAACCACTAAACTAACAAATCAGCTTAAACAGGACAAATTCAGAGGACATGAGAACAGAGAGAAAAGGTTTAGGTTTATTCTGTCAGCAAGAAAATAGGAAGCTCAGCACTTTAAATAAGTTGTGATTTTCAAGCTGTCTGTTTGCATACGTGCAGTGCTAGCTGTGGAAAACACCATAATTTACTTTACTTTAAACTATTTTGAACTTGTCTGCAAACAAATGATGATTTCATGACAGACATAACTTATCATGCCATTTCAAATCCAGTGGTGGAAAAGGTACAAAGATGCCCTTTTACAAAGTGCAAACTTACCCATCAGTAACTCAGACACACACATTCACACACCAGTGGAACAGTCAGTGGGGGCAATCTGGGGTTTTGGTTCTTGCCCAAGGACACCTCAACATGCAAGCTAGAGGAATCGGGGATTGAACCACAGATCTTCTGATAAGTAGACAATCATATCTGCCTCCTGAGTCATAATGGAGGTCAAGTAAAAAGAAAGTGAGTAATGCAAGTATTTTTAAAGCAGGAGAATAATTCATACAAGAGCTTTTCTATTACTTAGGCCTAATATATAATAAGATAATTACATGTGAGTAGGCAGCATTTTACTTTGGTGCTTAATCAAGAGGTTTTTGACAATTTAATATGATGTATTATATCATATTTTGTGGTCTGTACATACATGCAAACTATTAATCTGCAAAGTAACTTCACAGGTCAAGCAAATGTTGTGCAGTTAAAAGTAAAAAAAAAAAATCCCCTTCAAACTGTAGCATGAAATAGAAATTTAAAGTATAAAGCTTAAAGAATGAATTGTAAATGCTTTAACACAAATGCCTCAAATGTATGCTTGTTTACAGCAATGGAGTAAATGTACTTGTGTCAATATCACCACTGTTCAATATACAGGTCTAGTGTCCAAGTGGACTCTAAATATTGAGACTGTAAAACAGCAGTAACAGTGACATATAACTTTTAAGTTGTCACATGGTCAGTAGTGGGTGCTAGAAGAAGATGCTAATGTGAAAACCTTTTTTATAAGATTTCTGTGTTATACACTCTGGCTAACAAGGGACCTCATTGATCCAACAGGATGAACTATCAAAGGAAACAGATATTTCAGTCCTTTGATTTTGACTGGTTTGTAAATAGAAATTACAGCTCTTTGTCAATAAGATTCTTTTATTATTGTCTAAATTTTCCAGTCCTAGTTTGTTGATGGACATTTTTTTCATTGCACATTGAATGGAAACATTTGAACGTCAGAGATTCAACATGTGGTGGTGCTAAACTGCAACCAGAATAACAATCGGATGTATCACATGCATTGTGCCCTGCCATTACCAATGCTTTTTGCAGACTTTCAAGGCCGGTGACAGAAACACCAGCCAAATCACAAGAAGATAAAGGGCTTTTACTGGAAAGTGAGGCCAAACACAGAGGAACAGTGGAAGGGTCTGGAGGGGGAAACCCCAGGAGGGAGGCTGCAGGGATGGTAGGTAGTATAATGGAACTGGAGCTTTATAAATAGTCTCTGAAAAAGATACTGTAACTTCAGCCATCAGCCACTTTAAGTAGGCAGCTCAAAGCCACAAAGCTGCCTGGTGGCCTACCAGAGAGGCACAGGAAACGTCCAACCAGTGAAGAGGTGGGAGCTGAAAGAGGGCTGGCTGAAGACAGCTGGTCAGTTGGCCATCACTGATGACCTGGCAAAGCATGCCAAAGCTAAACAACAGACAGGTGAATGTGACTGACATCAGTGAGTCACACACTCAAACACAGACACAGGAGGAGGGCAATTTATACTAAAATGTACATTTTGAGCAAGGTACTCATCCACCACTGCAGAGGTCCAGCTTTACTTATTGTAGTAATGTGGGAAGGCAGTGAAGGATCACCTCTTTGTTAAGGCACTAGTGGTTCCTATAGTCTGTCTCTACTGTTCTGACCAGTCTTCCAAGGCCAAGATTAGGACATTTCAAAATAGAAGAAGAGGGGGGAAATCCGCCAATATATACAAGGAGGTGCTGTTTCTCATTATTTAACAATTATGCCATTAATTAAAATTCACTGTGATACTTTTATGTCATCTAAAAATCAAAATACTAAAAGATGCAAACCAGTAAATTACCTTTGTGTGTTTTTGAGTGTGTGTGTGTGTTTTTTATGTGTGTGTGTGTGTGTGTGTGTGTGGGTGGGTGGGTGGAGCCAGCTAGCGCAGCCACAGGAGCACTAAAAATCAGCAAATCCAGAGAATTCTGGAAAACTTTTCTCCAATTTTTCCACCTTTTGCCAAGTCAAACTCTTATTGGAACTTGTTCAGAGAATGAGGTTTCTAATCTGCTTAATACATCCATAGTACTACCCACTGACTGTAAAAAGACGGAAAACATGACGGCTCCAAAATAGCAAAGCCAAAACATCTCTTATAGGTCATTAAGTTTGCTTTTTCATGTAAGCAAAAGTAATATGGGTAAACAAACAAACAAAAAAATCAAAGCACGTCAGATAATTTTTTGTAGACCTTAACATGCTGGTGATTCTCTAAATGCTAAATTTTCTGATCATTTTACAAGGGATACAAGGAAATTTATTTGTCATTATACAACAGGTTGCATAATGAAATTAAAATGTGGTTCCCCCTTGATTGATTAATTGATTGTATAAAAAAAAAAAATAAAATTATTAAACATGGAGGAGTGCAGATGGTGCATTAAATAGTCTCACAGCCTGAGGGAAGAAGCTGCTCT
>JAPZDY010000024.1:2974398-2989195 GCA_029783645.1 Ctenochaetus hawaiiensis
GTCAAGTCTGAAGTCTCTCTGTGTGCGACTTAAGTGCGACTCGAGTCCGAGTCGCAAACTCGAGTCCCCATCTCTGGTGGATACAGACAAGTTACTTTGGGGTAAATGAAGGACAAATGTGGAAATGAAGTCTCTGGGTTTGATTAAGATAAAATAGCAGTGAATGGGGCTCTGCAGATTAAGATCTGCATGTTTAAGCTGTTTCTGTTCTGCTGAATCTGGTAATTTTGTTTCACAGAGTTGATGAGAGAACTGGATTTCTTTTCCCTCCCCATCAGCATAAAGACGTATTGAGACATGGGTCTTTTATGTCTTTCAGCACCTTAATTGATTGATTTTCAGTCACTTGGTGGTCGTGTGCACAAGAATGAACATGTCAAGATCTAAATTACCAGGTTTTCGCGCTAGTAAAGCTATTCTTAAAACTTCAAAATAGAAATTGAAGTTTGGTCTGGCTAAAACTATTAGATATCAGCTAAAAATATGAAAAATAACCTATTTAAACCTATTTAATGTAATCACCTAGTGAACTTTTGAGTGTCAAAATAAGTACAGTTTCTCAAGATATTTAAAATCTAATGACAATGCTGTGGTTCATTAATAATGTAGGCTCACCTTTAAGGACTGGAAATCAATTTCAAAATCAAAGAAGAATTTGGGTTGAAACTGTTAAAACTGTGACAGCCACTCACTCAAACTTTTGAACAGTAGTCTGTTTGGTCAAAAGAGACAAATTACACCACTACAACAAATTCACAGCATGTCTACTAAGTTCAACACATTTATATCATGGTTTAGTCGACAGTGTTTATGCTTCCTGGCCTTGTTGCCACTGTTGACAGCCTCATGAAAATTCCAGCTCTTACACAACAGCACACATCTTGACTGCATTATTCCAGACATCCATCATGCTGATCAGGCTGTTTCTAAGTTCCAGTGAAATAAAACGTTCTTTGTGGTTGTCCATAATAGTGTGTGTAAAACTATTTCTCAATAAATCTAAAAGAATCTACATTTGTTTAACATCGAGTCATGTTATATTTACTGTTTAAAAGCAGTAAAACTAAATCTACCTTTTGAATATAAAATCTTACCATTTTATTCTGTGAGACATTTGTTTAAATTTTTGTCATAACTAGCCTATGAACTCATGATGTTTAGTCAAAACTTGTTTTGTGAGGTCACAGTGACTTTGACTACTAAATTCTAATCAGTTCATCCTTGAGATCAAATGGGCATTTTGGGTAAATTTAAATAAATTCCCTCAAGATAACGCAGAGATATTTGTTCATGTGAATGAGATTGACAGGTGACACGGGGAAAAATGCTTCTGGTCACGGTTACTGCTGGCTGACAGGCACAAGAAGAACTGTCCACAATGAAGAAGCAAAAGCCGAATTATCAAAAGGTCTAATGGCTACAATGGATTGAGCTGCTACATTTATCATGATACAGTGACATAGCATTGATAATAACCCAAGTACTCAAACTTGAACCATGATGCTGAGTACACTGAACCTGATGTGCAAAATTTGGATTGTGCTCCTTTAACTCAAAACAGAGATGCTCCAAGAACACAATTTTAGTAGGACTTTCAATGACCCTTTAGAGTAGAGAAAGGCTGATTAATTGCTTGGTAAACTTATGACAAACTTATTTCTTTGCTTTAATGTTGTTATTTTATCGTCCATCAGCTGCCATCCTCTGAATGACTTTGGGACAGAATTCTTGCACTGTGGTGTGAAGGTAAATGGTTGACATATTCTTCATATCTTCAACCTTACTTCCCCTTGATGGAGGATAAAAACAGCACTACAGTTCTGAGCTGGATCCTATTCAAGCTTAAAAATAACACACCTCATTCACTCCTATCAATCAATCACCAACAGTTCAGCCCTCATCTAAATTACAGTTCAGCGGTAATTTAGATGAGGGCTGTTGCTGCTTGGTTTCATGTGCAGCAGTACAATATCAGCTCACATCTGCACAGCCAAGCTGGCTTTAGTGTTTTGAACAAACCAGTATCTCTTCTTCTTCTCCCTCTCCCCTCCTACAAAAGAACCCTGTGACCTGGGATAAGCATGTCGGGATTCTTCCAAGAAGCAGCGGTTCAGGATTAGTTTTCTCCATGACTGAGCTCAGCGAAACCAGCCATGATAGAAACTGAGATCTGTTTAATCAGCGGCTGCGCTTCAAACACTTTCCGACAGGAAAATATGACACATTGCCATTTTCATAATTATAATGAAGTCATTTAGGAAAAGGACAGCAATGGTGGTAAGATGGATTGGCTTCACAGAGAGGGAGATGAGTGGAGGCGTGTGTATGTGTATGTGCTGTGTGTGCTGCCTCCGAGGTAATCAGCTAGATTGATTCCCTGACCAGGTTCTCCCTCAACACCCCGGGAGCGATTGGTCTAATCACTGGCTTCATCCCCGTGAGTGCACTCTGAGTATTACTGCAAGAGCAGCATCTTTCAGCTGTGCTCCATGCAGAGAGGTTCCACTTTAAACAAGAATAAATCAAATATGAAGCAGGAATAACCTTTTTAAAGAGCTACATTAAAGTATTTGTGGGCTATCATTCATTATGTCAGGCTCTTGATCCTTTTATCTGCATAGAACTTTCCATTTGAACCGTCTTCAGGAGTGAGGACACATAAAGATCATCACTGCGTTCCCACAAGGACACTTTAACCCCATTCTCTAATAAAACCGCTCAAACACCTAAGTGGATTATAGAGCACATACTGTAATGCAAACAAGGGTTGATACAGGTTGAGCCAAGGTGAAAATCTATATTTAGGCCTTGTCAGTCAGGAAAATTAAAAAAAAACACAAGAGCTGTTCTGTATCAAACAGATCGTCAAGAATGTATATTTCGTGCACAGTATAACTTAGATGTGTAAGATTTATAATGTAAATAGAAAAAAACAGCCTTTCACTTTCAAATAAAATGCATTGACATAGGCAAAATAAGAGAATTGTAAATTATATATTCAAATGATCAATTTTTGTGCCTTCTATTGAAAGGACAGACAGGGGTGTAAATATGCCTTTGCCTTCAACATTTGGTAAGTGTAGTTGTTGCATTTATCAAGTCAAAAGGCCTGAGATGATCTAATTCAATTTTTTTTAAATGTGCAGGTTTTTGGCTTTTTTCTCTGTTATCTGTCATATTGAAGCAAGTTATCCAAGATATTATAGTATTTTTTCCTACTAGTTCCCCAAAATAAACTTTTTTTTTCTTTTTTGAGATATAAATACACAATCTAAATATGATTTTACTGAAAAAGCTGTTATTTGTATTTGGTTTAGGCAAAGTTACAGCTGTGCCATTATTCGCTAATCAGAAAGGACCTCACAAAAATCGATGATATTGAAGAAATAAGCTCTTGCCAAAGTGAAGTCATTTCAAAAGTTATCTTTCTAGTTTCAGCACTGACATTTGGTTTGACTTTTGACCCTCCAAACCTTTTTTATTGGCTCGCCTCATTGAAGCATTACAGAAATCCATCCAGTTAAATTAGCTTGGAGCATTTAAACTAAGTCCTCACTCAGCAGGTTTACCTTACTTTACTTAAAGAAACTGCTACTGTAACTCTCCCCTATGTGAAAATTGAGTTTATAATAATGAAAAGTGAAACAGATGGGACCTTACACTATGTCAGGGGCATCTATTAAACTATTTCTTTAATACCAGAGTTGTCAAGAGTGATTATTGTAAGGTGATTATTGCAAGCCCTTTTAAGTTTTTCTTTGGGAGCACTCAAGCCAATCTGCGTTAATGCCGAGGCATGCCTCAGGGGTACTGTGGCATTAAGAGAAGAAGTGGTTAGCAGCCCTGGTCTGTTCAACCTATCAGCAATGTGTCTGAGTACAAAATATTCCACCATTTCTCTAATAACATCTCTGTTTTTTTCCTCCTCCTGGTATGACCACATTAAATCTTTCCAGTGTGTCAGCTTAGCCTCAAGAACATTTCCCAGAAGATTAGATCTGAAGAACCTGAGGTGGTCAGAGCAAGAACGACTCACATACTATCAGAATGAGTTCATGCAGAGGCAGAAAGTGTTGCTTGGACTTATGAGGATTTGACGGAGAATTAAGTTATAGATTGAAACACAGGCCAGTGACTGTGGCTCTGTGGGGAAGCATATCATGGCTGTGACTTCATGAATGCTGTCACATGTTATTCCCTCTACAACGTGATGTCTGTCAGAAGCTGTGAGGACATGCTGTATTTCATCTGAAGCAAGCATGCTTACAGGATAGCAAAGAGAACGGCATCTGGGGAGAGGTAGGAAGAATATTGAGATCTAAACACTGTAAGCAGTTCATTGAAGTCTTTTTCATTGGGTTTTCTATGAGGAATTTCATGTTGGTTGCCCTTTTTTCTAGTTCTCTCTCAAGTGAAGTGGTTACAAATGGTCATGCCAATTAAAACGTCCTTCTGTTTGTTTCAAATTCACCGCACTCAAACTGCACTCAACATCATCAGTTTCCATCTACCAGACAAGCTTTTCCAGGAAAAATCTGAGGGATCTGGACAGCAAAGGGCTACTGTTTGAATCTGCTTCATGAGAAAGAAATGCTCTAACTTGTTTGATATTTCTGTATTGCAGAAAGCCACAAGCAGAGATCAGCAGCCTGGTCCCAGACTCAAGATTCTGTTTTGTTTTATTTTTCAAACAGGCCTTGTGTTGTGCTTGTTGACAGTAGTTTTTTCTGGTTGGAAAGTAACTGAACCAATAAGAGCTTTATAGGTGGTAGTAAGAATAGAGACCTCAGGTGTAATGCCAGAGCCAGAAATATTCAACAACATTATAGCCACAAAAAATGTCAACAAATGTCGGTCAGACCTGTACTGACCATGTGCAGAAATAATAACAACGTGCAGAAATAATAACTGCAAAATTGGCCCTAATTTCTACAGTCAGCGTGAAAGATGTTGACTTACTTGTTGCTAGCAACCACTGTTGCTAAAGGCCTCTGAAATGACTGAAAATATTATCAGTGGAGAAGATCGCTTTGATTGGTCAATAGAATTGGGCAACACCCATATTAAAGTTTTGTGTGGGTTAACTAATGCTTGTAAAAAAGCTAAACATCAACTAAAATAGCAAAAAAGCTAGGTTATCTCCATGAACACTTACTGAACAAACTAATTTATTACATGAGGATGTCTATGTCCAACTGTAGTAGCGCTGTCCCTGAATGGTTCAGTTTCTTTGGTATTGTTTGCAGGCATGCTAACATTATCTTAATTACGTCCACTGCAGGACACATGGTCTTCAGGCTGTCAAACACGGTAAACTGTACAGCTTTTAGACAGAATTTATAATTGGACGAATGTTTCCTCAGGCTATATGTGCTGTCCTTCATGTGTTGTTTCTGCATTACAAATATTGTAGCAGGTATTGTCTGTGAATATTTTTTGTGAAGTGTTTCAGCTGATATTGTGTTTGACCATGACTTGAACAAGCTGCATAGGTCCGTACTCTCACTCTTTTTTTCCATACTCTAGAGATTTTGAACCGAAATTTGGCTTGGATTGTGTCAAAGTAAACTGATGCTTTGTAACATCAACATTATTTAGTCAGTACCCTTACAAGCCTGAGTTCTGTACCCAACTCTATGGTCAGTGAAAAAATAAACCCACATCCAGAACAGAAATCTGCTAACATGGACAGAAGCAAGAAAGCTATGACTGGTAATGTCAGTCTGTGTTAAAAGGTACATCTCAAATTTCTTTAAAATGCAGCTATTGGCTTCATGTGGCAAAAACAGAATAATGGCACACTGAATTTCCCTTCGTTTCAAAGATTCTCTTTGAGGCACTTGCTTCCATTATTTGGTTACATTGCATGATAGTGAGATGGTACCACACACAGGAAACAAGACTTACTAACATACCAATGGAATGTGACAGAAGCCATGTTTATCTTTACTTTGCTACTATTAGCTAACATTAGCTACGGTGAGCGTCTCCCAATACCTGAACATGCAGGCTTATTGCAACAAAGACCTTGAGTGTGTTAAATCGAGCAATGATTCACTTTATTGCTCAAGAATTCAACTTTTCATTTGAAAGAGGAGAGAGGTGTTTATCTTCTTTCAAATTTACACAGCCTGGCTTTAGAGTAGCTTTAAATCCCACACTGAACAGGGCCTTAACAAATCTTAAAAGAGCTCGCGTCCAAAGTTATTTACAGCATACAGTATAGTCTGCTCTTATTTAAAAGCTTGGAGAAAATCTTGAGGGTACAGCTTGGTATGGGCAGATAAAGCTTCCTACTTAGAACCATGATGAGAGCAATACACATACTGTATCAGCAGCTAAGCAAATCTGCCTTCCTAAGTCCTGCCTGTGATTTTTCACAGAAAATCACTGAACTACTCTTTATTATTATGGAGCATTGCTACACTTCAGTCCACTCCTCCTGTCAGCTAAAATGAGGTCTCCTGGAGCCAATGTAATAGCTGCAACTTTTATTTTACTATTAGTTAAATATGAGGGAAAACTTTTGTCACCTTGTGATTTTAATGTTGCACCACAAACAAAGGCATTGCCACTAAAGCACCAGCATGGGACGTCACAAAGCACAGAGGAACTTCAGACAAAGAGATGCCCAAAACTATGGCTGACAGTTGCTATGGAAAGCTGATGGTTTACAGCCTCAGCAAAGGCCAACGAGTCAAACCCACCAGTTAATCAATGACTGCTTTTCGCCAAGCCAGGGGCTATCAAACCCAGACGCACATACCAGAGGAAGATATGGGTTTAAAAGGAGTACACAGGGTAAGAGGAGGAGTAGGAGGAGGCGGCGGACAAGAGGTCTAACCCTGCATTCCCATCATGTGGGAATAACTGTCTGAACAACTAAGAGATTGGAAGAAACGCCTTGGAAGAACTGATCACATGCAGGACCAGTCTGACGCCAGTGAGATGCCACGATGGAAGATATGCAGAGACAGTGGTTGCTTCTAGGCAGCTGCTCTACACACATGCTTTTAAGTTTATGTTTGCAGTTAAATCAATGTTGGGGTTTTATGAAAAAGTCATTCATTCCTCATTTTTTCTATGTTTTTGGTTAATGTTTCTTATGTGTATGATTTTGCAAAAAAATCGAACAACGTCTATCAACAAACCCTGTGGTCACAGAAAATGTTTGCCACACCAAATTTAATAAGTTCAGAGGTATTTCAATAAGAAAGCTAACACTGAAAGTGCAGTGTCTAATATAATTGGTTTAAAGAACTCTTAACAATACAACAAAGACTTTAACATACATGTAATTAACACGGAAAGAATGTAACAAATGCTTTCAAAAGCATGTAACTAAATTTGTAATCAAATTCGTTCTGAAGCTGAGATATTCTGATGTTTAGCCCCTAGTGTGGGTTAAACTTTCAAAAACCCTGGATCCTAACTTTCTCATACTGCAACTGGTTAGTGTCTCCCTTCAAATCAGCCTCAGGTAATGTTATACAGCTGTTCTCGCAGTCATTGTAGCAGTCCTACTGACAAATACAGTGAACTTCAGGCGTGCCCCTTTAAAACTGAGCCGTGCCCCTTTAAAACACTTGTCATAATTAGATCTCGCTGTTAAACTCATCCACATCCCACAGACCAGATGCAGCATCCAGCACGCTGTCAGCTGCTGTCTCTAGTGGACGCTCATCACGGTAACGTGTCAGAGGCTGGTTACCGCTTGTCTGAACAGATGTTCCCACCCACCCCCCTCCTCCCGCTCCACCCTCCCTCCCTCTCCTCCTTTTGTCAGGACAACTAAAGCCAATCCCCTGCTGTTAAACATGCTCCCACGGGCAGATGGCTGCAGGCCTGAGGATCAATCAATATGAAGCCAAAGTGTGTGATCTACATGTGGTGTAGTGGTGGGTCAGGTCAGCTCCTGTTGCTGAATGCCTCTTTGCATTGGGTGTGTTATTTTTCTTTCACTTTCCTTTTAATGTCCACTGCTTGTATGCACGTTAGGAGTTGACTGTGTTCTGTCGACATCACATTCAACTGAACAAAATCACACATCCAGACCTGTTAATTATTTGCCAAAGAGCAGCTCTAAGTTACAAAAAATCACTTTGAACTGACAAACAAGTGTAACCCAGCCACATAGTTACCAATATAGTGATTGTGTCTTTGATAATTAATTTAACTGGATATGATTTAAATTGCCTTCTCTGATGCATTAAATCAAAGGGCTCCTTTTTCTAAGGTGTACTCGCTGTATGTTCTATGATCAAATTGTCTTTTAAAGCTTCCAGATTGTAGTTGCTGTCTACTTTTATTTGTCCCAGAGACAAACTTGCTTCCATGAGAATATAGATGATCAAAGCAAAAACAATAACTGTGTTCAAAAAGCCACTCCCTTCACAGCACACACTCAGGAGCTGACTCTACAGTGAGCAGTAAGCTGAGATTTCAAACACTTCTGATTCACTGTGTGTCATCACTGACAGACGCAGCAACACAACAGCAATTTTTGCCCATCTAAAATGAGAAGCGTTACACAGCTTGGCTGTTAGCAGACAGAAAAGTGCATGGACTTTTTTTGTTTCCTTGATTAAGTTATTAAGTTGATGATCCAGTCTGCTGTCTGAGTATCAACCATATGTGACCAATCCACTCTAAATACTTGTCTTCAATGCACTCTTTGTCAGTATATAGAGAATTAAGAAAATCCACTGTTTCCACTATCAGTCACACTAATTCAGTCACAGCAGGCCACTTACTTAATTTTCACCAACACAGCAATTCCTAGATTCAGTTTAACTTCCATAAGACTGATGATGAGTCTCATGCAGGCAGATATACAGACTGAACATTTGGGAAAAAGAGAGCATGGATACAAATCAGTGCTTATTACTGTTGCCTTAACAGAAAATAAATATAATGTATGTCATTTAACTTGGCTAGTTGCCCTAATCAGAAAAGGCAAATTAATAAAAAATGTCAAATTTATTTGTGTTTTGGGGGGGGGGCAGTAAAACAAATGGACATGTACATCATTAAAATGTGCTGTGAAAGGTTGAGGTAGTTACAAGAGAAGGTTTGTTGTCTTTTGTAACTGGTAGTCCACACAAACTAGAAAAACTTCTGGTAAGCACTTTGGAATTCAGTGTGAAGACAGCTCTGCTCGGCTCAACACACCCGTATATTTGTAATATTTAACCACAGTCTTGTTTGGACACATTGCCTTGACCTCAGCATGGTCAGAGGATGTACGGTCACAGACTGTGTCAACAACAACAAGCAGTGACACACACACTGACCCAGCGTATGCACACCAGCTGCTACCAGTGCCTTTCCTCTCTGAGACGCCTTCGTCGTCCCTCACATGCCCGACCGGTGCTCTGGACCCGCTGGGAGCCCATACAACATTCATGACTGTTTGCAGAGGGGCTTCTCTGTGACTCCTCACATCCCTTCTTAACAATGGGGTCAACACAATGTGTCAGAGATGTCAGATGTTGAGGAGGTGCAGCAGTGGAGAGAGAATGTCCACACTTCTACAGCATGTTCTGCACAATTGATCAATGAGTAGGTTCGGCTTTAAACTGATCTGAACTTATAGACCCAAAGGTCTCTGAATAAGCAGAAAGTACTGTTCTATTCCAGTTACCGGCCCCGGTTAGGTCACATTGGCAACCAGAAATAGCAGTGTAACAGTAGACAGACATGGTGTGGCCTGCTCATGCCCAGGCTGGAGTGGGGTATCTGCAGATCTGGCAGACTTGTCTGTTTGTAGTCTATAAACAGAACTCACATGGAGGCAGGAGGAAGCTAGGACTCAGAGTACTGGTGACTGAGAGGCTGGAGACAGCAGTTAAGGCAGGTGTTCATGTTGCATGTGAAGTGACAGACCAAAATCCGTTCAAACATTACGCAATTTAAAACTTTCTTTCATTTAGACAAAATGTGCTTGTTTTGATTTGCAACTTTGACGATTCAATAATGTCAGAGATGTATCTAGCAAAATTCGGCAAAATATATAATCTTTTCGATTAGCTCAAATCAGAACTTTTGTAATTTAACACAGCTAACTTCACGTAACTATCATCCTCCGGGGAAATCATTGGTGAACGGTGAAGAAGTGACAGACAGGGGCACAAACTGAATCATTTCAAGCTTCTGCAAGACATTATATTTTTTATACGCATGCCAAGCTAAAAACAGCTTCATTTTAATAAACAGAAAGTCGTAAGTGATGTTATATATCACTTAGTTTACCAATAGGAAAGTGCAATGTTACTTTTGTCAGATTTTGAAGCCTTGTTGGCAACATTGTGCATTCTGACCCAGACAACTAAAGAGACAACGAATAGCAACACAAGATACATGTAGCCAATTTCCCACACTAGGAAACAGCCCAGAGAGAGCATTCAGGTCCTCTCTGAGTTTCTATGGGACTTGTTTGGCCGCAGTCTGTAACTTTAATGACACCATCTACCGGCTCCCACAAATTACAAACCCAGCGAGACTAAAAGCAAACACCACAACAACCACCGGCTTTTAACCCGGCGAAAGCCCTGTAACTAAGACACAGTGAAGACAAACCGACTTACTTTAACTCCAATGAATGAAACTCCTCTCTCCCTCTGTTGTTTTCATCTCCTCTGCTTCTTTAAAATAAAGCCACGTGCTTTTCTCCGTTTCTGCGAACTGTTGTGGAACAACAGGAGCGTTTATGGGGTTTTGTCCCGACGCGCTTTTGTTATGATAATCCTAAAAGCCCAGAGAGTCCTAATATATTCTGCAGATATCTGAATTTTCACAAAGGAAGCTGTCTGCTTGCCCACTTGTTAAAACACGGCTTCATTCACTGATGCGTTGGTATATCCCAGTTCATTCAAACCAGTGCGGGAGTTTACAGTCATTGTTATCTTTGTCCATTGTCTCCTTCTCCGCTATTCACGTAGTGAAGACGCTGTCTCACTCTGCCGGGGCTCGTTGAAGAAACAGCTGGCTCTCAGTCACCGCTCCGTCCGCAGAGAGAGGGGCAGGGCTGTCAGAGAGCGAGCACCGGGAGAGAAAGCAGAGAGGAGGAGGAGCAGGAAGAAAGAAAGGTGGGGATCCTGAGTCAGAGAGAGTCAGAGAGAGTCAGACAGAGAGAGAGAGAGAGAGAGAGAGAGACGGGCCTACAGAGGGAAGAGGTGGCTGTTTCTATAGGGAGAGACTCGGGAGGAAAGTATGGCGTACACACATCTTATTCGACAATGAAAGGCATGTCACCGATCAATAACATTTATTGATTTATTGACTGTATTAAAGTCAGAACTGTGTCTGTGCTATCTTATGCATATCCGTTTAACCTGATATGTGAAGCTGATTTTAAGTGAGAGGTGCCAAGGCGTGGCTCTTAGTCATGTCTCACTTGGATCATAAAGCCTATGTAAAGAACAAAGGTGAAGCCTTATTACCAATTACCAGACAAGTAGTTAAAAGCCATTAAAACACATTAAAGAGAGTATTCAGGACAAGTGTCCCCTCAGGGCACATTCATCTCTGCAGTATTAGGACAAGTTAAAGTAGTATTATGATATGCTTTTTTTTTGTCTATTTATCTATCCTGCGGATTTTTATATAAAGTCAATATGTCCATAAGAAACTACACATATGGTCATTGGGGAAAGAAATATAGCCTGCAGATTTTTCCTTAGGCTATTTAAGTCAAAGTAGCAATGAAACTGTAACAGTTAAGAGCTAAAGTTAGCATAATGTTAAAAGTCCAACTTTCTCGGCTACTTGAAGTAAGTGTCACAAGTAAAGCATTCATGCTGTTAAAAATGTCCAGTTTTTGTGATAAAAAGTTATAATTTTTTATTTTATATTATTCATGAAATGTGTGTGCAAGCAGCATTACACTTTTGCAGCTTTTGTGGTGGAGCTGTTCCGATCTACTTTTTACTTCTACTCGATGAAGTAAAAAAGTACAATATTATGATATAATGCTATAATAAAAAAATCATATGTTGTAACCATGTTTTTTCCCCTCTGACTGTCTGCAAGATATTTTGGTTATTCTTGTTAATACTTTACACCATTTATTAGTCATGTCATCATGAATTCCTCCACTCACAAAGTAAATGGATTTAGATGTGAAGTCAGAAACTGGCTAATGGTAATGTCTTCCTCAGACAATGTTGAGATTTCATCTGAGCCTCTTTTCTCCTTGTATTCGTTCTGATAGGCTGAATCAAGCCAACCAACCTTTATCCCTTTAAAACATCTGTTCATCCAGCTTTAAACAAACTTGGTTTGTACATGCCCTTTTATTGTCGGGATTTCCCTCCACCAAACCATCTGGTTTAAACCACAATGTAAATCCAGGCAGATTATCACCAAGCGCTTATTAAGGACTTTGAAACAATATGGAGCTGTCACTGCTTGGTTTTCTGTTTTTCTACAAATTAAAACATTGACAAGTCAAAGCCATCATTAGACTTTTTATCAGCAAAGTAAAAAAACAGTATGAATGCAGCCAGCATGACATTACTTTAAACACACACAAGCCTCGAGTCATAGTTTAATATGATGCATCTGGAGCCTGAAGTACTTTTCTTGTCTTAAAAGAAATCTTGAGTGTACTATAATGTATTAGTCATAAAATGTGCATAAGTCATGGGAGTGGAAAGTAAAATAGTGTGTAGCCAGTACTGTCTGTTACACTTCCTGCTGTAAAATTAAATCCACAGCCTGCATTAAACACATGTAAACAACCAAAACAGTTTCCTTTTCAACCCTTCCCACTGGACAGTACAACTGTTCCAGGACCCTAACAGTGAACTCCGCTGTACCCTCACACTCATTCTTCAATCGAAACCTCCTTTGGGACTGAAGAGAGATCTGTGTGTGGTAGGGGGGCAGTATAAATAGCCCTGTGTCCCCGCTCAGGTTACCCAGCCAGAGTCCAGGTTGAAATACCAAAAGACAGAGGGACATGCTGACAGACAACACACATGTTCTTCTACACATCACAAAGTCACGCAGGACACTGAGAGCTCAATGCAAGGCGCATTTAGTACAGAATGATATTAGTTCATGTAGTGTTTACTGATTGTGCTAGCAGTAATATTTGCATAGGTGAGCACCTGTCTGTGAATAAGAAATAACACTCCTGTGTGTATAATTAGACAGCAGCAGAGGGAGAAGCTCACATCCTGTGAGTAATGATGAGCAGTGTCACTTTAACCCGTTACACACAGCACTCCCTCTGAGGTTCTGATGTAAACTTTTATGAATTTCCGATGACCAAATTGAAACAGTTACATGGTTTACAGTTTTATTTCCTCTTTGATTTGTTTATGTAGTAACTAGCCTGATTGTGTTGTAAAAATACAACCGTTTGTCAGTTTTAATTGCAGCCCAGACAGTGTTCCTGATACCTAATACATTATGTACACTGTTTGTCTCTGATGATTGTTTTCATAAATTTGTTGCCAAATTTCTGCTCAGCCTTCAGACCTTTTCAAGAGGTTTTTTCCATTTTTAAATAGACCACAATTCTGGTTATCAGTTATGGTAACATTTTGCTTGGTTAAGTGTGGAGATAAAGGGCCTTAGAAACTTTACAGATACATCTGTTGTAAGTGCTCCCCCAGGTGGCACTGCCCATTAAAAGATTCCTGTCTGAAGCAAGTTTAATGCAATAGGACATAAAATTCACAGTCCCTCTTCTGTTCAAAACTATATTCCCAAGTTCAACTGAAGATAGTACGAGGCCTTAACAGTGTAAGTTAGACAAATCAAGTTACAATCTGTTTAGTAAACAAGTGCCTCTTTGTGTTTCACTGGACAGTTTCCTTGCTGAGCTGCGGTGAATAGACAATGACATAATGAGGGAATATTCACTTGATTTGACCAAATCAGACTGATGAAGCCTTATTTTGGCTCCAGATAAACTTTGGAATGTATTTTAACACAAAACGGGGACTTTTGATTTTGTCCTTCATTTTTTACACTAAAAGCACATCATGAAGAGGTTCATTCAGCATGAACAGGAGGATGATTACAGCAAGTTAAGTTAAACTCCTTTCAGTGCTGTCAGGGTCCTGACAACTGTTTGAGGACACTTGTTTTGATAAGAACCTGAGCAAGTGAAGTTAAACTATACTGCTATTTTACATATATTAACCAAACTGGAGATTTTTTGAGCCTGTCTGATTATTTGATTTTTTGCATTGTGTTCCAAAATTGACTCCATGGTTTAGTCCCTGCCATTTGTCATTGTGTTTTACGTTTTAGCAAAAAAATCCCCTGATATTTCCTGACATTAGAGATGCTATTAAATTTGCAGCTCCCCCCTTTTTCAAAATGCGATAATCAGCACAGTCCTTTCAGTAACACAATCTTGTGATTGTTATTGTGTGGGTTTGTGTTCCTGGTGGAACAGATGAATCCATTAAAGCATCTAGTTAACCTTTACCCTGGCTTCCTAAAATGATTAAAAGCATATTTTCTGTGAAATTCTTCATCAGCATCCTTCTAATGTCCTCTAGGCTGTGGCTGTTTAAAACTCAAGTCATCTCTCTCAGGTTTCCTCAGAATCTGCGTGCCTGAGAACAGCAACACTCAGTCCCTTAACATATTAACACAGGAACCTCAGGCTGTTTTTCAATCAATGGCTATTAAAAAGCACTGACTGTGCATTTTATTGAATAGACCTGCTGGCTCTTGCACAGAATTTCATTGAGCAGGCCAAAAGCTAAAGATGATCTATGAATTACAGTAACTGATATCATGCACATCTGTGGGCAGGTGAAATCACAACAGGAGC
>JAPZDY010000024.1:2990243-3013450 GCA_029783645.1 Ctenochaetus hawaiiensis
AATAATAATAATAATAATAATAATAATAATAATAATAATAATAATAATAATAATAATAATAATAATAATAATAAACATAATCATAAGCATTATTATAATCATGTTAATCATGACAGGAACATTATAATCATGCACAAACTCTTTACAATAAGACATTGTTACTGTATGTCGATGGGTAGCATTGGGTGATTGGACTTCGGTATATTTGTTTGCATGTCTAGTTATAACAATTATAATTGTAGTTTCAGTGTGTGTGTATGTGACTGTGTGTGAGCACAAGTTTAGATGTGTATTACTCATGCGGAAATAAAATTTTGGACAAGAAAACATTCTGGAGACTGAGCTGAAGACTTGGTTTCAGGAAGGATTAAGTACAGGTTAAGATTAAGGTGAGGCGATGATTAGTTAGTGTTAGGGTAAGTCTCCAAGAAATTGATGGAATTCTCTGTAGTGTCCAGAAAGTATCTGGATCTTAATTTCCTCCCTGATTCAACAATTGTATATATTGTTGTCAAATCGAATGACCTCAGCCCTTTCCCACTCCATGGTATGGGGCTCTGTGTGCAGTGATCTGAGATGGCTCTTTTTAAATTCTCCTGACCACTCTCCATTTGAATGCATGTGCTTGCACTGCAGATGTTTCCCTTTCACATTCTTTCCGGTACTCATATGCTGAAAGTTCTTCCTGTTTCTCCAGTGTAAATTTTATTTCATAGTAGGCATGGCTGAGGACTGGGATGAGGGGGGGCAATCATGTTGTCTCACACCTGGGATAGAGTCCTACATAAACCACTCCAGGTAGGACAACCAAACTTGTGCAAATCAGCTGACAGGACAAGTCACAACAACATCATATGACTTTTCTAAGGAAGACTGCAGGAGGTCAGCAATCACAGCATGTGAAGTTAGTGAAAAGTTAGTAAACTAGTCTGCAAGTAAGAATGAAAGGAAAAACTTTCATTTTGCTGTACAACCCCATTTCACACACATATAAATAAATTACTGTGGCCTTGTACTTCATTTTTGATGGGTTATCAGTTCTGGCATACTTTAGGACATCATTGCGTGTAAATAAAATATGTATCAATTTCCTATTTTTTTAATAGAAGTATTTACAACACAGTAAAAATATTGCTGTCAGGCTGCATACTACCCTGACAACTTTGACAAATGGGGAAAGGCAGCTTGAGGCAAAACCCGGGACAAAAAAGTAAATTACATTTTTGTGCCATTTGCTGTTACTCTTTAATCTTATTATTCTTTAATCTTATTGCTTTCATGGTTATAATGGAAGGTGACTCAGATGAGTTTATCAACATTTTTATGAACTCAGATCTTTTCATATCTGGATGGTGAGCGGAAAAAAACAGTGAACAATGTCATTTTCCCTGCATGGACATAACCTCTGAGGAATCCCCCTGCATGTCAGAGGCACAGACAGTGACAGGAAGAGCAGCAGGCGCTCTGGGACTGACACACAGCAGGAAAGAAAGGGCATCACACAAACAGGCAGCCCAGAGGCCAAGAGGTCACCAGACAGAAACACATGATGAACTGGTTGCACTTCATAAGAAAAAAAAAAAAAAGACAGATGAGGACCAAAGATAGACACAAAGTAATAACAGGGTCAGGTTACAGGAGATACACGTGTGTGTGTGTGTTATTGTGGCCCTTTCTGTAAGCCCGCGTGATAAAATCCTTTAAATAGGTTTGATGTAATAAAGTCACCTTACAACAAACAGTCAATAATGCAACAAAGATGTGAGGGCAGTTTAAACAGTTATGTCATAAGGATGGGGCGCAGATAGTGGCAGCATTTGTTGCATCTGTGTCATTATCTGCAGCTAACTGCTGTGTTTTGTTTCAGCAGACTCACCCTCAGGCAGAGGCAACAGGGTGATGGCTGTACTTAGTCGTCCACTACCCAAGCTGACCAGGTGGGGGCGCTCTGCCTGGAACTTCAGTCCCTTCCCAGTCTCGATCAGGTCCAGTGGAGTGCTCTGGAAAGAAGATCAAAGGTCACAGACAAATTGTAAATCTAAAGTTTTTGGTCTGGATAGGTGAACCTTTTTTGTGTTAGCTTCCTGTTTGGATTGGATGATTAAAGCTTTCCTTTGCAAGAAAAATAGAAACATTTTTTAGAAAATGTGATGAAACCAGAATTGCTGAATGATGTTTTTGATTGTGTTTGATGAGGATAGTTACAGAAATTGTACTTTTATGTATGTTTTGTCCATTTAGGAGTTTAGGATATGTTACTGTAAAGCACAGCAAATTCCAGTGTTTTAATTATGTTGACAATAATAAAAAAACAAACAAGTTATGCCATATAACTATTTGAAAAACTCATATGTAACTCCTTAAAGCTGCATGTCCTGTATATGAGCTGCAGTAGCAGTAACTAACGGGAAACACCTGCAGTGAAAGCCTCCACAAAGAAAATGTCAGCCACAGTTTAGCAGAAACTGCAACACACTGTAAATAATAATCTACATCTCTGAATGTAAAGAGATCCCATCCTCTGTCTCCATTTGCACAACCATGTCTGGACTATAAATGGTACATCCTGAAAGAGACCTAATCAGCAATCATTTCCTGTCCATTAGCTGAACTAATTTGTTGTGCATGACACAAAAAACGTGGATATGTAGCATTTCAGGGGAGTTCCAGAGGAGAGACAGCATTCATCGTTTTACTAATGCACCAGACCCATGGAGACAGATCCATCCTCCACTCTGGGGATGAGAAGAGGAGTCTGAATGTCTTCACTGTGGGAGGTCATTTCCATAGCTGGCTGCTCTGGCTGTTTACATATTCCTCGACACAAAGAGGGAAGTGTGTATGTGTGTGTGTGTGTGTGTGTGTGTGCGTGCACGCCCGTCTCCATGTGTGTGTATCATCTCCCCTCTCCCCCCCTTGCAGCTCTGCCTAGAGCATCACCATGTGCTCTCGGCTCAGCAAGGGGGAAGGGATGTCGCCATAGCAACAGCACTCCGCAATTAAGAAACATGAAGCTCCTGGAGGGCGTTCAACAAGCTAACTTGTGATGAGCACTTTTCTGCTCAGCGATGCCTGAATATAAAGACAAACTGTCTTTTCAGTCATCCTCTAAAATGAAATTACTGTAAGTGCAGAGGTGAGTTCTGGCTGAGATACAGCAAAATATTCTATGTTCTCTTTTCTTCTTCGGTTTTACCTCCCAGGGTTTAATGTAGTAGCATGAAGTACTTCTCCTGTTGAGTAACCACCATCAATCCAAGAGAGAAAAGAAAAAAAGCTTATTTCAGCATATTAAAGACATATTTACCCCAGGACTGAGGCTTGCTTCCAGCTAACAGAGAGGTAGCATAAATCTATCACATGTGTTTTTCTATATCTTAAGGTGAAAGCCAAATATTAAATCAAGAGATTTTGAAACACTGACCTAAGAAAGACTCTAGGTTGTCAAGTTGTACTTTTTTTGTTTTTTGATTTTAATCGAATTCAGGTCTGTCCCTTGATGCAGGAAAAGTTCCTCATCATGCATAATTTGCTGTATAATTCAAAATGTTTGGTTGATGGAAATAATTTAAAATATGACTTGAATATGATAGGTTTATATAAATATGTCAGCATCTTAGCACCTTGTGTGTCTGTCAAGTGACTCCCTGGGGGCTCACAAACCCCAAGGTTGACATACTTTGCACTGTGGTTTAATGATTAATGAATCTACTATTATTCTGCATGTCAGTGGCAGTGAGGTGTAGCCTGATCATTTAGCAATCACTTGTTAGCAAATTAGTTTCACATCTCAGCAAATGATATTTCATTTACTTCAGAGTGGCAGGTACTGACTAAAGAAAGGTTTGTTCAGCAGTGCTGATAAAGCTCTTTGCAGAGCTAGTGTTAAATGAACTGCAGCAGGTGTGGAGTCACTCACTGGCATGGATTTGCATTTTAAAACCTAGCCTTTCTCCCACATTTGAGCGCTTACATTTCTTATTTACAACCTGTACGTGATCATTGACTCAGCCTCTCGGCTGCTTAGCAAGCCGTGTGTCTTAATAGGATTATCTGATTGTGGCGGTGCTGTCAGTGGAGTGGGGTCAAGTCTAAGAGGATTGCTGAGATAGAGACTGGCTGGGAGGCACTGGGAAGCTTACTGGGAGTAATGGGAGGAGAAGGGAGGTGCCAGTGGGGAAACACTGCAGGATTCCTGCTGTGTGCTGCATGTGTTGTGTGCTGCTGCTCCCATGTGGTGCACACAGCAACAGTCTGCCCCTCTGTCTGCAATACAATGCACTGTAACGCCAAGCACAGTTCCGAATGCAGACACAGTAAATATTTTATGTTTGCTACATCCGTAATTAAATTTATTTCTATACTGTATTTGATCATTAGTTTTACAAAGCGTTAATGGCTGTAAGATTTTGTTTACTAGGCACCTATATAAATTCAGGTTTTCTATTTTTACATTGTGCATGTTGTGGTCTACCTTTAATGGCTTCACTTTACTTCTCTCATTTTTTTGTGAGAAATCTCATTCAAGTAAGATTTGAAAAACATTACATTCCTTGACAAGACTCACCATTGTCAACTGAAATTCTAAGAGAACCAGGAAAAATTAAGCTTAAGGTACATTTATTCGATTTTTTTCTAGATATAGTTCAGACTCCTCCTTGACCTTGCTGGTAAAGTTATTGAGGTATTAATTAAAAAATAAAAAATATGAATCTGTCATCAAAAACTCTTTCGCTAATATAGAAATGTTGTTGCTTTACTCCCCAGTTCCACATAAAATGCTAAATACTATCATGTTAACATATATTACCCTTGCATAAACACATAAATGCATACAAACATAAAAAACAAAACAAAACCAGTGGGTAAGGTTTACCACCTTGATCTAAGATGATAATCTCTTTGAGTTTATCTGTGAAACATGTTTTTAACTGTTCGAAAAGGTCAGTGTTCATCACCTGCCATCATGTTCTTTCATTATATACTCATGTTTAACTCTGTTCTTCCATTGTCTGTTCAGTGAGGATTTTTTTGATGAGCACAGACAAATTTTTCTTTGTTAATAAAAATCTTTCTTTTTTAAAAAAACACTTCCTTTGATCAAATTACATCAACATGCCTCCTGTCTGCGATATCCTTACATATATTTCTTTTTTCTGTGCTGTATCTGCAGCACTGTCCCAGTTTCCTAAAGTGAATCATTAAAGTTTAATTTCACTGGGTTTTATCTTCCATTTCTCGCTTGCTGGATCTGGATCTCCCATACATTCAAGAAAAAACACACAGAGAACACACATACACACACACACACACACACACACACACACACACACACACACACACACGCACACACACGCACACACACTCACAGCCGTCTCCTTAATGCTTGATAGGATTGTCAGACCCAGCAGGTGGGAAATGCAGACATCCAATCTCCGGCTCTGTCTAATTACTGACTCTAGCAGAAGATTCCTGCCTTACAAGATGCTGACATATGCTGTCAGGATGCGTCCCAGCTGCACTGCTGACCTGACCTGCTGCCTCCTCACTCAACCCGGCCTTCAACTCTGTATTTGTCACCAGTGGAGAGTTTTAGAGCTAAAACTCTGCCACAGCAGCCAGTGTGGTGACATTTAACATCAATGGATACAGTTATCAGACAATGAGAGCACATTCTGTGTATGTGATTGTCTCCACACTGAAAACATGCAGCAAAAATGACACACTGTTAACATATGACTGTGTTTTTCTGCGATGGTTGCCAAACTGAGAACAGTGAGGCCTCTGACTCTCTCTCATCCTCTTTTCTCCCTCTCCATCTCCGTCCTCCCTCCCCCACCTCCCAGTGTTAACTCACCTGTAACATGTGGTGGGTTTGCCGTCCACACTCCGGCATGTTGCTGTTCAGGCGGTCCATGTCCACTGAGCTGTCTACAGCTCCCTGCGACACATGAAGATCCTGAGGGGGGAAATGAGAACATTGACATAAGCCACAAAATGAGTAACAAATGTCGTCATGAGTGACCTCATCTCTGCTGGACAACAACGCCTCATTACTGTATCAAAATCTTGTGTATTTTGAGTTCTCATGGTCAGCCTGCAATATTAATACACACACATAAAGTAAAAATATTTTAAAGTGTCTAAAATTCACCCTTTCAAATCACAGCAGTTTAAGAAGACTGAAGCTCATTTAGTGGGATTCCCCCTCCCCACTGCCTCCAGTACACACTAATGTGTCGAGGTGTGATTCACACAGCCAGCACTCACACACACACAGACACAACAGATGGTAGACAGCATTTAGCAACACACACTGAGGAAGTAACACACACACTTTATACACTCACTCACACACACACACACACACGCACACACACATTAAAATCTCTTGGGAGTTGACACATTCATTGGAAATTAGCCGTATTGGCTGCTTTCTTGTCTCTTGGTGTTTGTAAAAACACACACACACACACACACACACACACACACACACACACACAGACACATTGTGTCCCAATTCCTCCCCTCTTACTCAGTTATTTTTGGGTATTTCCAGCAAGTGAGAACTGCTATAAATATATTCTACATTCATGTCTTTATTGCTATTATTGCTAAATACATTATGTGTTCAGCTTCTAAATAAGGATGAATATGTGTGAGAAAACTCTTATAGACATTATATGGGATGTGAGGAGCTTGAGGTAGTGAGGAAGCACAGAAAACCACACATACAGAAAGGTAAGAAAACACATAATTATAGCAATCACAGAGGCTCAGAGTGTACCCGGAGTCATTTGCATGCCTAAAGTGTTGTGCAGCAGGGATGGAAAATATGGTTCTGATGTACTCTGCCTTCAGGACAACAAAACACTGCTGCAATATCATCATATTTGCTCTTCTGACAGACCCGTGAAATGATATTCTGTGGAGTCAGCTTCAGGGAAGTAAATCACAAAACAGGCAGAAAATAAAAATAAATGTTGAAAATTCTACACGAAATTCTATCTGAAAAAGCTTTAGTGCAGCTCTTTGCCAGAGGAGGCAAGAAATCAGCCAGATACAGACTAACTTCTGAAGGGATTCAGGTTTCATGCAATGTTTTTCAACTAAAATTTCTATTAGCTTTTAGTGTTGAGCTGTCCTTTCTTTGTCTCTGCATGTTTTAATTACCTTTCTCCAGTTATCCAGCAAATGTACAGCCTCCATGGCAAAAAGCTGCTCCTGGCTACTGATTCAATCCTATCAGTGTGAACTTGATAAGGCCAGACACCTCTGGGATTGCAGACTGAATTTAACACAGATTCTTCAACACCGTGTCTTTCCATAAAGCGCAGATTGTCTCTTGGTTTTGATCTCAGTCCTTTGTCTAAGACTGCAAGGATCCTCCACAAACTCCCATTCAGGAGGTGGACCTGTTGCTGCTTGCTCCACTAAACTAAGACCTACATTCCTGACTAGCAGCACCAAAGTCCCAGATAACAGAGAGGCGTGTGCATGCGGTGTGTGTGTGCGTGTGTGTATGTGTGTATTTGGTGTGTGTGTGTGTGTGTGTAAGTGGTGATTAAAAGAGAGAGGGAGAAGCAAAGAAGAAGGGAGAAAGAGATGACTAAAATGGTTTGATAAAATATAAAGGTCAGAAATAAAGAGGCTGACATGTGGAAGGAGTAAGGAGGAGTTTGTAGTGATGCATAATGCTAACCTACCAATGAACCATGGATATAACGTGATACAGTGGGTCCTTATCAGAACAACAGCTAAGTTAAATACACAATAAAAACTGGAAAGATGAAAGCTTTCAGATGCAAAACATTATCAATCAATATTAACCTTTTCCTACAATGATGTATTGTTTTGACATAACGTGTCTCCTCAGAACAAATCTGCATCATCACACCCTTCCTGCAGCTCAAGAGCTTATATTTTTTTCAAAATTTCTTTTTAATTTAATTCAAAAAAAGCTTGTAGAATAGAAAAAAAAACATATTCTCATGTCATGTTACCAGTTAATATATGGATTATTTTAGCTAGCATTAAGGACGTCATGTGCTCTGTCTTACCACAAAGGCATATTTTTAAACCTTACCAGTGGCTAAACTTGTAAACACTGGCATAAAGATTTGAAACTGGGGATTGATATTCTAAACAATCACATTCCATCACGGTGTAAATCAGGCATAAACCTGCATCTGAACTCCTATATTGCTCAGAGTATGGCAATTTGTTCCCACAGCATCAAAGCCTGTTTCTCTCAAACTTTGGAGGGAGGGGGGGCATCAGCTTTCCTTTCTTCAGATCCAGAACCTCTCACTGAACACACAAAGAACTCTCAATCTCTCTATTTCTTTCTTTCTTTCCCTCCCTCTCTCCCTCTCATGCCAAGGCAGAAAGGCTGGCATTGTTTTCAGTGGGGCAGGCATGGATCTCTCCTCACACATGAGGGAATCTTTTTTTTTTTTTTTTTTTTTGATGAGGTTATGAAAGCGAGGGAGGGAGGGAGGCTCACCATTTAGTTGGAATGCAAAAATGTAGAAGCGAGGAGGGAAGCGAGATGGCCTGCCAACTGGATGGTGAATAAGAAGTGGATGAGTAATGTAGATTATAGAAAGGGGGAAAATGAAATCAAAGGCAGCTGTAGACAGAATTTTTTTCATTGAAAGGTGTCCTAATAAATATAAATATTTTCATTCTACAAGCACAACACTCTTTTTCATCCGTTCATGTAATATGGTGTAGTATTTAATGCAAATAAAAAATCTTACGGTAAATTTCCAAAAGTCATTACATTACAATGACTGTATTGATACTGCAACATAAAAGTGTATATAAAGTGAGAGACTTCTGTTTATGTTGTATAGGTTATAAAAAATTTTTTTTGTACATGAGATTTTTTCTTGCAATGGAGCAAGGGAATGTAGTAAGATGTGTCCAAATGAAAACAATGAAGCCTCTGGAGATAATGATTATCTACAGTACATCTAATGTGTTCTTGACATGTGAGTCAAAGTATGGATGAGCGTGTCTGTGGAGAGGAGGTTTGCTGTGCTGTCCTGTCTCTCATCCCCAGCAGCCATTCCTCTGGGACAAATAAACTGGCCATTTAAACAGGCTGGGGGTTATAACAGAGAATGTGGAGATAATCAGGAATGTGACAGCAAAAGGATGGGTCATTTCATACTCATCTGAGGAGAGTGCGCAGGCCCCTTTCCATTTATGCCAGTCTAACACAATTCTTGCTGAATGACATTTTTTCAGAGATGTGTTTTTGCTCACTTCACACATTTAAAACAAAAAAACAATTCACTGTTTGTCATATGTAAGTATAGTGTCGTCTATAGAATCTTGTATGAGTATTTGTTTCTCATTTTCTCACTAATTTCAAAAACCTTGATATTTTATTTCATATATCAATAACTTCTTGTTAAATACTTAGTGAATGACAACTTCACGACATACTTAATGACATGCTACAACAGCAATAATCATATCTGGTTCAATTAAATTTTAAAATGCAGCTACAACCAAAACATTAGCCTTTCTCTATGAAACGTCTGATGTCTCTGTTGGAAGTTAAGGAGCAAAGTTACATCCAAGGCTGCAAAGATCTTTATCCTGTGCAACATATTAACACTCCTGCCAGTTGGTTGCAGGTTTACAGCTTTGGTTTGTTCAATGATAAAAAAGATGCATTCTGTAGCCGCTTTGTCATCACACCAAATAATGCTAAAGCATTGGAAACAGGGATGAGGATTAAACAAACGGACATGAGGGAGGCCTTGAAGCCTTGCAGGTGTGTCACAAACTTCCTTACAAACACACCTGGGAGCTTTACAGACCGGACAAGGTGGGTCTGTGTTTAAATAATGGTAAAGTACACACTTGTAAAGACAAACAACTGTCTAGTGTTTACCCCTGAAGAAGCTCAGTATTTAAAGCACTGAGCTCTGCAGCCTGCAACAGCAGTAAATTCAGCATGCAGTGTTTTATTTATAGGAGGGAGCCTTTCTCTGTCAGCAAAATTCTCACTGTGCTGTGAGGTTTTGTCCCCATTTTTAATTGGTCATCTATCAACCATATTGTTTGCTTGTTTGCTGCTTTAGCAGTTGACACTGATATAGCTCATTGGCTATGTCAGTGTTAATAAATAAAAAACACTTCTATGGAGGTCTGCTGAATGTTTTTTCTGTGTACAACAGGTTCTCATTCTCTATGGTATCTAAAAGTAATTACCTAATGAATAGTTAGCCAGTAAGTCGGCAATATGTCAACATTTAAATCAAACACTGGATATTGTAGAAACAAGTAGCTTAAATTCATGTGAATAGAGTAAGAAAAGGCAGTATGTGAAATATTTAATGTGGACTTATCCATCTACAATACTGACATGAAAACCATTATTTTTGTGGACGGATACTTATGTAATTTGTTATTTTTAGCCAAGATATGTAGCATTTGGTGAAAAATGCACATATTACTAAAAGATGTTTGTTAGCCAGCAGTTGACAGTGTAAATAACTCTGTAAGGCTGTTTAAAAACACATACTGTCCTAAATGTTCAGGAACACTTACTGCATGAGGGGATGTGTACATGCGAGCAAGGATCTATATCGTGGAATTTTTTTTTACTTTTACTGCCAATTTTCCACTTAAAAAAACAAGTAACATTTCAGGGAAAATGGCTGTGTGTCTGTGCTGGGAAAGCAAACAGCAACACTGCAGGGATCAGCTTGTAAAGGGTCACATCGGTCTGATGGAAGATCCCTTCAGGTGGAGTGAACAAACCAATCGCAGCAGTCTGCTCATGACAGTTGCTTTGCTCATACTCTTGCAGGTGATTTGAAAGAGGAACAAAGAGGCTTGACAAGCGATAGTTTATTTGTTTGCAAACAGGCTCCTGAGGGTGAGATTAATGGTGAGCTGTCTGGAAAATCTGGCCTTGCCTCATCTTTGTCTTCTTCTGATGAGTATAATTGTAGTTAGTATCCATAAGTGTTGCATTGCCCCCATCTGCTGGACTGTCCCTCACTTCCTCTTTTCTAGCAATGCCAAGGTGTGTGAACAGGTGTAAGAAGGAAATTCTCCTGGATGTAGCTGCATGTATGAATAGTGCAAAATCACCAGAGGTACAGAGAGGTTATCTCAGTATTTTTCCAATATAATGTGAAAGAACTTCTTTCTCTGTTTTGACCCAGTTGTTTTAAGCAGATGGCTGCACAACCAAAGACTGTTTCTGCTCAAGGTTGCATCCTGGGAGATCTTCCTCATCACCGCTTATTGTGGGAATTGTTGGATCTCTGTAAACACTATTACATAAGATCTAGACCTGCTCTACATGGAAAAGTCCCTTATGATTTGACAGTATAAATAAAAATTGTTTTGACTTGATTTGACTCAGCTGCCATGAGCGTAGGATCTCCAACATGGCTGCCAGCATTGAGAGTCATCATCCATCTTTAAGTAGGAGATCCAACCAACACAAAACTGAAAACAAACAAAAAGAGCAAGACAGAGATGAGTGTCACTAACAGCACATGAGTCAGCTGGGAGCACATGAAGGAAGGAAGGGACAGAGAGGCAGCAGAAGAGCTGATACTTTCTGTCTTGGTTCTATCTCGTCCAGCCAGCTGCCACCACACAGCTCTGCTCTGCTCTCCTGAGGCCTGATATGAAGCCCGTTGGATAATCCTCCCTCTGCAGGGACGCCTTTCTTCCCATCCTTCCACATTTCTCTTGGGTTTTTTATTTCACTTCGTTAGCCTCTCCCTTCATAAGTCTTCCATTCCTTTATCATTTTCATGGCCTATATCTGTTTTTGGCTGCAGTGTTCTGGCCCTAACCTTAGGGTTTTTCTTTTTTAACACTCACTCACTCACACACGCACACGCACACACACATACACACATAAAGCTCTCATAGAACTATGAAAATGACGCCAAGTCCTTGCTAAAGAAATGATATACAGGCACAGAGAGAGTAAGATGTCTCTAGTGGCCATCTCTTGCATCATAGTTACTTCTGCTCAGAAAAGTGTTAGTTGAAAGTACATTTTTACCATTTAAGTCCGTCTTGTATATGCTGCAGTGTTACTTTGCTCTACTTTTTCGTCTAATTGTCTAAAATTCCATGTCCAAGGCCATGGCTCACCTAAGTGATGTGAACTACCGGGATGAGATGAGTTAAAGCATCACTATGTAACTACTTCACTTTAATTAACAGTTTGAAAATCATTTTTATGGTAAACAGACTTGTAATAGTTTGTACAGTGTCTCTGAACTAACCCTAACCTTATATAACGTTTTACAATTTTTTCAAAACGCTCTATTGATCAAACTGAAACTAGAACTGAATCATATTTTGTTGACAAAATGCTCTCTGGTTTTGCCACAGACGTTCTTCAGCTGCTCTGCGATTAACGTTTTCTGAAGTAACTTGTAATGGTGGAAATACTGGTGGGGAATGCTGTGAAATGGACAACAGAAGCCAAGCCCAGCAATACAAAAAAGCATCAATATGACGGAGACTAATGTACAAGAGAAGATGACAGAGGAGAGAAAAAAGAGAGAGACCAGGCAAAAGAAGCAAAGTAAGACTGGCTTTTTGTTGCTGGTGACATCATGACAGGCAAAGATACCGAAGAAAATGTTGATGGAAGAATCTGAAAAAAGAAAAAGAGAGTGATCGAGCGACTGAGTGACATTAACTTGGCGTGCTGCTCTTCTGAGCTGTGTACAACACTTGTGCAAACTCTGACTGCCACTTTAAGACAGAAGTTTTCAGGACATAAAGTTGAAAGGAAGAGTTTTGTTCGAAGGGTAAACCACAACATAAATTGCATGAGTCTGCTCTCATAGAGTGCACAGCCCCATAGACATTCAGCTCAAAGCTAAAAGTGAATTTATGGCAGTGAGGAGGAGACAGAACAGTTTACACACAACATGAATGTATAAAACCGCAGTCTGACACCACCCAGCAGACAGCCTTCATCTGCTCACAACAACAAAAGCCTCATGGTTTGGTCATGCTGAGAGACGTAAAGCCTCTCTCACCCAAAGCATACTGCTTGTTTATTTGCTTTTTGCAGTGCCTGCGTACAGAAAATTTAGCATTAGCTGGAATATTTCCTTAAATATTTCTGCCAGAATTAAAACAATAATCATGGTAATAACCAGAAGGTAGTTACCAGTGTTGGATATTCAAATGTAGATATTTAGCCTGAGCCTTTGCAACATACTGGACATTTGTAGTCGAGTAAGTTCCTCATGTCTATTCCTAAAATACACATACTGTAAGTCAACAAGAAAATACACGCGCATGAAACAGCATGACACACCACAACAGCAAAAGCAAATAATCAAAGGAATGATAGCTGAATTCCATTGAGCTGCCTCACATTAAGGCACCTGGTATTGTGCATGCTGGCTCATGGTCATGACTTGCCGGGGAACTGGAATAGAAAAAGTGTTATTGGTGTTAAACTAACACCTGTGCTTTTCCAACCAATGTTCAATGACTGCTGTCAGGTGACATCACTTAAAAAAAGCACAGTCAGTCAAAATTAACCAGACTGGTTGATGCAACAGGAAAGGATCACTATGACGAATCTTTTTAACAGACAAACAGATGACGATGGCAGAGAAGGATTTTTTTTTGGTTCAACATCAAAGTCTGGTCTTGGTTGATTGTTGATTCACCTTGATGGACCTGAAAAGACCATGTATTACATCTCAGGGTAAACGCTAATCCTGGAATTTCTGTAATTTCATTAAATAACATGAACATATCCAGAAGAGGGGATTCAGGGAATTATATTTTTTGTTAAAAAAAGATGTACAAATGAATAAAAAAGTACAAGTTTTTTTTCTTTAGATCTGACTTAAGGGTCTGAAAAAATATTGAGAACATTTTTGTAGGAGATACAGAAAGAATTCCAACTATCAATGTTTGTGCAAATACTTTCCTAAACTTACACTTTCCTACTGTTTTTAACCACAATATATATAAGACTTCAGAGGCATCAGTGCTCTTCGCTCCAGTGGCAGCATTTAATCTAAACATAGCATTTACAAGCTTTATAGGCTCCTCCTGAGCCCATAAAGCTGGCATTCTTAGTGGCATGCTTAGTTGTGGTGTCTCAGCTTTAAGAGACTACTGCTGCAACAACAACTGCTCCCTCTTTAAGTGAGCCATGACAGTTTATCTTATTGCATATCTATCGAATAATGTGTCAGACAGGCAGAAAATAAAGAGTTTGTGGTTGTTGTATTGAAAAATATGATATACAGAGTGAAATTAAAATGAATAAAATCATCTTTGTTTCCTTTTTACTTAGCAGGTACTTAACTCAAACCAGATTGACATCATTAAATGTCAAGATTCATGTCATTATAAAAGCAGAGTCAAATAAATCACGGTAGGTTTCAAAATAGACAAAACTAAGAAAAAGCTTATTGGAAAACTGCATATTTGCAATAAGATTGCAACATGATATGAAAAACTTAACCTTAACTTTGTTGTTAAGCAATACATTTGTTCCCAGGCACATTCTCATACTCAAAGAAAGACAAAAAAAGAGTTAAGCAGCAACAGGAGGAAGTGTGTGACAGATAGAGGAAGAAGATGACATACGGAGTGGCTTCATCCAGCAGTCTAAGTGTCACTATATGTAGATTTCCTGTGCAGCCGAGCCAGGGACCATTTCCTGTTAGTGACACAGCCGAAGGTCAGGGTTAGCCTCTGCTGTGGGAGGACTGACCTCAGCTATGAACACAACTTATGTTAAAACTACACCTACTCACACTCCTATGTTGTAGTTATACTACCATAGTCCTGAATCACAACTGGTACTGTAACGTAACGTTGTGGGAAGCGTTACTAACAGATGAAGATAATAATTAAACTTATTCTCTCGTCATGACGAAATATTATTTTATCAGTTTGATACTTCTGTAATGTAATATATTTTATTCTTTCTGTTCTCATGAAAATATGCCCATCCTTATAGGCATGTTCAACTACAGTTGATTTTTAACTTTGCAACTTTTTCAATTCTTTTTTTAAAATAGACTTACTTGATAACTTACTTGATATCTGGAGGCTTATAGCAACCAGCTCATTAGCTTAGCCGATAATAGCACTCGTAAAATGATAAGTTTGTTACTTTATTGGGATTAAACAAACAAAACTACATGCTAATTTGTGAGCATGTTCAATGATTTTGTCACAAAGCCAGGGTAGCTGTTGCCAGTATAACTGCTGATCTAAACAAACAGGTCTATTTTGACACTGTTTGTTAGCATGTTAGCCAGAAGAAAAGCCCCCAGGTGGCCATTAAAAAAATGTGCTATGATCGAGACCTTTTTCACCAGCCACCAATACTATAATGGAAAACTTAGGTTCACGGGTTCATAGGTTCATTGGTTTGAACCAGGGTCACAGTTGGTGTTTCAGTGCTTTGATAGATGAACTCAGTTGTCTCAAACAACACCAAATCTGACTAGAAAAGCTCCTGGGCGGTGTTACTTTTATTGGTCAAATATTTGGTCCAGGAAAGGATTCATTTTTTGAGCTCACTTTTAGTGAATTATGTGTTTACAACAAAACTGTGCAAAACATAAAGATGCTCCAGGGTTTATAATCAGTCCACATTCAAAACTTCTCACTAATGAAAGGCCACTGGTTTTAGTAATCACCAACTTCATTCAGTTCTGAATGATTAGCCCAATGGGGTACAGTATTTTTCCTTAGATAAGATCAAGCATAACTAACCACACATTAAGATGCAAATCTTGGAGATACCAGTGAATCCCTCAGAGCCTGATATCATGAGTAAACACAGATTCATTGTTCTGGCATGAAGTGTGCGGCACTGGAGAGATGCCATCACCAGCCGGCAGCTAAACACACCATCTGCCCCGTGCCTGTATCTTGCACAGGCACATAGTGGTGTAAACACACACATTCATATCTCTTCACACACACAAACAAACTGTATACACTAGAGTGGAGATAATCACAGAAATGCTTTTAAATTATTGAGAGTGAGAAAAGTGAATAATATACTACTCATCTTCCTCAAGAAGAGGGCTACTACGAAGATAGTTGAGTTTTCCTGTCTAAATACTGGAATCTGTGTTTTTACAGGGCTGAAAATGCATGATTCTCAGGTGATTTCCCTCAGATGAATGCTGGTTACAGCAGAAGTATACTGAAGTAAATGGAGCAAATAACATGACATGAAACCTGGCTGATTCTATGTGGTACTTAGTGTTTGTCATCAAAGCTGTGCAATCATTGCCAGCAAAGATGTGTGAAACTGCAGCGCAGCAGTTATGAGGATCAGGGAGCCTGTCATTATCAGATTATTGTCTCCAGTGACAGTACAAATTATACCTCAAAGTCTCCATGAAAGAATACTTGTTGTCAGTATCCAAACCACTGTTATCCAACACTGCAAAATGGTAACTTTGACGAAGACCCTCAACAGAAGCCAAAAGCAGATATGAGTCAGTGTTTCTCTGGCCACCCCTTTACTCAAGAGGAGTGGAAACAGATGTAAACTGTATTTTTTACCTTTTAAAAAACACCCCTCTGTTTTTCAGAGTAAATTATTAAACATTTGATTCACAGCCAGTCCCATGCTCAGCCTCAGCAGGCTGCAGCTTCGTTACATCAGCTCAGTATTTCCACCTACAATGTTGCTAGTGAGCTGTGTTAAGTTTATTTCACTGAAAATCTGACATTTGAGCATTCAGTAGTGAGTGAGCATTTCATACTCATACAAAAAAAGATATCTGGAGAAGTTTTCCTAAAGGAACACTTTGTTCAAGTGTCTACCAACTACACCACAGCAAATCTGAGCTCAAGTCCAAGACTAACAACGATGGCGAGTCAACTGTTGCGCCAACAAAAGCTCAGGGCTAAGGACTAATAACACTGATAGGAATGAAGGCGACCAGCTCACTTACAGCATGTGTACTGCACATTGTCAGAGGAAATAATGTGTGAGGTATAAACATTTGCATTACAGCACCAAAAAGGCTGGTAACCTATGAAAAGACAGAACAGGCCAATTTACACCAAAAAGCCTTTAATTAACTTAATTTTAATGTTGCTCCTAGTTCACAGGATGCGTAATCAACATGTTAGCTAGTTGTCATATTCAAATGTCAATTGTCATGGAGTGTCAGAGTGGTCAAAGAGACTGATTAATGCCATATTTTGGTAATTCACAGCAGTAAGCAGTAATCTAAAACCCAGACATTAAAACATCCCTCCAGAGATCTTGGTTCATATAACATACATATTTCATTATATTCCATGATAAATATAGAAACAAGATCAGTTCAGTTAGCAGAGGAACCAGAACCAGAACCTGCTTTAGTTTTCCACTCAAACGTCACATAGTAAGGAAGATAAGAACACCTGAAATGAAGGAGTATATGTCACATGTTACTTCCACCCAGAGCAAATCAGGGGGGTGTGGGGGACTGGGAACGTGGTATTCCAGTGGTATTCCATTGCTCAGTGGTTCCGTTGACTTTTGGCTCAGTGTTTCCCAAAGATGTGGAGCTGGACAGGCATTCCAGCCTTGCAGGGACAAAGAGGTTCTTTCAACAGCAGTAATCCTCTGGAGGAGGAGCGGGAACACTGCCTGCCGGCTGCAGCTAACTGGACTGCAGGACCCACACTACGGTTCACACACACTGCATGACCACAACACACCAGAGGGGACAAGACCACGTGTGTGTGGGTATGAGGGTTACACTTATATATGGGGCCATTACTTAGCTTTTACATAACAGTGGAGATTAGTTTGATTTTAGTGGTGGTTTTACATAATTCAGGTTAAAACCATGTTCCTCATCAGTCATGAACAGGAAGCAGCATCAATCTGAATAGATTCAGTGACATTTCCATCAAATATGTCTATGAGGCCTTGATTTCAACACTGATAGCTATTAGTACAATAACTTACTATGATGTGTTATGGCAGTTGGTAAACAAAACAAAAAAATCAAGCATGAGACCTCATTTATGACCCTGGAAACTGCTGGTTGGAGTTTGTTGTTGAAGTCATACAGTAACAGCTACCAGCCTCTTGTGTCAGTAGATCCATCTCCATGACAACTGAGCAAACACAACGTGCTAATGAAGATCATGACCACTGATGAGATTGAAAGCTCTGAGAGGCTAGCTAGTGGGCCATGGGACTAAGTCTATGACAAAAGTATTCCTTCCGAGGCTGCAGCTTTAATGCAAAAAATTGTCATTATCCATGTGCCTATATGCAATAAAAGCAAGGCTGCTGTCCCATAATCTGTCTGTGGGGTTACCCAACAATTAAAGTCAGTGATTAGGGATTTCTCTTGCAGACACTTGTTTATAAAAAAAACAAACAAAAAGTCTTTGAGATGAGTGTCTTTCAACCTTTAAAAGTTTGAAACAATCTAGGCTTATCACTCCCCAGAAAGCAGAAACCAGTGTCCTAAAGGAGCTCTTCCCCTGGACCGGGAAGCTTTGGAGGAACTCAACCACCACTCCTGTTTTCAGAGCAGAGACCAGGGTCTCATTTAAGTTTATGCCCCAAAAAGTCTCTGAACAGGGGTAGTATACAACAACAAAAACTCCGTAGATGGTGACTGCAGAATCAAATGTCTCCAATTGATCGAGATCTCGCAGCATTTTTTTCATTAAAAAATTTCAGCCATAAGCACAGCTTTTTTGAGTTACAGAGGAAACATGATGATTGCTGTTGTATAGTCGATAATAACAATACACTAAAAATTAGGTGTAGAGCAGCCATTTTTTGTAATATGTCAGCAGACCTTTTTGCACAACCATTATCCAGCTTTGGATCGTAGTGGAGACACAGACAACATCAGGCTGAGGGAACTCTTTAGCTCCTTGAAAAGTCGTTCCTGAGATGAAAAGTGCTGGTACTCTGGGTGGAACGCAGCTGTAGTGTGTACTGTCAAGATTTTTTTAATAAATTTTAAATCAATTCAGTTGTTTGTGACTTGAAGCCACTTGTTATCACCAAACTTAAACTACTTGATACAGGTTTCAAACAGACAGCCAGACAACCTCAGCACCTAATCAGAAAGAGACAAGATGGACTTAAGTAGAAAAGATTTGATGCTGCTGCTGATCAATGGTTTTGAACATGATTCTGATTCCTGAAATCAACACAAATTTGTCTGAGGGAAAATTATAATCACATTATATTTTTAAACAATTTGAATTGTTTTAACCTGAACTTAAAATAGTGTTTTTTCAACAAGCTGTACATAACACAGCACAACACTGACATGTAGACCTCTAGCAAATAAGAAGCAACACCAGCATCCATCTTGAGTTGTATTTGTGTCCAGCTGGAGTCCAATATTCACTCTCATTTCTGTTTTTGGTCTCCAACAAAACTTGAGGAGAATTATTTGTCTCTTTAGCTGTTAAATGCTCCAATATGTTTACCAGCAAGTCACTAACACTGTGTGTCTGCTGTTTGGTGCTGAGCAGAGATGCACAGCAGCTTATTAGAGCTTTGTGCTGAAAACAGCCGCCTGCTGCTGTTGAGAACAATGTTGCTGAGAGCCATGAGACAGATCCATAACAGTGGAACTGTGGGCTGTAAAAACAAAACAGGAGCTGAAAAACCCTAAAATCGTCTGCATACAGACAGTAGACATGAGTTAATAACTTTCTCAAGGGTCTTCACTACAAGTGGCTCCTTACATTACACATTCATTTAAACTATGTTTATATGTAAATATTGATTAGAGCAGCTTTAAAGAGACTAATCAGTATTTAGGCGCTAATGGCAATCCAGCGAAACATTTTATGTGATGTCTCTGAGTCTGAAAGTCTTTATAGTCAGAAAAAGTATAAATTGATTAAAAATGTCAAATTCCTTTACAGACTCATAAAAAATATAAATGCACATATTTATATGCAGAAGATTCACTTAGGGTTTAAAGGTTGCCACGAACAACTCAAGTTTACATGGATTTAATAATAAAAACGAAATAATATAAACTATATAATCTGATTTCTGCATCTGATCTACCTCCGGCCTGAAGGCGGAGCTTTAACTTCATTATGATATACAAGAACTCATTTACACACACATACATTCACAGTGTCACTCACCCTCCTCTCTCTCCTCTCCTCTCCTCAGTTTGATGCCCTTTATCAACAATGTTAGCTCATTCAAAACAAGCTTCGAAATCCATATTTTAATACTCTCAAAAGCCAACCAGCTTAGACGTACATAAGAGTGAAAACTGTTGGTGGTAAACTATGAAAGAAGGGAGTGACGGGGAGGAGGTGCAGACGGGGGAAGGAAGGGAAATAAAGGGGAGAGGAGGGGAGGCTGGAGGCAGCGTGGGATATCCCTTTGAGTCATGGAAACTGTTCCAAAGAGCAGACACGCTCATGGACGGCCAGAACAGCCTGTGTCTCTTTGTATTGTCCTACCATCCAGCCTCATTACGCGTTGAAGACATTCAACAGCCTCTGGAAATACTTACTGTACTTCCTCATGGGTCAACTTCTGGAAAACATGCATAATGTCACTACTGAATACACACATTCACCACTCTCACATGCTTACGATCTGTGTAACTCCACTTCAGTTTCCCCTTATGTGTTTTCCTCTGTTTCTCGGTTTGTCTGATTAATTTTAAAGCTTTTTTAATGTTTATTGTCCTGTCTTGCTGCTTTCAGTGTAAATGAAATACAAAGGTTAAATTTTATTTTCCTTTTTTTTTTAATTACACACGTTTAATTTTTTTGAATGCTACATTTGCCAAACACAGACAATTTTGCTATTTGTATCCTGTTTTGCCTGGGTGCATCGTGTTATATTTTAGCAATGTCACTGAAAGGAGGATTTGAGCCTCTTTAAAATGTATTACACACACACTTGCATCACAGTCCATCAGTGTGTTAACAGATTTTGGATCCAAACAGCCAGACAAAGACAACCAGTTTGTGTGTGTTGTCCAAGTAGGCCAGGTGAACATGCGGAACACTGGGCCAAAACACCATGAGATCATCCCTCAGCAGACTGCAGCCTCTGCCAAATCCTTTGTTACCATGGTAACTCCTCAGGGAACACACTGTGGTGTGTACTAGTTTTTGTGTGCATGTGTGTGTGTCTGTGCAGTTGCATCCCTTTCCTTATAACAGGTTAGCTGTTGTGAAGCATCATTCAGACAGTCTTTGTTATCAGAGTGAGAGTGTGGCGACGTGGGAGGGGAACAAGGTGAAGTGCAGTGAGCAGTCTGAGAGTGATTACGTCTTTGTTTTGGGATGAATCTCTGACCCGAAGGCACACCGCAGATAAAAGACAAAGACAATGAGGGGAGGAAATGATGGGGGAGAAAAAAAGAAGGGGAGAGGAAAATGCATTCTGATTGGCTGCCTGTTTATGTGTGAGCTGTTCATGCTGCAGTTGTTCAGAGGCAGCAGTCGGTAGCCTGCACAGCTGTTTATGTGAATAACAAAGTAATGTGAGCAGCATTTTAGGTCAGAGTATAAACCTGATCTGACCTCAGCTCTCCTGATGGTGAGATCTCAAAGGTGCAGCAACAACAACTTTTTTGACCTTCAGCTTATTACAATTTTTGTGTGTGTGTTTTTTTTAATAATTTAAATCAATCTGTCCATCTGTCATATTAACACTGTACTGAACCAATAATTGATGAGATGAGGTCAAACTTAAGGCGTATCTTTAAACACTGCAGTGACATAATTTTACGTGTGACCTGTTTACACATCCATCAGATACAAACTGACATTAACAGTCATGTAGAGTCATGTTTGTGTCCAGCTAAGGGAAATCTGATTATCACTTGCCTTTTAGCTTTGCTCCTCACAAAGCTCACAGATGCTCAAACTGATGTCAACTGCAGATCCTGGTGATACTTCTCTATGTGACTAGCATACACACAAACATACATACACATCTCTTACATGACTATACCTCCTTCATTTTGTAAACCTGTGAAATATTGTCAAAGCATGCCCCTTGATAGGACTGTGGCTTTTCACATCTTAAAAACATTTTTAGTGTTTAATGGAGATTCTGAACTTCAGTGGTAGTGTCTTAGCAAAAACAATTAATGTAACTTGATGTGTGTAATGTAAAATTCATGCAAGTGAGTGGCAGTTTTGTTTTGCTTTTTACCTAAAACTGTAATCAAATTTAAATGAAAGAAATACTTTTAGTCATTCCCAACTACTTTATATTTAAAAAAAGAAAACCAAATAACCTTTAATTGTTTCTTTACAACACCATGTTTGGATCAACTAGTGTAGTATATTTTATTACATATATCTTTATTCAGATCTTATTCAGAAGTTTCCTTTATATTAAATTTCTTTTTTCTCAGATGTTACTTTTACCCCTGTATAACACAATGTCAATCAGGTCAATTTTTGTTATGCAGCTCAGAGCAAAAACGTACCCTTCATCATGCCTTCAGTTTTGATAATGAGTGAATACAAACCAATCAGCAGTACACTCTGGTTTACACATGGAGGTCAGTTAGCACCCAAACTGATAAAATAATCATCATCCAGACCCTGATGTTGTAATTCAGTGGCTCTGATGCAAATTGCCTGCATGTAATGAAGCTCTGACTTGTCCAAATTATTATTTCCCATTGGGCTTACTCTAGGAAGCTGTGATACACTGAAATGATCAGCTTATTACAGTCCTCTGGTGGTGATCATCAAACATGACTTGCTCTCTCCAGGATTAAAAAAAAAAAAGACTGTCTCATCACATTCAAGTTCAACAGTATCGCTAACAGCAGAAGTGCAGCACCCAAAGGAGACATTAAAACCCAACACTGGGGAGCCAGTAAGAGAATGGGACTGGATGGATGTCGGGTGTGGGGTTGAGGCTGAAGAGGGGGTGGGGGGTGGATAGAGTGCCTCTTTGCTGGCCTGATTATGCTCTCAACAGAATGAACTCACATAACAAAGGATTTATTATCACTAGCTGGAGAGTTGCTGCAGTCTGGGAACTCTGCACAGCCATTTCTCCGCCAGGCACCCAAAAAATGTGGCCCAGCTCTGCTTTGGTCGGGAGGTTCAAACAACAGCAAACCCTGTATTCCTCTCTCTCTCTCTCTCTCTCTCTCTCTCTCACTTGGCCTATAAAGCAGCCAGTGTTTCGGGGGGGGGGGGACTGAAAAAATCAT
>JAPZDY010000024.1:3017347-3035508 GCA_029783645.1 Ctenochaetus hawaiiensis
TCATGACACGATTATTATAAAGGGAGTGCCAACAAGAGACTGGGCACTGCAGGATGCTGAATATCCCTGTAAAGCCAGTCAGTGGAGGGGCTTAAATAATCTGGTATGTGTTCCCACTTGTTGTTGCCAAGTAACATTTTCAGACTTTAGTGCACTGAGGTCTGAAGAGACAGAAGTATGCCTTCGCTCTTGGATGCTGTTTTAATTGTTCTAGCTGCCATGACAGTGGCCACTATATTGACTCTGTGCTAAAGAGAATCAACACAAATAGAAAACAAACATCAAGAAAGAATTGCAAACTAGTCTGAGGTCACACAGATATAAACATGTACACCCACAATGCACCAGAGGATACTCTGGGGTTTAGGTGGTGTTTGTTGTAGTGAAGAGTTTTGCCCTGTGTACATACAAGTAAACACGCATTTCTGCCTTTTCTTAGTCTATGGTTTGTGTGCAGCTGTGGGGAGCAGATCTGCTCCAGACTTGTTGTTGAATAGCTGGTGTTTCCTCTCTGACCAAACATAATCTAACCAACGTCCACACTGTGATATCACTGAGCCCAGATTCCAGTTGAAACCACTGCATGCATCTGTGTATGTTGTTCAGCACATGCCTACATATCATGAAGTGGAAAAAGCTTCTTTTTGAATTTTATGGCAAACTGCACATAGTTAGCATTCCTGTTAGACTGGGAGGGAGTTATGATTTATATGAAGCAGTCATCTGTCAGCTGGACTGCAATGGAGAAAAATATCCCAACCAGACTGACTAAGACAAAATAGATCTAACTTGGCTATTCAAATGAAATTTTGATGTCATGGCAGCTGGTGGGAAATTTTATTTGCAGACATTTACTCAGAATTGAACTGCTGCAACAAATCAGTTCACAGTTAATCACAATTCAATCAAATTGCTTTCAAGACTTCCTCTTTGCTCATTCTTAATTTTGGAAACAAACTCTTCTTCCCACTGAGACCACCCTCCCACATTCTTAACTGCTAACCCAACCTGTTAGAACAATGAGTTGTCTATTCTCACATTCAAATGTCTGTTCTTGTTCTTAACTTTCTGTAGTATAATTTTGTGAGAGAGATGAGGTGTAACAGAGGTGAATATGAACAATTAAAAGGAACTCATTTGAGTAAGAGTAGTTTTATTAAGGAGCAAGAAATTTCCATGTTGAATTTTTAAAACTATACTTACTGCAACTACTACTCCTACTCGAGTAAACTTTGAGGCCTTTTGTCTCGCCTCAAGAAAGCCTTTTGAAAGGATGTCACATTTTTATTGGCTTTATGCTGAACTAACCAGACTTGTAGATATTTGAGTACCTCCCTCGTGTTTCTAATCTTTTCATTACATTTTTTTTTATGAGCTATATTTTTAAGTTATCTATTAATGTATGTGAATGTATGTCCATAAATGTGTACAATAATGTTTTATTAGTTAATGGGAACATGATAGAAGGCAAATGCCTTGTTTGGCTACATTTTCAGTAAGGCACTTTGCCTTAATTTAGTCTATCAGAGAAAATTTGTTGAATATAATTTTATGCTGGAAATGAGACTGAAAAATTACTCAGATGAAAACAGTAAGGAACTCAAAGTTTTACAGAACACAACACTGAACTGTGTAACAGTGTAAGGTGATTAATCATGTTTAAGCTCTCTACAGTTCTCCCACCCTCCAGGTGTGGCCCCTCAAATAAGGTACAACCGTTCCAGCTGTGGTTACTGATACTTCACAGATACTCTGCATGAAATGTTGGGCTTACTTTCAGTGTTTCTTATTAAATGGTCTTGTGTGTAACCTTGAGATCTCACAAACGTGTTTATTTTTTTCTCCTTATAATGGCCAAGACATTTTTTAATATAATTTTAACTGCAGTTACGTCTGTCTAGCAGTGTTCTTCTTCTCTGATTTTGTAGGCACAGTGCTGCACTTCTTTGTGTCTTACTGCCACCAACTGGCAAGTAGCATAATAACATTGAAGCAGCAGCAGAAATATGTGTTTTGATATGATCTCCTGACTGTATTTTTGTGTGCCCATACACACACACACACACACACACACACATATATATGGTAAGTCTGACCAAACTAAAGGAAAAAAAACAGTAGAGCTTTTGGTTTTGCAATGCTTGGTGATGTTTCTGTAGCTATAGAGTCAGACAAACATGTTTTGTCTGACAGTTAAGTCTTTTGTTACAACAAGTTCAATGAGTTTTGACTTCTCAAATTTTTTTGCTTCTCTGTGAACCTTGAAGGCCAGTAAAGTTATGTCAGAAACCCCTGCTTTTCAAGTTTTATATCACACATAGACATTTAAACTGATGGTAATGTTTGTAACTGGAGCTTTTAGTCACTGCAGATTGGCATGGCTGGTGAACAGTGTAAAGGGTTTGTACTTTTTTGTACTTTTGTCATTAAAACTTAACACAATTCTCTTTCTGAACTGAATATGGGCAAGATTGCCTTGAGCAGCTTTAATATGCATGCAGTGAAAATACAAAGAGAAGTGACAAGTGCATATAAGACCTTTAATTGTCTTTTACATTTCCTTTTGGCATCTGTCTGGATGGAATGTATTGGCATCAAGTCTCATATTCTTGTTGCTGGTGTGGTAAGAACGCACCAGACATACAGTTTCCGTCACACTGCATGGATGAGCCTCCAGGTAACCACAAATCACTAGGGGTCAAAGCTAAAATTTCTCTTTTATGTGAATACACACACACATGCGCACCCTTACACTTGGCATAAACAGGCGTCTGAGACAGTAAAAGCTCTCCCTCCTTTCATCTTTAATGAAAAGCATATTTGGTTCCGCCCCCCCTCCTCCCCTGCACCACACCGGCACCCACGCACCCATTCAAATCCTAACGCCTTTATAGAAACATACAGTGCAGTGCTGCAGGGCTCAGCTGAGGGAAACGCTCATTATGAACATCAAAGGACTGGATGGGCGCTGACTTGATCCTTTGAGATGATTGGAGTATCTCACTCAGTGAACAAAAAGCTTGGACGACTCTGCGCAGGATGGCAATTCAATTACCAAGCGATTCAGGGCCAGCAGAGGGGTAGGAATGTAAAGATTTGAAGGAAATGGGTCATCATTTTTTGCCAGGATGTGTTTGCGTCTGATGGGTGGTGGATCAGACTCCCACATGTTGCCCCTGAAGCCCGGGGCCATACTGTAGGAAGCAGCAGCTCTGTTGTGGGCCTACAATGTGCCACCAGAGAAATGTTTTATTGAACAACACTGTCGCCTGAGAGTATTCCCACAATAACTCCCATGTCAATCTTCATGTCATGCTGTGTCTTTCAACGCTGAAATCTTGTCCCCATTTTCCACAATGGCCAGCAATAGTTCAGTGTCTGGAATTACTGAGAGTTTAGCTTCAGGCATCACTTCTTCATGATGATGTCTGAGACACAAAGCAGGGAAGCAGCAGAACGCTAGTGCCATCTAGTGCTGCTGATGTCGAATGCATTGAATTTAACAAGATGAATGAGGGACAGCAGCTGTGCAGATATTAATTATGAGAGATAACTGGGAAGAGTGTTTATGGTGATAAATACAAATTTTCCCAGATTGCACTGGTCCTTATATTGTCCTCTTGAAACCAAACTGTATTTTAATGTCAACACTTAACTGTAAAAAAGGTTAATTTGCCTAACCCTAACCCTGCCAGCTACTGATAATATAGAAAGCTGGATGCATCATGATCAGTCAAAATGTAAAGAAGACTGATACAAATCTGCAAAGCTGATAAATCCATTGATACAAGCTTTCCAAAGACATATCAGTGTTAGCATATGTACTGGCTGATAAGATGAAGTAACAAATTTGCAGTACAAAAATGCTTTGTTAGTTCTTGAACTGCAGAATGTCCAACACATCCACATAATAGTTATTATTCTTAAAAAAACAAATGAAAGGATCCTTAAAAATGCGTTTAGTTATTTAAACAGATACACTAATCTTCCCATGATACATACTGTAACAGTGGAAGATTTTTAAACTCTCAAATACTAATATTGGTAATGGATGGAGCTGAGCAGTAGTGAAGCCTCAGTGCCCAGCCTGACTTAATCAGAGGTTAGTGTTGGCTGTCAATCAGGATGTTACACTTCCATTTAAGCATCAAATACTAATTTAAACCAAACTTATCAGAAAAACACATGCTTAAACAAGACAGAGCTCTATAACTGACAGAAACTATCTTGAGGAAAACTTAATTTGATGGTTCCTTGGATTTTTTATTAGACCCATGTCCAATCTCCCAACATGTAGTGACAGGATTCACCCATACTGCAGCCAGATACCAGGGGGCAGCTCGCATGCTTTTGCTTCACTTTTGAGTAGCTGTCATGTCCTCCATCTTTTTACAGTCCATGACTGAGCTATATTCAAAATCACCATATAAAAAAGTGGTTTGAATTTTACCTTTGACACACAGGCTTTAGTAGCCTGTACTCAAAAATCAACAGATATGTGATGCCCATTGTGTTTTACATTGATAAGGTTCTAAATAAACAAAGTTTCTCATTTAAATATAGCTTAGAAATTAGAGGTCTTGAAAATGCTATGAATGCAATGTTTATTGATGTTTATTAATGTACCCATTTATGAATGACATGAAGTTGGAACTCTTAATACTAGCTGTAAGGTGAATTTCCTCTAAAAGGACACTGAAGTAAAGGAAAGTTGAGGTAAAAAAGTTTAGTGTTTTATTTTTTATCCATGCAGAGTTTACAGGTCAACTGTGAAAGCCTTTGTCTGACTTTCAGAGCTCATACACAGCAAGGTGCAGTGAGCTTTAAATGCAAGGTCGTCAAATTTAAAATTGGTTGCACGACTTTTCTCCAGTACACCATTTCATCGGGTTGAACTCGAGACTCTGGACTAAGATTACTGCAAAGAAGTATGTCTTTATAATTCATAACACAACTCAGTAATCCAAAAATGTGGTCAATGGCGTAGAACTTCACAAACAGGATCATGCAGAAACTCACTGTCAGACAGACAACAAGCAACTATGCTTCAGCTGTGGTGTTAAAGGTGCACTGGCTTATCACTCTATATCCCTCTGTTTGCTTTTACAACATCTTTAAGACTTCATAAAACATGGATCCATTAGTTTGGCAACAAGCAAAAAAATATAAAGCAATTTATTTGACATTTTACATGTCGTAGTCTGAAACTGAGGCCGGATGTCACAGAGGTGCTGTTGTGGAGAATAAAGTGGCAGATAGAATGTAGCAGGGCAGTGTGAGGAGGGATTCAAACAAAAAGCCGCTGAGCACAGCTCCATGGTCGGCCACAGGGAGGAAATTCCACACATGGACACAGAATTCATCCAATATCCTCCCAGACTTTCTTTTTTGCTGCACATAGTTCACAAAGTAATAACATGATTTTTTTTAACAACTTCTGGTATTATATAAAGTCTAAACCATGCCTCCATGGTCCTAACAAAGGCCTTCATGGCGCTCCAAAGAACCATTTTCCAATATTTTTGTGCTTCTAAAAATGGGTGTATTGTAAATCTGATAGGATACTTTTGTACAATCTAAGCAATCCTGTGAGATTCTGAAAGTAAAGAACAGTGATTGTCGAAGCTCTCTGATGAATTTGAGCAGAATATTTGTCACTTCCTCTGAGAAAAGAAATTTGTGAAGGATTGGTGATCTACACCATCTCATTATGTATCTGCACATTCATTTATTTTTGTATTTGATTTATGAATGTCGTTATCACCAACTTAACTGCTGACAAAGCCTCGACTGACTTGATTTCTTTCGCTCTCGCTTTCAGGATATCTGCCATTCTTTCTCACACTCTCTTAGTCACAATGCTCGGGAAAAGTGTCACCTCTCAGTGGATGGTCAGAACAACTGGCACTAACAGGTGAGAGTGTAAATGACATGAAACAACACACTGTGTGGGTCACTGGAGATGACCCTTCATTCACTCTCATTCATTATGTCCAGTGTCTTTTAAATTTGCTGTGGACAATACTTATTTGTTATCTGCTGATGGAGGCTGCTACATTAGTGAAAAATTGATCCGTATTGTCAAATGACCAAGAGTCACCCTCACACCTCCCTGCTGTGACCCACTGACATGTCACGTCCCAAGTGAGGGATGGTTTCAAGCAGCTAATCTGCTTTGTAACTTCTCCAAACTAAAAGCATTTGCTAAACAGAATAAGATGGAGAGAAACAACACTGTTGTAGCACATAACAAAAGTCCAGCTAATGAGGACTATTTAACATAGGCAAAGCAAGTGACAACTAATTTTGTTCCTTTGATGTTTCCAGATTTTTATGAATAAATGGGAGGGTTACCAAAGCATATCAATGGTTGCTTTCAATGCCTGTTAAGCACTTTGTAACTTTTATTCTTCAATTGGTGATTTACAGGGACAGCTGCAAAACTTAGAGAGGTAAGTGTTGGAAAGTGTGCAAATTAACAAAAGACAAAGAGATTTGAATATGGGAATGGAATGAAAACCACAGCTTTAACAAGTTAAATATGTACATGATGTGTAAACACTAGAAAGCAGTAAGTCTGAAGGATTTACAGTTAATGCTAAAGTTACAGCTACTTCTGTTCCGGTCCCTGTGCTGTAATTATCACCTCGGTGTGAGCACAGACCGAGCAGCAGACTGCAGCTTTCCCCTTTCAATTACAGGAAGGCTGCTAATGAAGAGCCAGCAGACTCAGCACAGCTCTGTTCAGTCACATACAGGAACCAGTATTCCTTAAAACATGTGGATTGCAGGCGAACTAAGTTATTTAACATGGTTAAATAACAAGATGGTTGGGTAGCTTATCTGGCAGTCTAATGCATTTCTTTATGGCTTTTTCATCTGTCATGTCAGGCTGTGAGGTTTGTCCTCTGTGTCTCTATGAGATATTAATCAGAGACTGTGATGATGTTCTGTGATGAACATGTCTGTGGATGGTGCTCTCTTTTTTCTCAGTTTAGCTATAGTGGTTATATCTTCCCAAGAATTCATTTCAATTAATCTAAAAAGACCAACCACATCACTTCCTGTGAGTCAGAAGATTTTACCTCAGAAGAGCAACCAGCCACTAAGTGTTTGAAAGAACAGCAACACATCAGAACACACAACCTAGAACATTTTCCTACCTTGAAACGCACTTTCTTGAGCATCATCCTTGAATCCGGGACAGCAATAAAAGCGAGGGGTTACCAGACTTTTCTAACTCCACGCTCCATTCAGAAAAACCAATTGGTTGATCCTGTGACTCCAAAATTCAGTCAAAACATCCTAACTGAATGTTCTCTCCAGTGAAGTGTCTGTCTGCCGGCTGTGTGTTTAACTTGCCAAAGACAACAGTGTCTGCTCCAGTGTCGCCCTGCTCACCCCTCTCCCTCTCCCTCCTCTGAGACCCTTCACAAAGCTTATCAGCCTGCTCATTCATTCGAAAAGAGGACACACCCTCTTTTTATGACTGGAGGGCTGTTATTAACCCCCCTCCAACTTCACCCTGCAGTCCAAATATGGGTGTTGGTAAGCTCTCTTGAACTCATCCCCTGTGACCCTTTAAAGCCCTACACACCGCCCCCCACCCGCCCCACCTACTCCTCACCCCTCACCCCACGCCAGTACTCTTTATCTCCTAGCATTTACCCATCTGTTCGGCTGCAGCGTCTCAACTTAACATCTGACAAGCCTCATCTTCATTGATGTTCAGCTTCTCCCACTAAGTTCATCAAAACAAGAGCATGCTACTGATCAAAGAGACTTTTCATACGTTAACTAAAAATAATGTATGTATGTATGAGTATGTATGAGGATGATTGATGTAGATTTAAGATATAATAAGAGTTTTTTTTTTTAATTTGGAGACTTTAAGCTTTGAAATATTTTGGTGCTAAGCTAATGTAAAGACACAAAATGACATCTAATGGGACTAAAGAAATAGGAGAGGGGCTGTTCTTGTATTCCAAGAAGTGTTTGTTTGACCTTTGACCCCATACTGCCAAAAAGACAAACACATTAAAAGGTTCCTATATCTTATTAAACCACCTTCAAACCATTCTAAAGTCACCAGGCCCCTGTCAGTGAAGCAGCTCCAGCACTGAAGCATATCTCAGATCAGCTAACATGACCTAAAAAACATGATTTCTGTTGAAGTGCATAGTTAAATTGCCAAACAAAAGCACAGGAACATTTTGGTTAAATTGAAAAGTTACAATCAATCTAAGAACATTTAAATATTTTTGTGTGTGACTGGTTGAAACTCTTCGCCACTTTGCACTGAGACTGATTCCTCACTACAGCTTGGGGCTACTGAAGTAGAGAAAGTCGCTGGGTGCACCTTTTCAGCCTACTGCAATTTTCCTGTGTTTGCATTATTCATACATACACATTCTATGTATCTAATCCATAAAACTGCCTTACTCTCATCGATCGTTTGAAGCAGAGGTGGGGACATTCCTGTTTTTTAAATTTCTTTTCGATCTTTGCTTTTAAGCCACATTAGCAGGATTACCATTTTTAGGGTGGTCACAGTTTGTCATTGAATCAGTTGTTGTTGGATGGATTATATTTCATACAATATTTATGGTCTTCAGAGGAGGAGTCCTACTAATTCCTCTTACTTTTCACTCAGCACAATGATGAGGTCATTTTCACCAGTCACCAGTTATGATAAACAAGTATTAGTGTGCTAACATGTCAAGTGTTAGCATACATGTTAGCATGTGTATGCAACTACATCTTCCTCTGCATGGCTGTATACTCTACTTCTCTTTTCTTTTGAATTACCAGATAACATAACCTGTTTTTATAGGTGAAATTTTTTTGCTCCCGAGTATTTAAACACTGTACAAGGAAAGATTTTAAAGTGGTCATCACCTTAAGTTACTGTATGAGCAAGTACTTCAGTAATGAGCCACAGCGAAGTTCAGCCATGTGTCATCCATGTGAAAGTAAAAACTGACTGTGCTCCATCTTCAGTCTGCCCTCACATGTAATGCTAATGAATGATGTCTCTCATGACTAGACAGGATGAGTCATGAGTCTTGAAGGTGTGGTTGGTCATTGTAAGACAAAAAAAGCAAAATTTCACAAACTTCAGCAAAGGTTAATTCAGGATATATACTATATATAATATTTTTAAAGATGGCACATTTAGCCATACATTGTAACCGTAACTGTTGTGGAAAATCTCTGACAGCCTCTTCCCTTATAATCCATCTAATATCTGATGCCATTAAAATATTCTCTAATTCTGTCATACAGTACCAGAACGACAAGTGTTTTTTAAATTTCACTAGGCAGTAGATAGGCTACATAACTTAACACCGAGTTTCAACCAAATACGAAAAATGCCTAGAGCCGAGAAATATAGAGCCACTACACTGTCTTGCATTATTGATGATTCCCAACAGAGTAAATTCCTGGTGCTAATTAAGTCAAGCTAAATAAGTGCATTACCAACACAAAAACCCAAGTCAGACTTACATTTTCAATAATACATTTTATTCCTTTAAAGATTCTTTTTTTCTAATTGTACACTGGAATGTTAAGATTCCCCTTCAGTAATTTAGTTAAAAATGCTCAATCTAGTCATTTTCAACCCCACTTCCACACAACCATTGCTAAATTGAAATTTGGGGAGTATAAATGAAAAAAAAAAAAACAAGAACATGAAAGACAAATGTTATATTTTGAATAATGTCGATGTACTATGAGAATGTAAGTAAAGGATGACTAATGGATGATCAGGGGTGTCTGCAGCAGAGTCGCTCTGCTTACCTTGAGTGTGTGTGTGTGTGCACTATCACCATCATGCAAACACACATCTGCCCCCATCTCAGATCTGAAAGGCCTTGTGGGAGGTTAGATTAGGGGGCTTGGATGTTGTTTCTGGGCTGTGTTCAAAGTCATTTTTACTCTGTGATATCTGAAGGCTGATCACTGGACTTAAATGGACCAGAATAAAACACAGGGTCTCTTTTTGACAAAGTGAGGAGTGGTTGCAATGGTGTTACAAAAACCATGAGAAATTCAACAGAAGCAATAGTCAAATGTATTTACTAGTAGGTGACTTTGCCCTGCAGCTGAGAATTTCTTACAAAGTTCTGCTCTTCACTGTCAAATTTTAATATCCAGATTAGTGGTAAACAATGACAAAGTATACAGCAAACAGTAAAAAATATTAAAGTTATAAAATAAAAGAAGACCTTGCAACAGCTTTGCTGATGATATCTGCAGACAGGACAGACAATATACTGAGCACAGAGTCAAATTTTTCTTTTCAGTGAAGAACAGATGTGTTACCTCTGTACAAAACCTGAAAACTGTCCACACAAGAAAGAAAACAAACAATCATCTGAAGTGAGATATCGATAGAGCAAATCACAATAGTGTAACGATTAAAAAGTGACAGGCTTATAATGATTGAGACAGCTACAAGTCTGCAGTTATTATGAAGTAGTAAATTTGAATAAGCAAGAACAAAAGCAAAAACCCCATTTCAGAACGGCTTTATCAATGAACCACTGCAGTGTGAGCGTGAAGAAGAAAAGGCTGTGGAGGATGTATAATTCTTGGGGGATGCTATACAACCAGCGCTCATTCTAGTGGAGACTAAATCAGAGGCCTCAGGTTCCCGTTCTCCCTCTCTACCTTCTGGCAGGGTTTACTGATAGATAGACAAGAAGACGGCCGCTGGCCTCTCCTGCACCCCTGTAGTCATCCTCTACTTAGTCTGAAGTCCTCTTTACAGTTCTGCTTGGCGGACATGACAGCATCAGTGTAGTTTTCTTTTTGTGTTTGTTGGTTTTTCCTGTTCAATTAACTCTATATATAGACGATCCTCTCTCATACAAACATATAAATACACCACCGCTGCTCTGCTCCATCACAGGAAGAGGCTTTGCCGTAGGGCTGACGTAGTCCTGTCGATGTACACAGTCTCTGAAATAGTATACAGGGTGGGCAGGCAAGAAAATCTTCAATCTTTCTCTGTAGCATAGATTTGGATTTTTTTTGTAGGTGATTTTTTGTTTTTGATGTTTTCTTCGAATATTTTTACAGGATTTCATATTTGTCGACAACAAAGGAGGTTTCTGAAGAGAATCTAATGGAGCTGTCGCCATCTACGTGAGTCACTTTGGTGACCTGGGAAAGAAAGAGTACAAGAAAGAAATGCAAGAAATGTAAATACTTTACCATAAGGAAAATTACCAGCACAATCAAGAGTAAATTTGTGTTTTATCTGCACTGCTTGCACTTATCTATCCATTTCATTTCTTTAGCTTAACCAATACTAAATTCCAATTTTGATGTATGGAAGTTTCAGGAATCCAACGTTTTAAAACATCAACAGCAATAATTACTAAGATCGCAGTTAAAAAGTGGTATTGTACATGCCTATATATTATTTCATTCTAATTTTTTATCCTCTTTACGAACATACACAAGAGTGGCAGAAAAAATGAAATAATAAATATAAAGCAGTCCAGTACCACACCATGACCATTATGACTTTAAATACATAAACATCATGACAAGAGTGAAAAAACACAAACAAAAAAAACAAAAAAACAATAAATACAAGACTTTATGGCAGAACAGATGTATTGGGTTGCTTCAGACTGCATGGGTGCACCTGATGAAAAAAATTCTGACTCACCTGGATGTCGCAGTAGTTGCGCTTGGACACAAAGGACACATTGACAGGGAAGAAGTCATTGGGCTGTCCAGCAATGCTGAACTCCAGGCTGCCCGTCTTGTTGTTGGCATCGATGACTGGTAGGCACCACTCCAGAACATTTCGCCTGCTGTCGTGTTTATACTCTCCATCCAGATCTCCAATCACAGGAGCTCCCACACCAGACCTGCAGAAGAACAGGAAAACACAAACATGTCAACACATACAACATAAAGGGGTTTTATATTGACATGCATGTCAAAAAATGAGACATGTGGCGCCTGAGAAACCTCTTAGGTGATGCTAGTTTTTAATGAAAGAGAAAGATTTTCTAAAACTGTATAATGCAGGTTTTAATGTTTTTAAATTCATTTATCAAGGTAAGTAAGTTTTGTGATAATATGTACCTCATTTCAGAATCTATTAATCTGATGAGGTACACACCTTCACAGATCTAAGGAACATGAGGTTTTGGTAACAGTGCAGACAAATGCTTAATCAGTGTTTCAAGTCTTGTGTGCTAAATGCTTTCAGACACCTATTAAGAATACAGCTGGTAGAAAAAATGTTTTATTTTTATTTTATATTGATCTTAGGTCTGACAACAGTATGTCTCAGCTACAATCTCAAACTTTCTCTTACAGTATTAATGCCCCACTACACAGACTTCTTCAGAGCTCACTTTGTTTGATACTCACGGTACAGGGATACTGATGACCACGTCATTGAGCTCCAGGCTCTCCTCCTGCAGTTCATATTCAATGTTGACATCACAGCCAGTACCACTCTCTGAAGGCCAACAGTTTACTGTGACAGGAACAACACAGTCATGTTATCATTCATACTAGTGCAGCATTCAATCAAATTGGCCTGGAAAAAGCATGTGTGGGCACTTACTGGTTAGAGGTATGAGGGACTCATCTGTGGTCTGTAGTCTCCACTTCAGCACACCAACATCATTGTTGAGAGGAAAGGACTTCTCTGGGTTCTTCAGGCCAACCACTGATTCAGCTGTGAACAACTTCTTGTCCACATTGGGATGTGTCTGTGAAGACAGACAGACAATTATTAGTGGAACTGTAATTATTCACTTGTTAAACCTTGAGAAGTTTGTGTCGATGTTTCTACACATGACAGTTTCTGTCATTTAAAATACTGAAAATTGAATGGCAATGGAAAGGAATAGTTTTAGTGTTTAGAATACTCCTCACTTCTGTCATATATTTGAGACATGCCACTACAGCAATCTGCAGAAAACTTCCATCATGCATTTATTGTTTACAGGGTAGGATACATAAAATTCAGCTAAATTTTAAAATATTTTAAGAATTCATAGTGATAATGAATCAAAAACACCATGTTTCATGCTGAGTTAAATTTATTTTGGTGTTTAACCAAAACCAAAACTGTTCAAAATAGTGGTGATGTCCCATCATTTAGCATCCTCATCCTCTGATCGAAAACAGTATTTACATATTACAACAAAAAGCTATTCTGGTGTATGGTATACTGTATGGTAACATAGTATACTTCATATTTTCAGAATATTACATCTATCTACCTGCAGCTGCAATCCTTTGTTGTCATTGTTGTTAATAATGAGGCGGATGCGGCCATTCTTCTCATCTGTAACTCGGAGTGTCACCATACCCAGCACCTCCATGTTCTGCAGGCCGCCGTCACGACCACAGGTCAGCGAGATCTTCTCCTCCACACGAAGATGTACACTGCACAGGAAACACATCCAAACACACCTTCAGTTCGACACTGGATTCAGTCAAACCAGGTTAAACTAAGAGTGTAGTTGAGATGTCTGATAAAGATTCATACTGGAGACCCTGTAAATCTCATTTGACCACTTCTGCATGAATTCAGCAATGCGGAACAGCCTCAAAAAACAGAATTTGGGTAAATTAAAAATAAAGTCAGTGCTCAAAGTAAGAACATTTTTTCATCTATTGAAGTGAGCGGTGGTTTAATGCAAGAAAGAAGAGGTGTCACTTATCAATTTTGCAAATAAACCTGCCATTTACTGTCAATGAATGACACTGAAAGTAATTCAAGAAAAATATATTTAGTTACAAATAATTTTTTTGTATCAAATGGTTATGAATTTTGTAAAAAAATGACTGAAATCCAATTAATATTACAAAAACTAAAAGATATGTCTGCTGAAGTGATGTGTACATTTTCTTTGTTTAATCTGAGCTTAACTGAGTTACTGTCAAATATTTGCTCATCAGATCAGGTTACACTTACTTCATTTCTTAATTATTATTAATATGGTCCCATCAGACCTACAACTTGGCTCAGGGTTGTTCCTTTTACAAACATTCACAATTTTATTGATTTTTTTTTTTTTTTTTAACAACACACCTCACCTCCATCACAAGAAGTATATGACTCACTCGTTGCATAGTTAGAGGACATTCCTGTGAACCTGCAGAGCAGTTGTGCCACTCTGAGCTCTGATAACAGCTACATACTAAGTCTCACATTCCACCTGTAAGACTCATATTTTAATGCCTCTGCTTATAACTCCAAAAAGTCAAAAAGTTTATTTATTTATTTTTTGGTGTCTCTCTCTCTCTCTCTCTCTCTCTCTCTCTCTCTCTCTGTCTTCATATAGTGCTGTTAGCTCTTGTGTCAATAAGAATCAGAATCAACATCGGGTTACGTAGCTTTGCATCACACTACGCTTTAAATAACAAGATTCCTCTTGGAGGCTCCTCAACTAATGATTCAAACATTTAGGGATCAGTCCTAACCTTCAGATTTGACTCATATAAAGTTAACCCTCAATAAATCACACTAATCAGAGTTTTTCTTTTTTCATTTGTTATCCTCACTCTCATCACATTACTAAAATTAATAAATATATGAACATCCACTCATTTAATCAAAACTAGGGCCCTTCTACAGTGGCAGAAAAACAATTCAAGTATATTATTTGATTCTAACAAAACTGGATTTACACTCCCATTAGACCAACTGTGGCAATTGGAAACAAGTTCTGAGACTTTTGAAAAAAAAGAAGCAATTCCAGAGGTAGACAGATAAACAAAATTTAATCACAAAGAACATGATATGTCCATACCTCTCCACATTGACTGGTGGTGGTAGAGCTTTGGATACATCTGAACCCCTCTTTCCTGTTGTGGCCATGATGGTTTCACCCTCAGACTTGAGTTTGTCCACAAAGTTGTCCACCTCTTTCCCTTTAGCACCCAGTTTCAGAGCCTTACTGGGCCCACTTGGTCTAGAAAGAAAAAAAGACAGCATTATAGAACAGTGGCCTCCAACCATCGACAAAAACATTAAATTCCAAGCATTCCTGATCAAATCTATGATGACTGGTTGTAAAAATCTTTGTGCACCATATTGCAATCAAATACACTGACAAAATGATGTTCAAATCTAAAAGTAATTGAAACATGTATGTCTTGGAGTCAGACCTGACTGGAGCTGGTGTGATCTTGGGCTTCTCGGGCTCAACTATGGTGTCTGTGATGATGGACCCTGAGGAGACACTGGACAGGGCAGCACTTCCAAAGCCACCGAAAGCCGGCACCTTCTTTCCAGAGCGCTCTGCATCCCTCCTAGCCTGCTGCAGCTCTTTGGCCTTCCTCCTCATCTCTGCCTTGGCCTCTCTTTCCTGGGTCTGTGGATTTACAAAACAACATTGAAAGTTGTTCTGCAGTATGTGATGGTGAAACACTAAGAGAAATACATCTGTTTAAACAGCGTTTTATTGGCTACCAAGTAGTCTGTACAACAAATAATACAATAAAATGCTGTAATTAACTAATTTCACCCTAAGAAACAATTATCTGTATCCAATAAACCAGAGCGACACAGCGGTGTGTGATCTTACCTCTCTGACAGCACGGAAAACCTTCTCCTCGTGGGAGTCCATCTCTGTGAAGGTGCGGATCTGAGCCAGGTTGACGTTCTCTCTGTAGCCTAGTGCCACAATCTCATCAAAGGCAAAGATCAGGTCAAAACAGTGCTCTGATATTTCGCTCTCCTCAAGCACCCGGCAGTATTCTGGGATCTGCATCACAATTGAAACAAAGAAAACATTTGGCGTACCCTTCAGTAAGTGATGTTATTTAACAAACAGTGACAAAAAGATCCTTCCTACATGAAAGCCTAGGATAAAAACTAGACTGCTGACATAACAGTGTTTCTATGTCTGAATAAAAACATTACCCAACACTGTGAAATTTAAGCATTGGTTCATTTTGTTGAAATTTTTCTGATCATATTTTTACCACAAAAACAGTATTCATGTCTGACAAGCTGTTTGCATTGCATTTGTACAATAACTTCAACTTATTGTTCTGTAATTAATTACTGTTATTAAAAAGAAATGACATTCAGCTTGAAATAAATAAACAGCAAAGCAAGGAAGCATGGTTTTCTCTTACATAAATAAAATACATTCATTTTGCAAACACATCAAATTAATTCTCATTTAATTATTAAGGGAGATATATATTCAACACTTTCCAGATACTGCAGTGTCAAAATTAACTTTTTATGCCCCACTGGCCAACAGAGCTTTATTTCTTCCAAATTAATAATCCAGATAACATTTCAATCAATATGGATTGACGAGAGCAAAAAAAAAATAGCATACACCACACAGACTGGTTTATGCATTGCTAATGCCACACCATATGATTGTTATGCCTTCAGTCTACTTCCAAAGGGTATCCCAACATCTGATATTTACCAACAGGTGATGGCTTTTTGAATAGCTACAGTAAGATTAAGCACAAAATGATTAAGCTTTAAAAAACCATAATGAGTAGGCTTGCTTGATTTGGCTGCCTTGAATTTAAATTGCCCAGCTTGGCAGAGTTTAGTGTCATCCATTGTGTCCTTATGTTGCTCGTCCAGTGCAATGCACACACCGCACAAAACTCACTTGGGCTACATTACTACAACACTTCCAGCAACCTGCACAAACAACAGTGAGCGCATAACTTAAAATGAATATTCTTTTAACTGACTTAGCTAAAAGCACTGAATCTGTTGATGTCATTCATTTGCAAGCCTACTTGTAATTTGGTATCAGGTTTTGACAGGTTTCATCAATTGCATGACATGGATATGTGAAAAGGGTATATATCCACAACATGTGATAATTTACAGTAATTTTAATAAATAACTGGCATGAACCAACAGCTACAGACAAGAAATCATTAAAGCATTAGCAAATTCTTCACAATGTCATGTGACAATGTTAACACTGATGACAAGAGTGGCAGAGGTTTGGTAAAAGTTAAAGGGAAGCTGTGCTTGGGGAATTTTGCACAATTTCAATAAAGAAATTCTAACTTTTCATGATAAACTTACTTTTACCGAAACCACACAAAAAAATTACCAAAACCAGGTCTTGTGCAGCACAAACCAGAGGTCAACTGATGTGGCTTTTCTTTTTTCTTTTGCAAATAGCAAAAAATGCCTTCAAATTAAAATTGATTATATTACTCGAGTAAGAAGGTATTTTACACCTTTTTAGCTATTTTTGTTAACCAGCAGATAGTAACCCTAAAGAAAAAAGCAGTTCGTAATGTGTTGACATCATATGTACGGTTTTGCTAGCTACCTGTTACCAAGGATTACAGCATCATATGCTAAATAACTCATTTGATTCCAGTTTAATTCAACTGAATTGTTAATGTTGTATTTTGATTAAGACAGTTTTCATTCAAGCTCTTTTTTCAATATAGCAAAAGGTTGTATTTTATTTGTATATCACATGATAAATACATCTTGGGCAAATAACCCCTAGAGTTCATTTATTTCACACTGTTTCGCCACATTGTCCTGTTTCTTCCTAGAGAAAATTTCTACTTTGATTATTCAAAGAATTAGTCAACTCTAATGTTGACAGATACAATTTAATTTGGGTATTCATTGAAACAAAAGAAAGCTCAGTGTTTCCTTTACCACACGAGAGAAGAGTCTGAGTGTCTCCAGGTCCTCCAGGATGTTGCTGTTCTTTGTGGTGATGAGGACCATGTAGAGTTTCTCCAGGGGCTGGTACACATAGCGGACACTGTCTGTTTCCACAAAAGTATGCTGCTTGCCCGTGTTCATCAGTTTGGGAAATGCGGCCAGGAGACCCTCGATTCGTGTCCTGGTCATTTCCACAAACTGCCGCGATACAATGGCCTTGCCGGCCTTGGTGCACACCGCCGCTGCCAACAGCACCTATAGGTGAAAAGAAAACCTAACTGTTACAAATCCTATAGATTTTCTGTATTAATACATATCAGCTGTTTATTAATTTATACATTCTGAATATGTTGGAGCATGCAAATGTTGATGAAAGGCAAAAGTCGGCTTAAGTAAATTAACACAGAAATCAGTTGACAATTTCCCTTAAGGCTTCTTATTTTCATTTCCTGCAACTTCTTTCCTACTTAATTCCTACTTATGTCGTAAA
>JAPZDY010000024.1:3035608-3052962 GCA_029783645.1 Ctenochaetus hawaiiensis
AGGGTTTGGTGGTTCTTTTAATCTTCTCTGAAATCAAATTTAATATCTTCTTAAGACAAAATTGTGTGGTAGATCTGGCACACATAAGCCACTTGGCAAGCAGTTCAACTTTTATCATTGGTTAGCATTGCTCAAGACTACTTTCTATGTTGAATCTTGGTGGAAGAAAACTGTGGGAGTTGCTGGCAACTAGTTATAAAATCCAACATAAAAAAAAGTGCTGCTGAAAAGATATGTGTACTGTATGCAGAATTGGACAACAATGAGAAGTGACTGAAAAGATGTTAAGTTGTGTTTATGATTGGCCTGTCTACTAAGAAGCCCAAACAAGTTTAAATTAGGGTTGTTCTGATGTTGGTATTAGTCTCCAATACTAGCTAGAACGCTGGATTGTGAGTCAATGCCCAATCGAATACTAGTTAAGTAATTTGTTAGAAACAGGACATTGCTGCTTTCCAGCAGCATCCTGTACATCTTTATGCAACTTAATAGATTTTGTACTGCACAAGTGGCCAGTATCCATGAAAGTCAAGGGACTTAGAGCACACATATAGAACTAGCAGAATACAGTTTTTACAATATAATATTTTCTTGATTTGTTTTAACACTGGTATCTGATCTAACTTGGTATCTGCCAATACACAACAATGAGGGATTGGAATTGGTATCAAGAAAGAAAAAAATGTTATGGAAACATTTCTGCTTTAATTTACCTAAATTTTGGGAGAAGCCTGATAAGACATATTTTTTTTACGACTTGAGACAATGTTAACTGTCTTGGACAAGTATGTATTGTATATTTCGATGAAAATACACCAACTTATATGACATTTAAAGTTTGTCTTACAATTAGGAAGTTTAACTAAAATAAATATACTCTATAGACCAGTTAAATTAATCAAATAAGGAACTGCAGTCATTCCACGTTGACAATAGCTGAAGAATTGTAAGACGCCGTAAACGATGAATCTGAACTTGATATGGACAAGCAACACTTGTGATTAACACCGACAGTTCACATAATATGTTGCAGCATCTGGCAAATAATAACAGTAACACACTTGTAAATGTAGGTTTAGTTTTGTAAGAACGGTATCGTGTTGCCTGGTTGAGGACAATATGACAGCAGGTAACGTTAGCTCGGATCCGGCTAATGACAGGAGCTAACCGTGGCGCTAGCGTCAGCAATGTCTGCACACTCAGTGCCGTCTGCTAACTTAAAATTAAACTCAGAATTATAGAACGACGGCTAATTTACAAATTTCTTGCGAGTGAACACGAGGTTAACGCTGTCAGCAAAGTATAAAGTAATGTTTAATCTGCCTTATATTTTGCTCATACAGAATCTAGCTAACTGATAACTAGCTTAGCTGGTTCACAGGCTAGCCAATGTTATGTTAATATCTAGGCCCGATAAAAGCCAAGAAAATATCTTGGTTTTCAACTGTCACTCACCATTTTGGTCTCTCTTTGTATTACGACAATCTTCTGTCTCTCGCGGTTCTTGCTCTGGTGATTTCTAGTCACTCGGAAAAAGCAAGGTGCGAATATACAGCCGACTCCAACTTGTGTGATTGTTAGCTAGCTAGCGTCAATATGGCAGCAGTACAGAGCCACGTCTCCACCGGAAGAGCAGCGATGGATCAGCCCACTGTGGAAACCAATGACGTGGGCTCCAAAATGTTGGCCTTATTGCATAAACGCGATACTTCCCAGTACTTCCACAGGCGTTCTTCCTCTTATTCAGAGGTCTCGGGAAGTGCAAACAACTCACAGCTCTATTTGCCTTCCTTCAAACAGTAACTGTTTTTTCTGTGTTGAATAAAACGACGGTTGTTGTCAGTGGCAGTGAATAAACCGTTATCTTCATAATTAAAACTGATTAATCACAACTTGTTAACATAAAAAAAACTTTCTAAATTGTTTAAGGTCTGTTTAACTGATTGGATTCCCACTATCAAGTGACCATTATCAAAATAAATCAGTAAACTCTTCATGTTTTTTCCTTTTACTACAGTACCATGATATGTAGTGTTGAAAATGATCACAATATAGCTTCACTTTCTCAACTTCTATGTTGTTCTAAGCCTTTATTGATTGTCTTACCGTGTTGAATTCGGTCTACCTGAACCCAACATTTGTTTATATTGCATTAACAATATTTATATGTTGCAATTTAAAAAGGCGTCTACATGACACTGTAGATGGAATATGATTCTTATAACTTTGGACAAACTTGTATAGTACATAAATTAAAGCAGGCTTAAGACCTAGAGTAGGCGGAGAGTTATTCGCTTACTATATAAATATGTATTTTGATGTCTATTGTGGGCTGTAGTGCTATTAATAACAAAGCACATAAAAAAAAACATGAAAACTCTGAAAATTTAATTTTCTAAAATACTTATGAGATCGTTGGCTAGTTAATATAGGCCCTCTGTTCATTGTGATCGCACAAAGCATAGACCCTTCAAAAGTAGGATTATTTTGACAAAATCATGCTTAGTTTTATCTCGTTCCTGCTAGCTAAGTAATGTGTCCTCGGTTACAAATAAAACAAGTAATACAAGGAATTTATATTGTAGTAACTTTATTCGGGCACCAGATGTCAGTGTTTAAACGGGCTGTAACCTTGTCTAGGCAGTGAGGAAGTACTTTGTCAGCTCTTTTAATTCAGTTTAAAAAGGAGGTTGTCAAAGTTTATTTACCTGGGCTATGTATCCAGATTAATACAATGTAAGAGTAGCAGCTATACTCAGTTATACTTCCTTTATACCCCCTCTCAAAGCTTGTCTGAAACTTTCCCGTAGGCAGTACATTGTTAATGGAAGTAGGGGATAACAGTGGTTTAAACTGGGCGTCCCTCATACTACTGTATACTGTTGTATACAACACCGGCAGCGTTGATTAAGCCCAACAGGTGACATCTGATAAAAACAGACTTGATTTTGAGGAATAACTGAAAGTGTCCAAACAGTTTTGGTTGTTTCTTAGTAGGTGCAGCTTTTCTTTATAAAGAATAAATATTTGGGGACTTTGTAACAGCTGTCGCAAAAAATAGCAAACCCGCAGCCACTCTAGATACAACACATTCGTTTTCTTTAAGTTGACATGAGGCTTATTGCCATGGATGTATTATAAGAATGCTCATTGCTCATTGCAACATTGCAAGAGGAAACTGATAGACGGAACACGGAAATGACCTCTAACCCATTCAATGACATCAGCGGTTCCGCGTTCATTCATAGAGGAGCTGTACGAGAGGGGACACGCTGACTGTTTCAGTTATATTATCTTATTTAATGGTCTCAGTATCAAGCAGATATCGTCATTGAATCGTGCAGTGTTGGCAGAGTGAATCGGGTCATCGACATGTCGGAGGAAGCAAGTTCTCCGGTAGGTTCGATCCAAAGTGGTCAAGCAGCATGTATGAAGCGCCTTCAGTGCTCGTGGATAGAGAGCGGCATGTCCGTATGAAGCCGTCATTTGGAGTGCTGTGATTGGTTGGTCGTTTTGTCTGTTTTGATTCTCTTGTTTTCAATTGGACGGTTGAAAAGATACGAACGGTCTGTCAAAGGTTGATAGAAGTTAAAAAGCACGAACACGATTTAGTGTTAGATTAGGAAGCCTTTTTGGATACTGTTCTGACCACGTAATAGACATGGTTGGTTAATACACTACGATGCATTTGAATCTTCTGTCAACATCGTGAAAGCAGTTGACCCAAAGCGTTAATGTTACCCCGAGATTTAGTCAAAACTCCATGACCCTGTTAGTGTGTTTAATTTAACAAGACAAAATTATCAAGTGACACCTTTAAATATACCAGAACCATCGATCCCTAATGAGATGAAGTAATATTGAAATTCAACTGAGAACTCGCGCAGTAACCTTTAACTGACTGATATAACTCCAGTTTTACTACCCGGAAGAGGGCAGCAGTGCCTGCTCCCGCCCACCGACGTTACATATGTTTTCGAAGGTGGCATACATTAACTTGACTGTATCTCATGCACTAAGAAAGCAACCATACTAAAATTGTGAATTTTCAATAGGCTAAGTGCTTTTTGTTCTACCGAATGAATAAGTTGCAACTACTTTGTCATGATGTAAATAACCTGACGTCCGGCTACGAAACAGTCAGTTAATAGATTTCTGAATGCAGTGTTTGGACATATAAGAGAAATATATCGCCATATATTATGCTATAGCTGTTTCTTTGTTTCTTTTTCTTTTTTTCTGACAAAAATGAAACAGATTTAATTTGAATTACGAAATATTACAACGGCCAATGCCAAAATAAAGTAAAAAAGTCTGTATATAAATGTGTACGTGAATTATTATTATAAAAATGCTATTACGATTTCTCTACTGTATTGGAATGTACATTGAATAACGATCGAATGAAATGTTCCTGTGAATTGTAATTGTTGAATTCTTGTTGTTATTGTTGTTTAAGGAAAAAATCATTTATTTATTCATTATCTATAATCACCTACATACCAGCTGACTGACATTTTACATTAGTATTTTATCCCTGAAACTTAGCTTCATAAAGACTCTTTTCATTACAGCATTGTTGTCCCAACTCTCTGCACTTTCAACCTTCAGTGAAAGCGTTCAATTAAACTTTTTATTCATTCATCCATTTATTTATTCATCCTTTTTTTCCTCAAAGTCTCAACTCTCAAAGAACCATTAAAGGTTTTGTCCTCACTTTCAGTGTTGTTTAGAGTACATTTAATCCATAATAAATACACACAAAATAATGAGTGAGAAAACAATCAAAACAGAACACAGTTATACATGGTAACATTTAAGAGTGGAGCAGTCTAATAAAGTTCAGTGCTTGGCTTGGGACTTCAAGAATTAACAATCACTTGAACCAGTTGAGTAATCATTATAGGTTTAATAAGAAAGCGATGCAAGATGGCATTTGCCATTAAAGACTGTCTTAATACTTAGAAACCAATGCTTGTGGTGCCTTTAAAGTTGACTTTAGAAGTTTAACAGGGGAGGCTGAGATGTGTCTATAGATAATGTGACCATAATTTAAGATAATTAGGGAGAAGGCCTTAATTATCTGCCTTATAGGAAAATTAGCTCTCTTTCCTTGCAGATATCCATTTTCTGTCAAAGCTTACTGACCAGTGTGTCATTGTTAAATTTAAATGTTCGATCCAGCCGGATACCAAGATATTTAAATTTAAGACCTTCTAAATAATCTGTCAGTTCAGAGTGATAATAAATACTACAAAGCATCCAGAGAATAGAATAGTATTAGGTCAAATTTTAAAAAAGCATGTGCAACTTTCAAGACAAGATACAGGATTTATTGATTAACATTTCACATAAGTTTTCAAACCAAATACTCATAATTCCTTTGTGACGCTACTTAAAACAAAAGATTATATAAATTGATTAAAAGCTCATAAAAATAGGGCTCCTTTTTTGAATGTAGAGAATGGGTTAAGAAGTCTCACAGTCTGAGGAGAATGTTTCTAGCTAGTGTTAGTGCTCTACATATCAAAAAACCTTGCAGCCACACCTCATACAAGACCCTCCTGAGCTGCCCCTCCCTGCCTTTTATAACGGACTCAATGAATCGGCACACTTATCTTTGGGAACCAGAGATATCTTGGGGTGGAGGTCCTTAAGAAGAAAAGGGGGAAGGGGGGTTGTCCGGTAAAAAAAGACCACTGTTCAGTATCTAGAAGCTATATGACCTCAGCACAGCTCCTTACCAAGACACAGCAGGCAGTCCCAGCCGCACAGCAGACACAATAGCCTCCACAGTGCAGACTCTCAGTGCGAACACACAGAATTATGGAGGAAGGACCTTACAAGTACATCAGGGTGAGGCAAGCAGAGACAATGGCTCAGCACATTTATGAACCAGTTATAGAGGTGGTTATTAACATGTTGGGCAGGAAGTTTTGACAAACAGTGAATTTAAATGTGTTTGACTGATTTCTCTTTTCTCCTGGCAGGATGGGAATGGCAAAGTTAGCCGGGTCATCCGGATTGGAACCCGCAAGAGCCAGGTACAGTACTACAAATTAAGGTTTGGCTCTAATTGAAAGGCCTTGTAAAGCCTTCATGAAGCAGTTAAATGTCAATTATCTGATCCTCAGTTCTTCATACTGGTCAAAAAGATAAATAAGAGTGAGGCGTCAGAGATAATGTAGTTTTGGCTCAAAAACGTCTTCTTCAGTTACTGTTCTTTCCCCAGATGTCAGGGAGCATCATACTGATTTGATGCTCATTGACTGTGAGGACTGCTTTTCAAAGTTTTTACAACTCTCTGTACAATTTTCAGTTTTAGTCACTGCTGTGTTCTTCTTTCCTAGTTGGCCCGGATCCAGACCGACAGTGTGGCGGACAAGTTGAAAGAACTCTACCCAGACATCCACCTAGAAATAAGTAAGAATGATCCTAGTTCCTACTTTTAGTTCCAGTAGAGGAGGCTTTGCTGAAGTGTTGCAAAAGTGTATTATACTGCCATTATGTGGGCGTGTACAAACTGTCCTTGATTGACATCCTTGAACCCTCTTATTAGTTGTGTTGCACCTGTTAGTATAGAACAGGTCACACCTTTATCATTCTCACCGATTAATGACAACTGGTGACCTCACATAATTCCGGCATGGCTCTGACCCAACTTTAACTGGAGCAGAGCTCTAATAGTGCATGGCTTCAAATGTTAAGCTTTTTTTCAGATTGTAAGTTGAGTCAGTCTTTTTAACACACTCTTAAATTGGCAACTTCTACTGCCAACAAGCTGGTAGAAATTAGAGTTTGACTAATAAATCCGCCAGGCTAATATATGGTTTGAGAAAGCTGTATCAGTTAATGGCAGTTGATGACAAGATAAAAAATGTTACCGTTACATTAAGTAAGTAAGTAAGTAAATCTTGAGCTTTCATTATGTTATTATCAGGTGATATGTTGTGTTCAGATTTTTTTAAGCTTAGTTGATACTTGTATTCTCCTATCTTGGTTTGCATAGTGGTTAGTTGCTGGTTGGTTAGCATTGTTGTGTTCAATTGCAGCACGGCTGATAAGGGAGTGTTTCTTTCACTTGACTATCCTGTGTCCAATAAAATGAGACAAATGTAATGGTGAAGATAAAAACTATAGACCTATGTCTTTTCTGACATGTTACTGGTGAATTTCCTTCCTGTTACTAACTAATAATATTATTACATCTGTCTTCTGTCATTCAGTTGGCATGTCAACCACCGGAGACAAAATCCTTGACACAGCTTTATCAAAGGTGAGCCGACAAATAAAAGGCTACATTATAAACAGACATATTTGACTCTGCCAGCATCTGCAATCGACAGAAAAGCAGAGTAGACTTATCCAGCCAAACATGAGTGATTAGGAATTGTAGCCGTCAGGATTGAAAGACCTTCAGCACATTGCACACTTGTAACACACTCTTACTACTTTTAAGGTCCAAAACCCACACGCATTAGAGTCAGTCATACTAAGTACTCATTGTAGAATTATTGTCTAAGTAAAAATGTAAGAGAAAATCACTGTTTCTTTTCTTCTTTAAATACAGATTGGAGAGAAGAGTTTGTTCACCAAAGAGTTGGAGAATGCTCTGGAGAGAAATGAGTGAGTGTCATCTGTGACTGACACCAGTCTGCTTTACACCATTGTTAAATCAACAGACACCAACTGCTCAGGGTCACTTTGAAACACTGTAGCTGTCAGTTATATCTTGTGTAAATACTCAACAAGTGTAAACTTGAAGACTGTTATGGCAGAAAAATCTTTGGCTATTGTCTGTTTGTCTTTTTTAAGGCAGTTATCAACCTTTCACCATTATTCCTGTGCTTCACATAAAATTCATGCATCAGGAGACCTTTTGTTTTTCACCGCTTTAGATGTGACAGGTGGTTCTGTTGCTGCCTTGAAGAACATACACACCACTGAATGGCTGTATTATACAGTATAGAGTGTGTATACATGGCTGTGTTCTTGTGTGCTCCAGGGTTGACCTTGTTGTTCACTCGCTCAAAGATCTTCCCACCACTCTGCCTCCAGGATTCACCATCGGGGCTGTGCTCAAGTAAGTGCACTCACACAAGTAGAGTACAGTATGTCTGTATGCATTTATTCATGTTGTGGATACTTGTTGCTGCTACAAAGGGTCGGTAGGTATCATTTTACAGTCCAGCAACACAGAGAGACCATGAGGTTATTACCTCAGCAGCAGGGGATGTCATGGGGAAGCATATGCTGGATACATTACAGTGTCAAGATGATACACAGTATGTTTTGGTGAAAAACCCTTTTTTAAAATTCTTATAGTTGTCTCTATTATGAATAGTATGGCTTTCAAACTGTTTGGATGGAACTTGTTGGATGGAAAGACAAGGTATTAGTGGGACAGAAGGGGGAGGATGTGTGACAGAAGCTTTATTTACATGCATAAAAATTTATTTTAATCTGATCAAAACCTTCACTGATTGGAAATTTGTATGTATACATGCACCAAGCATTTATTTGGAATAAACCATTTTGACAAGGGCAGAGTTGTCCTTTTTTCCAGAAATAGCAGAAGAGGAAGTTGTACTTCTGCCTGTGTTCTGCCATGATTACAGATATACATTTATATTACAGATAACAGACTTAAGTGTCTCTTAATGTCCTTTTTTTCCTCAAAAATGTTTGCTACTTGCACAGTGAAAGATAATTTTACCCCAACAAGGAAGTAGGAAGACATGATCTTAACAAGTGTGTGCCCTGTTTGGAATAGGGATCATCATAAATCACCAATCTCTTTTGTAATGAAATTTCTTTCTGAATGGGCTCTATCGGATCAGAATCTTTTGGTACATGTGTTTACATGAAGCATTTTTACTCTGATTAGGCTTTTTTCTGGTTATTTGTGTACATGTTAGCATAGCTGCAGTCTCAGCCTTGTTAAGAGCATATTATAAAACCAATATGTGGTCTTCAATGTTTCTTACAAGCCACTGTCAGTGAAGATGAGAAGAGCAGGTAGCAAGGCTGTTTGTGGGAGATGGATTTGAGCACTTCCTGTTGGAGCTCAGTACAGGGCAATAATATTGAGTGTTTACTCTGCAGACCAATATAGTACTTGTTGTGTAATCTCATCTTGGTTGTCATTTGTCTAAACTCACTGTACCTTCGTTGCTTCTTGTTTTTAGGAGAGAAAGCCCCCATGATGCAGTGGTCCTACACCCAAAAAATAAAGGAAAGACACTTGATACTCTGCCAGAAAACAGGTACTTCTGAATGGGTACTTATGCCAGTTGTGTTTTTTTCACTAATATCAAGAGTATGAATAACTTTATACTGTGTGTTTGTGCAGTGTGATCGGCACCAGTTCACTGCGTCGTGCTGCTCAGCTGAAGAGGAGATTCCCCCATCTGGATTTCAAAGATATTGTATCCTTTCAAAAGAAGTTAGAACATCTGAAGAGCCGAAAACAAGATTGGAAATATTGACATTTTACTGCACAACATACAGTCTGGTCATTTTTAGGTTTAAGAAGCATTTCAGAGAAGGGGCTAGTGAGCCAGAATTAAAAAAAAAAGTCTCTAAAGAGTTTGTCCTTAGCGATGGCCCGTAGCGTGGGAACCTGAACACACGTTTGAAGAAGCTGGATGAGAAGGAGGACTTTGCAGCCATCATCCTGGCTGCTGCCGGCCTTAAGAGAATGGGCTGGGAAAACCGAATTAGCCAGGTACAATTCATGATCATCTGAAGTCTTCCCTGTAGTTTCTCTGGCTGATGCTTCTCATCTAACAGTCAAACGGTCTGATTCTTTTTTACTGGCAGATCCTGGGGCCTGAAGACTGCATGTACGCTGTTGGACAGGTAGAAACCATGGGAATATATAACTAATTCAGAGAAGAGAAGGCTAAATTTTGGATAATAAAATCTGTTTGCATCTATGTATGTGTAGTTCTTTGGTAAAAATACAGTATGTGTGTGTTGTCAGGGGGCTCTGGCAGTGGAGGTTCGGGCCAGAGATGCAGACATTCTGGAGATGGTGTCTGTCCTCCATGACCCTGACACTGTGCTGCGCTGCATAGCTGAGAGAGCCTTCCTCAGACACCTGGTACATGACACACACACACACACACACATTCATTCTTCAACTCATGTTCACATTGTATGAATATGAAAATCCCCATTCATTCCATAAAACTGTCATTTATAGGAGGGTGGTTGCAGTGTTCCAGTGGCTGTGCACACTGAAGTAAAAGATGCCCAGGTAAGACTGGTAAGCAGAGGAATAATGCATGAAACACACATGTAATTAACATTTTGCTGAGCAGTCAGTCACTGTTGCTCCACTTTTCAAGTGTTCTCACATAGTACATGTGCAGTTTAAAGTGCTAATAGAAGCAGATATATTGCTCACAATTGGTACCTCTTCTTCTCATTTTTAGCCAGCACTGTACAGAGTAAACTGCAAAGTAGAATTGGAAACTAGTTTCCACGGGGTGGAGCAATACCACAAATTATTGTTCCAGTTCCTGCAAAAGCCTTCTACTAATATTATCTATCACCCAGCAAAGTAATGTAGCCAATGTGCTCACTGGCTCTGGAAGCAAAATGATGGTGACTAAGGTGACTAATGTAGTTAGAAAGCTAGTGAGCCCAGCATGTTGACAATGACAGCTTGTGTCAGAGCACACAAACATGCTGTTTAATCCACTTCTTTCACCTTTGCTCTTTGTTTTTGGAAGGAGAAAAGACAAATGAGATAAATAAGAAATAAGAGTTGAAGGTCTAACATTTTCATGTTTTTCCAGCTCTACCTAACGGGGGCCGTGTACAGCCTTGATGGATCAGACAGTCTGAAGGACACCATGCAGACTAGCATTGGTGCTGCTGACAAGGTAATTGCATGGTGTTCAAGCTACCGGTCAAGCTGATTACTATAACTAAATCAAAATCATTAAAGATACAGGATGAAACATCTAACACGTTTGTGGCTGTCATACCAAACTTAACACCAATAATGTGTGTGACAGAGCCAAGAGAAGGTGGATGAGCGGGTTCAGCGAGTTGGGGTCACAGCCAGCAAGATCTCAGATGAAGACCAGGACAAGGCTGAGCGACTGGGGATCGACCTGGCCAACTTGCTGCTTAGCAAAGGAGCCAAGGAGATCCTGACGGTGGCCAGGCAGCTAAACGATGCCAGATAATCCAGCTTGGCTGAGGTGCAATGCTGCAGAGGTGAAGGGGTTCTTGAGTGCCAGAGTCTGTTACAACCCTTTTGTCAAGTAAAAACTTGAATTCCTTTTTTTATGTTAGACATTTCACATTGCTTGAGTAAGAGGACGATGACCTCCTGTTGCACCAGTTGAGCCCAGTCAACAGCAAATATATTGCTGAAGATTTCAAAAAGTGCTTGGACCAAAGCTACACTCAGTTTGGTACAATGCTGCCAAAGTGATCTGCATCAGTATCAGTTTGGTCAGGATCACTGCAGTCTATAGCAGTCTTGGTATTGGTTCCAGCCTGTTCTTACATGCAGTACCTCATGGAACCATCTTCCAAGCCATGTAGAAACCGCCTTACTTGGACTATCAGCAAGAAACACAAAATGGCCTTCAAGCACTGTCACAGCACACACACTGGCTGATATCCTCATGGTCAAATTTTTTTTATTAAGTATATTAGTATAGTGCCAGTGTAAATGATACTGAAATTTAGTAAATATGTCTCCCCAAAACCAACTTGTTTCATCCGCTTCCATTATGGTTCCCCACAAGCAGAAAGAAAAAAGAACTTAATCCAGATTTCTTGAGTTTAACGTCATTTGAAACAGCTGACATTTGATGGCACCAAAGATGAATTTCCAAGCACATGGGCCCATTTTCTCGTTCAGAGCGGACAAAGTCTCAGTGAAGTGGAGTTAATTAAGGCGCTCAAGTTGACAAATGTAAATGTTAATATAAATTAAGTCTTTAGATGTATGGCCAAGAGTTAGTGGTGGCATTCTCTGTCTCTCTCTCAAATTCATTTGTGTTCATAAAGACTTGAACAGCATTTGTGAGTAATTAGTGTTATAGTGTAATTTTCTGCATGACCTTCATTCATGTCGGGTACAACATTGTCAGCTGAAGTTTACTGCTTTTAAGAGTGTGCTAGCTACCTCTTTTACAGAGAGAGAATATATTTAATGTATGCAATAATAAGCTGGAGAGAGCATTTTGTTTTACCCACCTGTGGCACAGCTTGTGCTGCAGAGTTTGTACAGCTTTGTACTAAACCAATATAAAGTATTGTTCCACTACATGACTGGAGATAACTTGTAAAAATTTGAAGCAATTCTTGTATCTGTTTTCAGTTTTCTGCTATGGTTTTAAATGTGTGCTGAGCTGTGACAGCAACCGTTTGTTCTGTTCAGGTTTTGCTGTCATTGTTTCTTGCACAAATGTGACTGCAGTTAGAGCACTACAGCACCATGTAAGGTGTCAGCTGTAAGTTAATAAGTTTAAGTACAGTGTAAATACTATTATTGTAGCTGGACGTGAGTAAAATCTTCTATTTAAAAATTAAAAGGCAAAGCATGGAGTCAACTAAATAGCTATCATAGACTGGCTGTAGGTGAAATACTGGTGCTAGAGATGTAAAGAAGCCAAATTGACCTTATTGAACTGAGAACTTCACAGACCGTTTCTTTAAACCATAACAGTTTTACAGCTGCATTTCCATACTCATACTCATTCAAACCTTATTTAGTGAACATTATGCAGACAGTGCTCGCCTGTTGTAATGTAGTTCTACTCAAACACCATTACAGAGCAAAATTTAAAGTATCTCTCAATGATAACCTCTATATCTCATATGGCAATATTTTCTTGTAATAATGAGATACAGATCTTGTAACCATGAGAAAGGATTTTCATAATTATGACTTCCTTCATATTTTGATTTATATCTAGTATACTTAAAAGATCTGTAATTCATAATAATAAGATCTTTAGAGTTAATCTACTACTGATCTACTACTTTGAGTACTTTTGTGATTGTGAAGTAGTTTTTTGTGTTGTTTATTTGAATATTCAGATATGGAAGTCAAAATTATGAGACCCTGAATCAAAATAAGAAAAATCATAATTCCGAGAATAATCCACACCTATATAGTTCATCCACAGCTATTCTAGTTTTAACAGGTGACATCAAGGAAAAAAAAACATTCATATTTGCTGTAATGTTGCCATTCAAAATGCTGTACTCAACATATCATAACTGAAGAGTTTCCAAAAGCAATAGATTTTAAAATGGATTTACCAACATGACTTGCCTAATGAAACGAATATATGTCTTGAGTGCCATTGTTTGTTTTTCTATAGTTTCTTTAAAGTGTCTCCTCAGTAAGTGTATAATTTCTGCTGAAGTATACTGCATATCTGCCTTATATAGAGCAATGCCTGTTTGTTTTTGTTTGACAAATCACATCAGACCTTTATTCTGTATCAGTCTCTATATAGCCACTGTACAGTAAGTGTGATACCACAGTGAATTTTCTTTTTTTTATATATAATACTTAACTAAACCTCCTGAGACAACGTGAGGTAATGTTAGCCATATACTTGTTTTTCAGCTTTAATTTCTGTATGAATTCATGTAGAATGTTTCTCACAGTACTCATTGTTGCATCATATTGTTAATGATGAAATACTGACACTGTATCCTCAAGTGTCTTAATATGTATGTAAACATAATGGTAAATGACTGATTTCAAGAAACAAAAGTCAATAAAGTGTCAAACCTGTTCAGTTTTTTTGTACTGAATTACAATTAATCCTATATCCGCATACAGATGTTTGTTGCAGTGTATTTTCACCTCAGACAAATATATGTTTGTTAGTATACCAGGATTGTGCCAGTATTGTATGTGTTAGTGTACCAGGAAACAAGACTGAATGAATGAAATTTAATGGCATTTGATCTATTATTTGTGAAACACATCACAGAAAACTTTCAACCCTCTGATGCCCTCAGTTAAAGAGAGAGGATCACCAGAGTTATTAGGATTCAATGTCCAGAATCAAATTGTATGCATTGCATGTATCGTGCCTAATAAGCAAGCCGCCTACATGTTGCTATCACATATTTTGCTGGAAAATAAGAAAGTTTGAACAACAGGTGCATCTGGAGGGAAAGCAACAGGATAGCCACAGTGAGGGATGCCTTTATCCACACGTTTTTATCAATACAAGGGATTTTTTGCATTTTGGCCTTTTAGCCACACACACACAAAAACACTTTTTAGCTCATGAAAACTGATAATTTGGGAAACTGGTTAGTGTGAAGATATTCAGAAACTTACAGTGTTACCATGCTGACTGGTTAAGTATCAGTTTTTTATGTCATGTTGTGCACTTATATTTTAATTTTTGGCATTAGAGTGTGTACTCTAATCTTCTGTGTTTACATGAGGTGATGTGCTGGTGCTAAAGTTGATAGTCAGAATTTTTACAAGTTTGCACATAAATGTACCTTTACTCTTTCACTGTATGAGACATTAGAATGAGCTACGTACTTCACTATGTAATCTCTCTCCAACAGCGTAGTCCTATCACAAGCTTTTCAGGTTCTGGATGATAGCCAGCCAAACCTCTTGTTGCAGTTAGCCTTCTACTGATAGTTTAATAGCTTTTTGAACAATACCTGTGTGGATCAGGTGTTTTATCTCCTGGGGACCATGAGTGTCTTTACAAAATTTAATAGTAGTTTGTCCAATTTTTTTGAAACATTTCAGTTACAACCACAGTTGTAGACTTAGCAACTGACATTGCCATAGATTGAAGAAACTTAATCTATTACTTGAACAAAACATACACAAAGATAAAGCACAACAGGTTATTTTATTGTCGGACCAAATGGCTTTTATCTAACCGGATCTGTTCCAGAGCTTTACTGCAGAAATGATCAGCAGGTTGTCTTCTTCAAATGCCCTCACCCAGTCAAACTGCAGCCTTCCATACTGAGTTGTTTCGCAGGGATTCAAAGCAAAGAAGCTGTGCTGGGAAGCCATTGGGATCACATGGTGAAATTGATAAGAGACCGGCTCTAGGGTGTCTTTCATCTGAATCTTTTGTACCACCCTCTGATCTGATGCTGCTAGGCCAGCCTGCAGTGAGGGGATGGTTGCAGCAAGTTTTCTGGCATTGGAGGACTTAACTGGATACTCTGTGGTGGCTAACCTTGCTGCCCGTGGAGAACAAAAACCATGGACAGAAATTAATTTGTAGAGGTTCCTCCTCCATTCTGGCATGGACTTGTGTCTTTTGATCTGAAGGATACTTTGGGTAAACTGTGCAGGGTATTCAGAACAGATCTGATGAGTGGAACATTCAGGATTCGTAATTGGACAGTTGACATTTGAGAGTGTAGCCATGAATTCAGAGGGACTACCCAGGCCATCTTCGAGATTTACCCCTCCAGTTTTTGTTTGAATGGTGGTGTGTGTAGCCTCAGAAACAGGAGGGCGCTCAGCAGTAGTGGAGAGTTTTCCGAGGTGTGAATCCTTGTTCCTGTCTTTGAGCTTTCTATAAAGCTTAAAGACTTTACGATCAAGGTACATGTGTTCTTGGTCTTCGATGTTGTTATTTTCATTATCTCTGATTGCAGAGCAGTCAGAAAACCCAAGGTTTATCTGGGGTTGAAGGTCCTCCGTCTCCCAGTCCCCTTTAGAACTGATACCAGATGTTGTCTGTTTATTAGGCACAGAGGCAGAGACATACTGTGGTGGATGAGTGATGGTTTCTGGAAGCTTCATGTCAGCCTTCAGCTCTATCAGAGGTTCTTTTTCATTTTCATGACTAGAGGTTGGTCTAGGAAAAAAAAGTTTAAAGATGTGAAGTTAATTCTCAATTCATCATCTTTTTTTAAATGTATAACTTTCATGGGAAGTTCAGACTAACTGAACACCACTGTTCAGTTGCAAAACTTACGTGGCAGATTTTTTGGAGCTGTATGTAAAACTGAGTTCCTTTTTACAAAGCTTAAAGACTTTACGATCAAGGTACATGTGTTCCTGGTCTTCGATGTTGTTATTTTCATTATCTCTGATTGCAGAGCAGTCAGAAAACCCAAGGTTTGTCTGAGGTTGAAGGTCCTCTGGTGTTGCAGGGGGAGACTTAAGGGAATGAGGAGTCAAGTTCTTGGACTCCATGGGTGATACATGTGTGGTTATCTTGGGGTCTATGAGTGTAAAAAGGAACATGTAAGACAAATAATGTAAAAGCTTAAGAATAGTGATTTCAGTACTGTAAGAGGCAGTGGACCAGGAGCTGTAGTCACAAAACATTTATAGACCACCAGCAGGACTCCTAAGGAGCTCAAAAAGTTCCTAGCTAAAAATTTCCCTTGAAAACCTATTCACAAAGCTGCTGAGACCAACATTATCGGTAAAACAACAATAAAAAAGGATATAGAGATGGGATAACTGCAAAAGCCAAAAGGGAAGGATTAAATTCAACTTTTCAACTCATGACCAGAGCCCATGACAAGTGTAAGTTGCTCTAAGTGACTTTGGAGGAGTCTTGAGTACTTTTAACTTTCCATAGATTAAGGGGTTAATTTCAGCACTAAAATACCTTGTGAAATCCTACAAATAAAAAATTTAAGATTTCTAATATTAGAATTGATTGTAAGAGCTACTCCTTGATCAGCAAGTGAGGAGCACTTTTAAGCCTTATATGTTTTGTGAATATGACCCTGGACTGCAAGCAAGAACATTTTGAACACTTGTCTGTGAAATTTGCTTGTACAGGTGTTCAAAGGAAGGTTCAGCAATACTACTTAACTGTACAAAGTTGCCATAAATTGATTGTTTAGAATTGTAAGATAGGAATTTGAAGAGAAGTGCTGAAAGTTTTCTCATGCTTGTTTAGACTTGCTCATTGAGAATAATTCAGGTCTTATATAAGGTTTTTACATGAGCCCATTGTCTCCGTGCACTGAATGATTATATATAATGATCTGGATGACAGTGACCTTGCTTTGGAATGAGATTATCTGCAGATATTACAGGATTTTCCTTCGGAGGCTTCGCCCACTCTGTAGAAATGAAAAAAATTCAAAACAAAAAGGGGTAAAAATATAACCGTTTCATTGTGCAGACAAAAAAAGCATCTCAAATGTTACATCCACAGTGTTTGCCTGTACCTTTAGCACTGACACCAGATGCTGTCTGTTTATTAGGCACAGAGGCAGAGACGTACTGTGGTGGATGAGTGATGGTTTCTGGAAGCTTCATGTCAACCTTCAGCTCTATCAGAGGTTCTTTTTCATTTTCATGACTAGAGGTTGGTCTAGGAAAAAAAAGTTTAAAGATGTGA
>JAPZDY010000024.1:3086787-3099085 GCA_029783645.1 Ctenochaetus hawaiiensis
GTACACACACATTAAAACCGCCGAGGGTCAGAGACTCTCCCACCACAGTCTCCTAAAATCCTGTGGGAAACACTGCAATCTATAAAAAATATCTGGTTTATCTATTCATAATCTTTTCACATGGTATTCATAACATGAAAATATTTTTAAAATGCCAAACATGATCAAAACTATCATAAAAATTTAGATGAAAAAGAATTTTGTTTTCTATTACTTAAGTTCAAAATATTTACAGGTCCTCTCATTTTCATCCACCGCATAACATTTTTTATTTTCAACAGGAAATCTTAATGTCTGTGCACACCGTGACTTCCTACTTCTTGAAATATTATAATTGACATATTTGTCACATACGTCCTCTCCAATGAAAAATTGAAAAATTGATTTTACAGTTTGGTTTTCTCCAGTTTTGCTCCAGTTGATTTGTTGTGTATTTGGAGTCTGAACCCATCTTGTACAAGATAATAACATATAAACCAGAATTATTGCTTGGGGTTGTATACCTCTGCAAAGCAGTAAAGATGCAGTTCATGTTCATGTCTGTGCAGACTCATATAATATACGTATCATACATGTACTAAAGGAATTTAAGAAAAGGTATAAGCTTTTCTCAATATCATCGTAATGACATGTATGATTCCAGTGAATAATTTCAGGTGAGCAGCATGATTTCTTCACACAGAAAATATTTTTTCAGAGGAGTATAGCAGACTGATAGAGAGCTTCATCACATGGTGCAGCTAAACATCAGCAAAACCAGTGAGCTTGTGGTGGTCGATTCTTCAAATATGGATGTTGCTTTGGGTAAACAGATGTCTTTGTTGTCCAGGGACAATCCTCATTGTCAGTTGCCTGTCCTGGGCTGGAGCTGTTCCTGTAAATATCCCCTTTTTGAACTGTGCATTAAAAACAGACTGCAGACTGAATTACAACTTTATGAGGTAAGAAAGACCAAGCTACAAAGCCTTCCAGTTTGTGTCTTAAGCACACTGTGCTTCTTTGGGTCAAGAGATGGAGCTGCTTGCTATTGCAGATTCACATTCTTCTTCTTTTACTAACTACTTGCTAGTTTGGAGAAAAATACTTAGGAAAACCAAACCAAAGTGTCATATATTCATTATTAAAGACTGGAAAGGAAAAAGAGAACAGTTGTTGCTCCTTAGACCCGGTAACCCACAATTTACAAATGACTAGGAGCATAAATCTAAAGGAATATCACAATTCAATTCAATTTTGATCCTTGCGGCCAGGATTCAATCCAAGATTGCGTCTTGAGTCAAAATGGTTCTTAATTCGAAACAGAATCTTGAATAAAAGAATAGAAACTATATTCTGTGTAAATATTGTGTGCCAAACCATTTAGCCTTCCAGTGTTCTTTGTCCACGAGAATAGAAGCTTTGAACATTTTCTGTTTATTTATAAGCAAATGTTCTGCAATGACACACATTTGCATAAGAAATTATTTGCAGTTCTCCTCCACTCAAAATGTGCTTTTCTTGTGATACCATTGCCTAAAACAATTAGTCTTGATTATTCTGTACTTTACCTGTATCTCTGCAGAGTAAGTCATCAGATAGGTATTTTCACATTCCTCTACTAAAGGGGGTCTGTTTACCTCCTTAAAGACCCTCCAAGTGAAAATCAAAATTTTAACCATCTCAACATGTCTTTTTTGCTTTTTTTGTTTTGTATATCAAACAAGGCAGACTGGGGTTGAAATCATCAGTCAATACAATAACTTGGAATTTCCTCCTTAAAACCTCAGTGTTGCGATGATTGTCTCAAAGAGGCAGGTTCAGACAAGAAAAGGTGTCAAACGTCACAAAAGTAAAGCCGAAAAAGACACCTAAGGAACCAACGTGTCAATTTGTGGTGGCGGGGCTGTTGCCAGGTGCATGCAATGGCTCGCTACAACAAAATGAACCACAGTCAGTCAAGAAGAAGCTAGCATTAGGTTGCTCTAACTAAGATTTTCTTTAGCTGACAACTAACAGAGTCAAGCCAAAGGGTCAAGATAATTTTAACTGTTGTGTTTAAAGTTGAAAAAGTGACGCATAGAAGATATTATAAAGGATATTATATTATTATTTTTATTATTATTGTTTTTTTGGTCCTTCTCTTCTTCTGAAATTGTGTTTAGTCCAACACAATGCCATGGTTTATGTTAAGAAGCTAGTACAACAATGCAAAGTGTAGAAGGTGAGGGAGCAGGAAACCAACTATATTTATAATTCTGATACATCTGCTAGTTGATGATTTTGGTGCAAAATAAACACCTCATCTAAATCTGGATCTGACTCAAACATGTATGGCTGAATGTTGCTTTTGTTTACTCTAGTTAAAAAAGACATATGGAGACATACCGTCTTACTAGTGGAATGGAGTACTGATGCAAAGGAAGGGAATTTAGGAGGAGTCAGTTCTATTTTTACAGCTGTTTTATTGCCTTTCCCTTAAGATCATTCTAAGTATCGATTCTAATTGATCTCTGAAGGACAAAAGTGCAGTTTAAAATTAGAAATATATACATTACTGGATAACAATTTGGAACCTATTTCTACTTATCCAGCAGTGGTAAACTTATTCAATATTATTGCCAGGTCTAATGATCTTATCCACTCTAGATATAAAAGCCTTTGGCTTAAACAAGAAAGTAAGAGTACCTGTCAAAGAATGACTAAGCTGCTTTTCCTGTCAAGTACCAGCACTCAGCTTTACATGGATTAGATATCACGTAACATTAGAGTTGGCATGTAGTCAAGTGGAAGCTGTGTTTTATTTCTATATCAGCCTGGTCATCATGACTCTCAAGACACAGCCAGTTCTTGCTTTTCACACTCTGGTGCAAACTCTGTTGTATATGAATATGCTGTTTGCTATCTGCTGAGTACTGCAGAGTAAATTGAGTGCAGGAAGAACAAATTAAGATTCACTACAAGGTGAAAATCCATTGCAGTGGTCTGAAATTCATAAATATTGTACAACCAGCCTTAGCTGTCTAGCTCTAAAAAAACCTTTACTAACACCAGAAATATCAACATCCAAAGAGGCCTGTAATTACATTTCTCATCAAATCTATTTTCCTCCCAAGTCAATTCAGTCCAATCATCCAGCAGGATTACTGGAGCACACTGGAAGGGAGATGGAGAGCACAAGAGGGTCCAAGATGGAGGAGCTTCCTGTCATATCTCAGTGAAGTGAATGTGAGATGGCAGGAGTGGAGGACGCTGGCTGCTGGAGCTGCTCCAATAACTGTATTGGCAAAGGTACTACAGGCACAGATGGCTCAGTCATCACTCAACCACAAACACACACACACACACACACACACAAATATACACACACATGTAAAAATCCCGGAAGATGACACAGGAACACAGGCACATACAAACAGCAGCAAACAAGTACCAAGCACATTACTGTACAGCCACCCACAAACCGAAATATGTGAATGAACACACACACACACACACACACACACACACACAAACATACATACACCCATGCATGCACACACACACACACACACACACACACACACACAACAACAAGTCCTCATCAAATTGGGCATGAGATTAAATGCCACATTAAATCTACTTTATTTCCTGATCCTTTCAACCCGTAGTGCCCTCCTTTACAAAACCAAAATAAAAACAGCAACTGTGTTCACAGATTAGTTGTGTGTGTCTATGTGCATGTGTATGTGTTCAGAAGAATGAGAGAGGTCCTTTGACAGGGACAGAGTAACCATGAGACAAGGACACATTCTTTTTTTCTAGTGTATTATGGCTAACCAGGCTCAGCAGTGTTGTAAAAATGGCACAAAAAAGTTTGATTTCCCTCTTACTTTGTACTCACGATGCGGGTGCAGCTCCTTCACCAGCAAGCAGCTGCATGGTTTATGAATTTTAGAGAATCTTAGAGAACTGAGTAAAGAGAAAAGATTTTTTTCATGTGCTGGTGAGCACAGAGAGTTGGTGTATACGCAGGGGCAAAAATAATGATGCTTTAAAAGCAAGTGAAATGGACTGCGGCTAGAGAGAGCTACGTGTTTTTTTCAGGCCAGAAATGAATGATTTAATGCCAGAGCGAAGAAACTTGGTAAATGATATTTTGTGTTTTTATTGACAACAACGATTGTCCAACAATTCTACAATAAATATTTAATACACTGCATCATGTCCATCATATGACACTTGGAAATAACTTACTAAGTTAGGATGAAATAGTGAGCAATACATTGCTTCTAATTGCAAAATATGGAGGCAAAATGACCTTCTAGCACAGCCCCCTCCAGGACACAGCCATTCAAATTCATGACACAGACACAATAAAACTTCCCTCTGCCCTCTCCTTATATCTTAGCTGAGCTTTTTTTCTCCATACTCTCTATATCTGGGTAAAGGCTAAGCTGGACCAGCTTGCAACATTAAGTCTAAAAGATCTGCTGTAATACAACATGACTGCCAGTTTCTGTGATAAATGCATGCAAACAAAGGCAGTAACTGTTATTTACTTTCACAGTGGGCAAATGTTTGAAACTGGTTATTTATTTAACTGAGGCAAGTAAATGTCAAATGTTTATGGGTAACCTTCATGTGTTGTAGGGCAGGGTATTAATACACAATACCTTTAAGGTATCGACTGAAATATCCCAGTACCAAGTGTTATTTAAACCTCTCCACTTAAATGATACTTGGATTTGATCCTTTTCGTACCCACATCAGAATTTCTGGGTTTGCTTGCAGCCAAACTACTTATCTGAACATGTCAAATTTTTATTCCTGATCAGGGACAGTGTCAGGATGGGAGAAAATTAATTAAACAGAATGTGTTTTTTTGTGTGACCGTGTGTTGCGTAGGATTAAGAGTATGGGTTAGTACTGAATAACCAAACCAAAACCCCACTAAATATGGTTCATAATTAAACTTGGATTTGCTATTTTCCAGGTCAGACTTCATTTCAAATCCCCTTGCAAGTGTCCATTTCACCTTGAATTTTTGGTTTTACTTTCTGTGAGACTGGATCATTTTTTGTACAAGCCTTAGCCCACAGTGTTCTTTTTAACCCCTTTTTTAATTGCTCAGAAATAATAATTGAAAAAAATAGGAATAATTGGAAATAATTGGAATTCTTGTCTTAATTTTTCATTAGATAATGGTTCTTGCAAGTCCCTACACTACAATACATCATCATGCTTAAACATGGGCAAAATCAAAACTATAGAAATATAATTAGTTACAACCTGAGTGGCGATATGGACCTCTTTATTTGTGCCAAAAATATAGCAGAATAGTCACCACCTCCAAACACTCGTAGGTGAGTGCGAAAGAACGATCTGTGGCTTTTCTTGCCTATTTTCAGGGGCTGTAACTCCCTCTTCCTGTCTTTAGGGCAGATAAAGTCTTGCTGGTAAATGTGTTGTTAACATCAGATAACTGATCAAGAAATGTTCTGGGGGTTTTCTTTTTGTTTTGTTGTGTTCATTTTTTTTGTGGCGGTCAACCATGGTGAACAGTTACCAGCAGAAACACTGCTCCTGATGTTTTAAAACCTATATGATGATTAAAAACATCAGGAGGCATATTTGTTAGTCGTACCGCTGCTCCTAGTTGTAGAATTTAGTTATACTCTCTCCAAAAATCATCACACAGTATTACTGCCTGGTCTTAGTCTGGAGGCCTGATAGTAAGTTAAACACAAATGTCTACTAGCACTACTATGGTAATGATTTAAGTGTAGGAATAAACTTTAATACTGGTGGCTTTAAGGGATGACAGCAAAATTGGTATGTTAGTTATCAAAGCATTGTGGCCAAAAGAACGACTAGTACTGTTGGCTTTGTAATAAGAGTGACTGATTTGACCTTTGCATTCTTTATTTTATTTAAATGGCGTAAAATAATGCAAAGTCTGACAAAGAAGACACTTAAGCCTATGCCTGACAATGGTCAATGACTCACTTACTCAAATGAGGTTTTCTTTCATACTATATGTATGACATGGTGAGATTCTATATTACTGAGAACATTTGAGGTTTTTTATCTTAAGACCGTTGAAATGCACAAGGCTGCATATGTGAAAGGATTTTTGAGATGACAGTATTTGTCACTGATCAGCTAGAGTTAATCAATGGCTGCATTTTTATAAGATCTCAGTCCTGGAGTTCCAGGGTACTTGGCGATTTCAGGAAATCCCAGTAGGTTTGACTTAGCACTAAAAATGTGACAGAACAAAGCTTTTGCCCCATATAAATAATGTTATGTAAAAATTAAAAGACACACCAACTCTGAATGATTCAACAATCTCTGTAGTGTAAGAGTTAACATAGAAATTACAAAATAGAAATTAATACAATCTATTTAACCAATCACTGATTTGAAAAAATTAGACAATGTTTGCTTCACAGGATCCTTACTTTTTTTACATAGCAACACACAAACTTTTCTTGTTATAATGTAGATTAACTTGTGTTTGTATAAATGTAAATATTTCTCATTAAGGCAAAAAAAACTTGGGAGTCATAATAAAAAGAAAAAGATGTGATTTTAACATAATCAAAGGATCACCTAATAATGATATAAAGTCACCAACAACTGAATAAATAACTTCTGATGCAATGTTAAGTTGGTAACATCTAACAAAACAAGATATTCTGATCACTATGTGAAGAAAATGTCTACATACTCTGGTTTGTTTTGCAATTACAAAGAACCATTTTTCTCAGTTATAACGACTAACTTGGCAGAATTCCTTTGTCACAGTAGCAATTGTATTAAGTTACTTACTAGATGACTAATATTATTAAGACCCCTGAAACAGTGAGATTAAGGGTAAATAGTTTGCTAATCCTACTTGCTGCTGAGTTGAAACTTATATATTGCAGCAACATTTCAGGTAGGCATCTTGTTTTTTTTTTTAGAGTATATGCCTGTTATAAATACCCATTTATTTCCCTGCGTAGTGGCTGTGCTGCCTTCTCTTAAACTAGTACATCAGCTGAAGCAGCTATCTATAATACAACTACAACCTTACTAAAAAAATATCAGTCTTTTTGGAACAGTTTTAGAAGTTCTCTCTATTTAGTCATATAACTATGTAGTATGATGCACCCTTCTTATTTAAAAAAAAATTCAAGCTATTTCAAAGTTTCCCCTGTTAATGTTTAATTTAGAACATCCACTTCCTTGTGTTCTGCAGTCTTAGAAACACCAATTTTACTGTTGGCCTGACCTTCATTTTATCTGCATGTGACAGGTTTCACACTGAATGTAACACAACCACTAAAGTACCGACAGCAGTAAGGTAGAGAACCCTCACTGGCTTCCCACCCACGCACGTCCATGTGTGTCAAGTCAAGTCTTTGCAGTTGTGAATGGTAAAAGTAAACCATGCATCCCCTCACTACTTCACAAAACCTTTGGCCTTACAAAAAGCAGTGATTTCATGTCAGCTTCTACAATGGCCAAGTTTTGATGAAGCTGCAATACACATACAAATTCAATTTTCCACAGACTTCCAAACTCTGAAGAATTAATCTGTAAAACAGCTCATTGGATTATTTTGATAAGATACCATTTGCATTTGTTTTACATGGTTGTTATTTCTAACAATAATTATAAGAGTACTAACACTGGCAATTAAACCATCAGAAGTCTGTTAAAGGAAAGTCACCTTATGATCTGCTTACTTTGAATTAACTTCTTTTAATTGTATAATGTTTTGACATTACTGTTTCAGTGAAGCCATGTCATCAAATAACTAAGATAAAGAGAAAGAAACAATAAGAGACCAAGGAAGGAGTGTGAGTTTGGAGGGGTTTACAGAAGAAGGCAGAGGACAGCTGTCAATCCTGCTAGCCTCCAGGCCTACAGGAAACCTGCTGCTGGCACAGCAACTGTAGACAGACAGCTGTCCTAAGAGCTGCGTACTGAGGGGAGACAGATATAAGTGGCAATTTGTCAGCAACCAGAAAGCATCTTCACCAGCATGACCACAACCAGTGAGCTAATACATATTTTCATAAACAACTCAACCTTGAATTGGTACCATTTTTTATCTTGATGTACATGAAGCTTGTGATTTAAATTGCATCTGCAACTTCTGCTTCACTGAGGAGACAAAGAGCAGCATATGAAAACAGTAGATCTATGTGGTGTGATCAGGAGACTATAACCTTTCACAAAGTAATACATGTGATGAACATAAATGTCATAATTCCATTATGTTTTTCACATGGTTTTCCTGCACTAGACAAGAGAATTAATGCCAGCAACTATTGTTTTTACGTATCCAACAGTAGAGGAGACAAACATTCATTTGCATTTTTTCTGTACAGAATTTGTGAAAAATGAACATGAATGTAGATAGAAACTTGGCTATTATGAATGGCTTAACTGATTGATACATTTAACCCATTTTTCTTCTACATTTGTAATTTTTGAAAAACAACAAGAACTACAACTATTTTGTGGCACTGTTAATTAGTTTTGGCTTTTTTTTACTTAAAGTTCACCTGGCTCTTTCATTCTAAAACCACCACACTGGCTTTAAATAAAACACAATTTGGATGTTAGCACATGTTACAGTTTTTAGATTTTTGCTTTGCTAATTTTCCTTTTCAGTCAGAAAAAAAACAACAGGAAAACTTTCCAAGCAAAAAAAGTTGCCTAAAGAAGCTGCTTAGATTATCAAAAGGTTTTTAAAAATCCCAATATGATCTAAATACAATACTTAATATATAAAATTAATTTAAAATATATTGAAATTACAAAAATGTGTGAATATTTTCATATTGCACATTTAGGTTGATAAATGGTAAAATTTCAAGATACTAAGTGCTTCCACAAAATGCTGAAAATAATCTGCTCCAAACTAAAGATTTAAGCAACCAACCATACAAGTCAAACCTTCATGCTAGGCACACTTGTCCCTTTTGTGATGCTCATGTAATAACTCTCCATCTGTGCCTGAGACCACAAGCTGATATTGACACAGAGATGTGATTCTAGGAGTAAAATAAATGAGCAAGGAATGAGAGCAAGATGAATACTGTGTTACTGTCAACCTTAGCACTGTTATGGCAGAAATCCAGGCAAACATGCTGCATATAACAACTTGCCTATAACATAAGGCAGTGATATGGGCTTTTGGATTAACTACAATTAGCTGAGGCAGTTCATATTACAGGTACATTTGTTTCTGAGTAATTTGTAATGCAAACCTGTCTGCACTGGGCAGATGCACTACCTTAAATTTTATACAACCACGCTGAGATATCTGAGTGGAGACAATAGCCCCATAATCTGATAGTGCTGTCCGTTTGCCTGCTTCCGGACAGAGCTTCAGATGAACCACGATATGATCACTGAGCTGCAGTGGAAGTGCAACAGTGAATGAAGGCTGCTGTAAGCAGAAAGTGATGCACCTCTCCTGTTTCAGCAGGAAGACTAATGCCATTTATGTGACCTTGTTAGCAGCTTCCTATTGAGGAAGACATAAAATGATGACATATGAAAGGTAATAAAAGGTATAACATTTTGAATTTACAGTCACCTTCAAAAACTCCCAAAGAGCTGGGACTGATGTATGGAGGCAGAATGAGAGGCGAGCAAGCTCATATTTATCTGCATTTCAAAAATACTGGGCTAAAAAAAAAAGGAAATGACTCAATAATTCATGAGACCTACCAACTACACAGCACTGGAATATACTGTATGCAGCTCTCATAGATTCAGCAGACTTGAACCCATGTACAGTATATAGACATTTTCTTTTCTTCCTTCAGATCAGCAAAAATTAAACCCTTGAGCTCAGCTATGCAGAAAATACATTTCCTAAGTAGCTGCTGAGAACTGGAGGAGAAAACACTAAATCAGCAATGAAAAAGTGTGGAACCAATATAGCAATGCAACTACAGTGGATGTTCATCTGTCACATTGTTTTTTTTGGACATCTGGGGCCCAGAGAGTACATAAGTTGTGCATTACGGTTCTAAGCACGACAGTCTACAATTTTAAGACCAGTACAGCAATTGTAAAAAGCCACATTATCGACACAGGAAGTGAGTGGGTGTCCATTTGAAGAGGAAAAAAGCTCAAATCTTATTTCAAAGCTTGAAACAGATATACTTGTGTGCTGACCTAGAATAAGGCTACATATAAAGTACCATACAACTTACAAGTTTGCCTCCTTATCTCAAAGACACAACGAAGTGAGTACATACTGAATTGGTACTTCGATTTTAATACACTGCAATGTGAAACTACTTCAATTTGAGCTGCTTTAAAAGTTCCTTTAGGCACACTTGTTAAGTGTTATGAAACATCTTTTGGATAGCGTCTACTCTTGTGGGGATGTAAGAAAGATGACAGTTTAAAACCCAGAGAGCTAACTTTAATTATTAAGCTTCAACTTAGATCTCTTGATACTGACTGTCACATTAATAAGACAGCTGTGGGCACAATGAAAGCAGGCTGGGGATGCTGTGGTAAGACAATGAAAATCTTCCTCTTAATTTATCTGTTTCTTTTTAGTCTTCCTTTTAGTAATTTGGAATACCAACTACCGACTACAAAATTAAGGAGTAAAAAACTGGTGACTGACCTGATCACTTAACTATAGAAGAGATATACATTTCACATTTGTTATTAAAAAAACAAAAACAAAAACAAAAAAACCTGTGTTGACTACGGCTGCACAATTAACTGAAATTTTATTGAAATCGCAATATGGACCAGTGCTATTTTTTCAACCATACAGGGCACAATATTTGATCAAGTAAAAATATGAGCGTCAAAATACAACGGAAATAAATTAGATATTGTGCTGCTGCTGCTGTTCTGGCCTACACATCATGTTCTGTTGACTTAAGAAAACATTTGTTTGGTACAGATCCCTGCAAAAATCACAACATAATCATTTTAATACATTTTTAAATGAAAATTAGAATAAAAACTATAATTTTTCTAATATTGCAAATCACATCACATTTGGAATATCAATCTAAATAATCGCAGTGTAATATTTTTTTTGAAATTGTGCAGCCCTAGTGTTTATTTAAATGCTTAATTTGAAACTTTGGGGGCAAAACCATTAAGCCTCTAAGACATAATACATTGATCAGTAAATAACACTGGTAGTTAAATACTTCAAATGGAGAGCAACAAGAAATACAACTTCCTATTGCTTAGTAAAAAGCAAGTTCCTAGGTGTAGGACAAAGCGCTACAGGAGCAGCTTTGTGACAACTGCTATCATTCATTTAAATAAAGCCTAGCATAGGTTGCACACAATTTTTTTTTTTTTTACTTTTTTATATTTATTTATATTCATTTATTTAACTATTTATCTGCCTTTTAAGCTGTATTTGATTTTACAGTTTTGCTTTAGTGCTTCTCTTGAGTTCTGTTACTTGAGTCCTGTTTCTTGTAAGCTTGTGAGTACCTGGTGTTTGTCCTGTCTCTTATACATGTGTCCTCTGTCAGTGCTTCTTTTGTTTCTTTGTTTAATGTTGTAAATTAACATGGATGCTCTCTCTGTTATGCTGCAAAACAAATCTACCTACGGGTACAAATAAAGTCACCATCTACCTACCTACCTACCTACCTAGCTAAGCATTCTTTTAATCTTACTAATCAGTTGTTAAAATAACTACATTTTATTTTACTCCTCCATTTATTTTATTTTCCAACTCTTTCATTTTTCAGTTCTTCTTAACTTTAAACATTTTTATTCCCTACTGCCCCTACACATTTGCTTACTATTTTCCTCACCATATTTCCAGTTTTAGAGTGACTGTGTGTTTGTGTGTTTGTGTGTATGTGTGTGTGGGTGGGTGGGTGAGTATGGCATTACTGGAGCAATCAATGAAGACAAAGATCACCAATCTCTTCAGCTGCATACTATTCATAATAAAACTCACCAGCTGGTACTGTTAGTTTTCGTTGTACTGGAAACTGTACTTCTGCTGTAATAACCCTTTTAACAGTGACTAGAGCATTTTAGCTGACAAACTGATGCTAAAAAATGCTAGCTAGATAACAAAAGTCAGAACTTAGTACACACCAGGCTTCTACCTCCATAACATATCTTCATCTACAAGTATGTTTCCTGTCCTGTCAAGTACTGAGAATATGTCTCAACAAGTTCTGTTTCATGATGACTTACTGACCCTCCTGTCTTAAGCCACTGATAATACATGAAATGTTGTTTAATCAGCCCTGTCAGTATACTTGGAAAAACAAACATGACTCTGCTTGTTTTGTGTCTAATTGATCTCCACATTAGGAATTAGCTG
>JAPZDY010000024.1:3099185-3121042 GCA_029783645.1 Ctenochaetus hawaiiensis
AAATCAGGTATCCAAAAAAAAGAGACAAATTTCAACAGCTGGCAGTTTTCCATTCTTGATGCTACACATAAAATTCATAGCATATTCAGTTTAAATACATAGCCCTATTTAAACCAATATTTTTCCAAAACACCATGTCCAGAATTTCAAGTTGAAATTACATTTTATATTTCTCTATATTTGTATTTTTAATCATACTGTCCTGTGTTGATATGACTTAACTCTATTATATAAAACTAGAGGGCATCTACTCTCTTGTGTGAGCCTCTGGCAGCAATGCGGGGATGTCACTGACCCAAAACAATGACACAACGAGACGAGCAGATAAATGTAATTTTTTGTGCAGAGATAATCATTTTAACGCAGAACCAGGACACCTTAAGTTGGTCAGGAATTTAATGGGTCAACTTCTTTAGACAGAAAAAGAGGGAAAGAGAGACAGGTCGACAGACAAACAGAGGGAATTAATAAGTTGCTGTTTCCAGGCCAAGCAGTCACAGGCCGATACAAAAGAGGTTGTGGCTTCCCTAAAGGAGTGTGTTCTAGGCCACCGCTGGCCTGCCTGGGGGCCTATCATCATCTGCTGTGTCCATTCAGCAAACCACTGCACACTTCCTGACATATGCACTGGCAAACACTTACACATACACACAAACCCTCTTGATGTGTGACATCTGTGTAGGTGAAAAGGGTGGAAAGATTCCCAAAGTTACGTTTATGGACTGAAAAAAAAGTGATGCAAGATTTCCCTAAGACTTCAAATGATATATGGAAAAAAAAAGGTATTAACTGTTTTCTCTAACTATAATGGCACAATAGTGATTCTACCATAGACAATTTATGAAAGCTTTTCCATCTGCTGTTCCAACCAGCTTAAGTAAGATAGGTTGTTTCTTGGAAAATTCTGTGGTACACAGGAAGTTTTTTTGTTTTTTTTTACATTTAAGTGTTTTTTATAGAGTAAAAGGTAGAGTTTGTGGTTGCCACCATATATGGAGGATGATGTCTCAGTTATGGTTACAGCATTTAACAGACAAATGACCTCTAAGAGTTGCAGTGTAAAACACATTGATTATTTACTAGAGCCTAACCGATAAAATACTCTCCTGATATTAGCTTGTCATTGACAAATCAATATTGGTGTATGTGTGCTGCCATAAAACAAGAAATTGCTATGCATAAATTTCAAATATATGCTTGTGAAATTTAGAAATGGTGTCACCATAGGATAGTTAGCATGTCAGCAAAAACTTACATGTTTATTCCTGAAAATGTGAAAACGTGAAAATCTAATTTTTAACTGTCTAAACATATCTATCTGGTGTTTTTACCTCCAACAAGACAAACTGGGGTTGAAATTAGCAGCCAATGCCATGGCTGTGAGTTTCCTCCTTACAACTTCAGTGTTTAGTATACTAATGACTGCCATAAAAAGGCAGATTTAGAGAGGAAAAGTTTCATTTGTCACAAACCAAAAAACTGAAACTGAAAAATGAAACTTAAGGAACCAATTAGCAGGAGGATGGGGTGTTGGCACATATAACAGATCCTCTTCTTCCTCAGAAGAAGAAGCTGTATTTGGTTCAAACATGCTGACATTGCTTACGCTATGAAGCTAGCAAGTCGATGAAAAGAGTCAAAGGTGAGGGAGCGGTAGAGTGGAATGGTGGCTGTTCGTGGACGCAGCCATGCCAGAATTCCCATTCCCATGAATATTAATGGAACAGTGCATACTTAAGTGGCTAAAGTTGTGGTGACATTTAAGCAATTTTAAGATGAAAATAAATTTTTTATTCTGAAAAAGATGTCTAAATACAAAATTTTGACTATCAAGATATTTTCGGGCACAAATCAGTGGCAGGAGAGGGTCCTGCCCATTACATAATTTTTCATCACATTTCTAAGAAATTCAAAAGTAAAGGATCACTGGCAGAAAAAGGCTCTGATAACCCCACTGCAAACTGCCTTAACAGCGACAATAGGCAAGTGGCTCACTCCTTAAAATAATACTGATGGAGTACTTAGTGAAGTGAGTTAGTGAAGACCAGACACACAATTGTGGATAATTATTTTTGTTGTTTTGTGTCTCCTTGATATGTAAACTGTTTAACAATCTGTTTAAGCTGCCATGTAAACTTCATGAGACGATGATATGTTGTTGTGTTTTCAGCTTGTTCTGCTGACCCAAAAAACCTACGCAGCCACTGAGCAAAATGGGTATTTAAAGTGGTAGCTGACAAAAGACTTCTTTTAAACACATAATTACATGTACTGTAAGTTTGTATTTAACAAGCAGAATCAAGTATTGTACCTTTAACATTATCCTAATTATGTGCTGCCCGAAAATCATGTCCCACTCTCTCAGCGTCCATTCAATCAGTAACCTATTAGTAGAGCCAGGAATCTATTTCACCGTGTATGGTGATTCACTAGAGACAAGTCTGAAACAATAGAACTCCAGCATATTTGTAGGTGTGCTAGCATGGCTAGTGCTCTTCAGCAGATCTGTTGAGATTTGTTTCCTGTAAGAGGTCCTTAATGGAACGCTTTAGCCACAATTACATTTTATTTCCCACTTTAACTCTTATCACTATGTTTAAGATTGGCCAAAAAAGGTGTTGAATTCTGTTTCAGATCATTTGATCCAATCTTGGGTCACAGTGGGTCACAATATAAAGTACAGTGTTTATAATGTACCACTCTCATTAAGTCTAGTAGCATGGATTCCTGATTTTCACCCTGACTAGCATTTGTATGCATACACTCTTGTACTTCCATAGCACAGTTTAAAGTAGACATTAACCCTGGACATGCATCGCACAGTACTAATTTGTCATAGGTAAAGGAATTGTACTGCAAATCGTGCTGAATTATAGCACCCTTAAAATATCAGCAAAAATTGTTCCCAAATTTCAAACGGTGCCAGTTACATTACTAGTAGTTGTGTGTAAACTGCTGCTTTCCAGGCTGCTGATTTACGGTGGTGTTGTCTTTAAAGTGAGAGCCTTTAGCCGACAGGACGGATGTGAACTCCCTGATCTGGCCAAGTCAAAAGACAGTCCCTCTATTCAATAACAGCAGAGGACGCAGGGTGAACCATATGACACAAACAGAGTCATGACTTCATGACTCCTGACTCCAGTTTTCTGAACAGTTTGCATATGACAGCTCCTCCAGCATATGGCTGAAACATATTCTATTTATGGCAGCTTTGTAAACTGACAAAAAATGAAAAAAGCAGGAAAATGTAACGTTAGCATTTACTCAAATAAACAGTATTTTAAATAAAGCTATATTATGAGTTTTAATTGAAATCAAAACTGAGGTTAAAACTGAAAAATTAACATTACAATCACAATATCAGATCTTTTGTTAGATGCTAAAGTCACAATGCTTCTGTTAACTTCAATGTTTCATTTTTGCTAACGTAATTCCTGTGTCGCTCAACTATGACCTCTGTCCAGTTGAATCTGGCTTGATTCTGCTACTTTAATGTATTTTATTCTATTGTTACATGATTTTTGACTCTGTTTTACTCTCTAGTTCTTAATAGTAGTATTCAGGGAATACCAGCTAGCTGTGCAGGGCGAAAACCGATGCGGGCTCACACGGAGTGAAGTGATGCTATGTTTGAACTGTCCGCTAACGCAACTCCCATAACAAACGTTATCAGCTTCCACACCGGCCATGCCTCCGCCAGCTCTCCTGTCGACCTCTGACATGCATGTAATCCTCCAGCCCCCATAAAAGCACAAACCCACACACACACAAACACAAACACAGTGTTTAGGTCAGGCTACTTACGCCCTTGGTCTGGGGAAGCCCATGGATAACAGCACGTCCAAGTTGGAGCCACATTTCACGGAGCCCGGCCGGTTTTGCCGGAGTCGCCGAGGAAGGATTTTACTGTAGAGGTCCTCTTTGGCAGCCATGGTCCACTATGTCACCCTGTCCGCTACAAGCCCGATACAGTCCAACACCAGACCTCCGGCTAGTCCATGAGCTACGGCCGAGTCTGCATGAGTGGAGGGGGTAACGACAACTACACAGAGCGGAGCTGAGGGCAGAGCTACGCGGCCAGGCACAACACTGCTACTCCGCCCACCGGAGGAAACAGCAAATTAGATCTGCTCACTGAATATATACAGTACAGAGCCACTATAACACAACAGAATGGGAAGAAATATGTGGGATTTGAGGGGGAAAAGGTTTGTAAAATGCGATTTTCATGTTATTTAACCTAATTACTCCTGACAGGCTAACCCAGTACTATATATGCGCGTAATAAGGGAAGGGACAGGATAAATGACGCGTTATATACAAGCTAGACAAAAGCCACGACAAAAATACTAAGAGATTTAAAATCCTTTTAATTTATGTGCAAAGTTACATTCATTATGCAAAGATAACGAGATTAAGTCTAGAAAGTCTATTGATATAGACACACTTAGAAAAATAATTTATGGTTTTTACATTGTTATGAATAATAAATGTAACAGGAGAGCATGATTTCACCACACCTCAAATAACAACATCTCCTGAGTCTCAAATATTCTGCAACAAAACTAAGAAACCTTCAGTTTACCTTATTTGATAGGGACAAAGTGAAATAGTATCTTTAGCTTGATTAAACATTATTTTAGTCAATCTGGTAAATTATTAGAGAGAAAAAAGAGTCAAGATCCCGATATCCTAATTTTTTATGGCTTACACATAATTTCATACAGAATTGATCTTTATGTTTGTTGCCCATTTTAGTGAGGAATCATATGACATGAAAGGACTAATTGGAGTCAATGCTGTGCCATATTAAAGCCATGGTCAGTCTTGAGTAGCCCAACTGAATCATGGGGAGATGTGAGGTTAGTGTTGGCCACCGACAGTGCTGGCAGATGGATTGTATGGTGTGATGACACAGAAGACACAGCCTGCCTCCTGAAAAGCTTGCCTCATCTCCGCCTAGTGGGCCAAACACAGACTGCATCAGACAGCAGGGCATGTCACATTCAGAGACAGAATTTACAATCTAAACAGGTAATTTACTAATATAGCCAGGGTCTCGAGACTCAAGTTGGTCTCCCAACAAGAAAGAAATAACTGGGCAATATGATCCCATCAAAAGACACTTCATGGACTATGTGCAAGCTTGAGCTTGTACATAGCTCTCAGTGACTAAGCAATTAAGGGCTGTCAAAGCATCTTTAGTGTATCACTGCTACATATATACCATGGTCCTAGCTATGAGATATTGCATGTTGACTTAATTTTAAAAAATATCTTCATTTAGCTAACTAAATGGAACTTTTTTCAGTCTAGATTTATTGTATATTCAGCGAAAATGTTGCAGCAAAAGATGTTTTATAAAAATAAGTTGTTGTTCTCTAGTCAACTAAATGCCAAAGTGAGCAGAAAACAGATCAAAGGGTAGATGACTTCTAGGGCTTTTGGGAAATGAACCCATCATTGGATATGACTTCAAAGAAATACAAATCCTTTTACAGAGGAACTGAGGATGGTTTCTCTTGATTACATCAGAGAGTAGACTCTTGTAAAACTTTGCTCTTACTGTACCTTTTTTCTAATCCATCATATTAGAGAACTAACTACTTATGTTTACTGATTACTACAAAAATTCTTCAGAGTTCTGAACTTGTTCTATGTTTATAAATTTTACTGAAATTAATCATTACCAAGATCCCAAAGATAACAAATATTTGGGGTTACTCCAACACAGGACACGTTAACTTAAATGGGAAGCTCCAAACACATGGCCTCAGATGACCATAGCAAGAGCATACCACCTAAAACAACAACTTCCATATGATGCAGTCTTACCAGTCTTGCATTATCCAGACAAAGACCCACCACAGCCCCTCCACTGCCTGGTAACTTCCCTGCAGAGCCAAACTACAAGAAGCAACAACAATTTTATGACGGCTTAAAGAGAAAAACACTCCTGCAGACACACACAGATGTTCAATAAAACATGCACTGCTCAGAGCAGGCAGTAGAACCTCTGAGAACCTACCTGTCGTGCCAGCTGAATCATCTTCAGATTTCCAGGGCCAAGACATTCATCAGTGTAGACAGTCCTTTGGGATATATTATTACTTTAGCTGTGTGTTCCTTTAATATAAATGATACCCCACAACAAAACATATTATTTACCTTCGCAGCTCAAAGTTCTGGTCCATAAGTTGTGCTAGACTGTTCCAGTTTCTGTCCTGCAGAGCCACCCTAAAGAGAGAATGTTTTCTTTTTTAAATTACTTCAGCTAATCTTATTTCATCTGGCCATCTTTTGAGATTAAGATCTCTTGAGAACAGATTAATTCACAAAAACGTTTATAACAAAAGATGTAACTATACAGTGAACAATGGTAAAATATAAACAATTAGAAAAAGAAAAAAAGAAAACATAGATAATAACGCTTTAACCCAAAAGGTAATATAATACTTCTGTGTGAGTGTTGTTTGCAGTCCATTCCATTTATGAGGTGCATAGATCCTGAACCCTGATCTGCCAACAAAAGCGTGTGCATAACTGATATCTGAGGTTAAACAATTACTGGATCGTGTAGAGTAGTTACAAGACTTGAGTAAGAAGAGACAGAGGTAGATTGGAAACAGAGAGGGTTTATAAATTAATAACATGAAATACTTGAAAGTTTACATTTTTTTAATCTGAAAAGTGCCATAGTGTGTCTGTTAATGAGCCAAAAAAGATTTAGTGAACCTGTCCAGGTAAAGATCACCCGTTATTATTATGAACAGGGGGTATACAGTGACCAAAGCTTTACAATGTCTTTCAAAACAACAAAGTGTGATCTCGGTGGGGGAGGTTGTAGATCAAAAATGTTAGCGTGCATCCTACAAAACATTTTCACATTCACTTAGTGCTATGACAAAACAAAGTTTTAGGACTTTAAAAATGCCACCACAAAGACAAAAACAGGGTGCGTCAGTCAGCAGAGTAGCAGCAACACTTTGCATATGATATGTCATGGAACTCGTTGCATAAATACTGAGCATGTTTCAGAAAGCCCAAAGTTACTTTAAGACTGCTGTGCAAAGGGCTCGACATAATTAATCCCAAGGTTATTTATTCAGAGACTTTGCCCCGAATTATTTGATAAATCCTTCATTGCTATTTATTGCAAAAAACTCTACAATCCACTTTAAATACTTAAACCAACCTGGCCTGATCCGTGAGCTCTGCAAAAGTCTTCATGGCCTCAACAACCAAAGGCTCCCCTGTGGAAAGACAGAGAAACAGAAAATAATTCATCAAACAAACCAATCTGTTAACAGTTTTAGAACTCCAAGGAAAACAAAGACGTAAATGTGTGAATGGGCAAGCAGAAAAGTTGTTGTTGTTCACAACAGCAGCTTTAATGACCAAAAACAAATACTTTGTGTTCCATAAATTGAAGTGAAATGTATAAAATGTACTGATGCTGTCATCTCTGTGAGGCTGGACTTAGAGATTACACGTAGATATGCTAATGTAAGCATGCTAACATGCTCTCAATGCCACCATGGCAATGTTTAGCAGCTACCATTTTACCCTGTCCACTGTCTAAGAATAACTGTACCAAATTTTATGGCATCATCAATCCAATACTTGATGAGATTTTTATTCTAGATTAGAGTAGGGAACTTATATTGACTAACTGACAGACTGATGTTTCCATATCAGAAAAGTATGACCACTACCATCTCCTTTTCTAATTATTAGAATCAAATTCATATTGGTCAAACAGTAGAACTCTTACTTTACAGAGATCTCAGCAGTGATCTTTGACCTTATAAATCTCAGGCAGTCCGTGTAATATTTCATATCGACTACATACCACTGAGCCAGCGCTGTCTGATGTTACTGTGGATGCGTCCAGAGTCACTGGGGTCACTCAGGTAAGCCAGCCAAAATGGTGGGAGCCCATTCATGTCCATAGAAACATAGTTTCCTGAGAAAGGAAAACACACACAGTATTTGTGTTTGTGTCATCAACATTTACAGACAAATGGTGGCTTCAGTACCATAGCCCTGTGTTTCCATGAGATCCTTGCTGAAATCCATGTAGACTAAGCCTTCATAAACCTGCGAAGACAACAAGGCAAACAATTCATGATTCAACAGGCATTAAATGAACAATAACTAGATGTAGTGCTGTGGTGACAAAGTCCACCACATCTGTGTAGTAACAACACTATTACTGACCTGCACAACTCTGTCCTGCAGACCAGCAGTAATGAAAAGTTCATCAGTCTCCACATTAAGGATGAAGTTTGCTCGGATTGGCTTTGGGAGATCCTTAAGTGCAAAACAGAAATATGTAACACACTAAAGCAGGTAGGTTACCTATAATCTTCACATTTATCCTAAGTTGAGTTTCTGGAGGTAGGGCTTTTTAAAGGCCCAGTTTGTGCAGTATGAGGAATTAGTGCCATCTAGCAGTGAAGTTGTAGACTGCACCCAACTTAATATCCCTCTGCTTACAATCCTCCTCCAAGTGAGGAGGAAAACCTATAGTGGCTACAAAACTCTCTAGAAACAGCGTTTGTTTTGTCTGTTCTGGGCTACTGTAGAAACATTGCAACATGAGATGCTGGACTACATGCAAGAGGACCCACTCTGTAAATATAAAGGCTAATTCAAAGGTAATACAAGCACGACAATTATTATTTTCAGGTGATTATACACTATGAAAACATATTTATTAAATTTATATTCCTTTTCTGACATATTCAATGAATAGATCCCCCTAAATCCTGCAAACCAGATCTTTAACTGAATGAAGCCTTTTTTATCTCAGGTGGACTGTGTAAAGGCTTAGATATTTGTGCATAAATGTTAACATGTTCTTTAAGAATGTCGGGTTGAAAACACAATGGAGTAAAACTTCAAGGTTAGTGTCAATGTCTTCCCAGCTCTAGAATGCTGCTTCATTGCTTGCAACTTCTCTAGATCTGTGGTGAAATCTAGCAAACTAACCTGTCACAGGAGAAGCTGATGTTTATACCATAATTGTACTTGTCAGAGCTTTTGATAAAAGCAATTAATAGAAGGGATAAGAGATTCTGATGGCTCTGGTGACATCAAGAGATGGAACAGACATATACCATCCTTACATGGTCTGTAATGTTGTAGAATTTCATCAGACACTTCAGGGTGGCTGAGACAATGGCACTGTGAAAAAAGGCAGGATTGAAAACAAGTCAATCATCAGGTTCAAGGTCTACAAAATTACCTTTAATTAAGCTATACAGAGAGAAAGTAATCATCAAACAGAAATATGTACCTGCTTCCAGCAAGGCCCTTCATTAAAACAGAGACAAATAATTTTGTCATTACATCTCATTTTCACTATTAAAACTATTATTGTTGGATTTTATTTCTTATGATCAAGTACTCGAATGAATCCTCACCACTTGCCGAGGAATGTTGGTGTCGTATTTTAGTGTGAAATTCTGCTTTGTCAAAGCAATCCTGCAGTAATAAACACAGCATACAATGAATTAATGAGCATTAGGAGTCACAGTGACTGTACTTGATGGTAATTGTGCTTAACAAATTAAAAATACAAAACTAAATAAAAAGGGCTCATTCAGTGATTTTCTGTTGTTGGTAGAAAAATGGGTTAATACATCTTATGTTTTTTAAGTTTGTATGTTTTTAAGTATATTTACTCAACTTGAGAACAACTTTGAGGTACTTGTACCACAGTAATACTATGTCAATGTGTCCCTTTTCTGCTACTTTAGACTTCTATCTCACTAATTCTCAGTCAGAAAATATTATGCTTTTTCCACTGTACAGTATAAACATTCTAAAATGCTTTCAGTTAAAATCTATGTCATAACTTATTGATTTTATATACTTATTGATTTTATATATTAAGAAAACAAATTAAATGACTGCTGATTTCAAAAGAAACTTCTCTCTGCCTAAACAATGAAAGACATAACTTTAGAAGGAGTAAAAAATAAATAGCAGGGTAATGGCAGGGTAATATAATTACGAGAATACAATGGAATTCTGACAATACTATTACTTCGCTACTTTTTCAATTTTCTCTTAATTCTCAAAGAAACGTCATTTTTAGTTTTCTAAACCTTCAAAGATGTTCTTTGGTGAACTGGGAGGCAGTGAAAACAAGTTGATATCACAACAGTGGCATCTAGTTTAAATGGTGAACCTGTTAGCAAACGGTTGGTTATTACGCATTTTGCAATTTGACAGCAATATTTTCATTGATTTGGAGTCAAGCCTCTGGTCACTATGTATATATTAGTCCAGTATTAGTTGTTGTTTTTTTCAGTATCAGTATCAGTAATTAAAGCTGTTTTAACTAAAGTTAGTGTTTCTCCATAAAAATTAAATTTTTTTTTAAAAAATTAAAAAGTCTTTATTTTGAAAGTTTGACAAAAACACAGAAACAATTCATGTTAATTCTTGCTTAATATTTTTTTTTTTGAACAGATATGAAGGTGGTTTCATGTTCTTATCTTCAGCTTCAGGTTCACTTGATACTTGATTAAATTATTCTTTCGATTCAGTTAAACTATTCTTACAGCAAAAACAAATATTTTTCACCTGTTGTAAGAAAATTGGGTTTTTAGAAACCAGACAGAACTCTTTTTTAAAACACCAGTGTTTTTGTACTGTCAGAGAATGTTTGGTCCATGATTGAAGTGTAGATGATGAAGTTAGAATTAGTGAAAAAAATAGTTGGAGTGAGTTATAGCAGCATCCATGGCGCTAGCCATTGCTAGAAAGTGCTAAATTTAACAGAGGTATAGAGGACATGCTAATGTTTACTGCATTTAAACATAATTTAATATGTTGTTAAAAATTACAATTACTGAGGCAATGATTGACACATGAGGGACTTATCTCACCCTTGTTTGGAGCAGAACTGGTAGAACTTCTTGCAAGTGGCTTGCAGCAGCCGCAGGCCTCCCAGGTAACTACAGCAGATGAAGAACAGAACATTACAAAAAAAATCCAAAACATTAGCATCTCTGTCATGCATTTAATTTACTGTGTACACACCCTTCTTTCCTACTGATGCAGAACAAATCTTGCAAGCTTCCAAACTCTGTGGGGTCATTGAGTGGATGAGGGACTAAAACCTGCAAGGTCACAGAAATTCACATGAATTTAGCGCAATATAGCCCTAAAGGATTTACCATATGAGTGTCCATCAAGAAATGTGTGTGTGTTTGCTTTACCAAAGTCTGACTCTCTACTAAAGTGACCTCAGCCCAGAAGTTAGAGATGGACATAGCAATGGTTTTCCCATTAAAACCGTCCGAGGGATTCCCCATTAGTCCAACCCTGTGAGTCAGCAAATATTTGGACATGAATTCTCACAAACTCTGGTAGGCTGTGCTCCAGCATTCAAGTGCTCTTGTTGCAACTTAGAATTCATACAGTGAGAGTCTTCTGTGTTGGTATTTTGTTACCTGGCATATGATCTGCATGTGATTGGTTTAGCAGGATTGTCTTGTTGCTTAGTGGAGTAGTGGGTTAACCACTTGGTGTAGTCTGACAGGCCCTAAGATGTCAAGAGGAAGCATATTTTTTTGAAAACTAACTTAACAGAGGAGTTTTAATAATGAAATCCACTTATCACAACATCAAATTCTGTGTGGGTTCAATGTAGTCAGCCAAATTAACCTAAAGAGTGGCAGTGACATTAAATTCTTCTTTACCATTGCATCAGTTTTCTCTGATAAATTGCTTTAGCACAACTGTCCAATGAAAACGATAATAATCCAAAAGCAATGCTGTTTGAAAAAAACACAAAAAAAGCCCCATAAAACATAGCAGTTGAACAATAAACATATTTCATGATACAAACCACTTGTCCAATGAGCTGAAAGCCTGTGGGAAGCTTCATCCCATATACATTGAGTTGCCTCTCATTAATGAGCCACTCCTGTTCAAAAAAAAGGGCCGTAAAAGTAATTGGTTATTATTCTATTTATGATGAAGCACTGATATCATTTAGATAATATAATGCTTAATATAGTGAAGCATTAAAGCAGCTGGTTTAGTGTGTACAGTGAAATTCAGTCAAGTTACAGAAAAAGATTTGGGAGTTTTGGTAGAAAATCAAACACACATGAACTTGGCCAAAGCTTAGAGTTTAGTGACTTTCAAAAGTTAAGTCATAGCGAAAGCCAATCTTGCATTGTAAATCAACAATGAAAGGAATTTATTTTTGCTGAAGTAACACTAGACTTACGAACCCAAAAGTGCCCGAGGCTCCTGTCTGTGGCTTGAGGTTGCAGGCTGAGGAAGTCAGACAGGTAAGAGAGCGTGTCTCTCTGAATGCAGTAAAACACCACACTGGCCAGTCGGGATTCTGTCAGCCTTTCTTGAGGTTTCTCCAAGAAGCGATTTATCCTGATTCACAAAACTACAATAGATTAAAATCAAATCTGCAGCATAGTGACATGTACAAAATACACATCACTGATGTACTGAACTGCATTACAAAACAGTATTTCTCTATGGTGTTGTTTCAGCATTTTGTGTCTTATGGGACTGAAGTAAAAAACCTCTTTTTACCTATGAGTGTTGGAGCAAACCTCCACAATGCCTCTGGAACTGCTTTTTTCGCTTTCCTCCAGTTCATAGTAAATGATTAGCTCTCCAGGCTGCAGCACAGAAACAAAAGGGTGAGATGCTTAAAGTTTTTCATGATTTCACCTCCACAAGAAAGATCAAAGACCAAGAGAATGATGTGATCTTTTGTATGCATTGTGTAATGTTTTATGGATAGTTTTAGATCCTTGTTTTCAGCCTAAGATTCACTCACTTATATTGTTGTTAAGGGTATTTTTATATATTTGAGAGTTGAACATCACTACAACCAACACTTCTGCATGCTGCTTGTACAATCACAGGAGGTAGAGGACATATAATTTAAAAGTATCCTGTCCTTTTGGTGTCTTGCTTCCTGAAATGAGTATTTGTAAGTGAATAAACTGTAAGCAAAAGGTCCATGTGTGCATTTTTGCATAGTAAATCTTACCTTCGACCTGAAGAAGCGGATCACTTGAGCAATGTCAAAGTTCTGGTCTGCACATAGCATGTCTCCAGCTATCTGCTTACACAAAAAGATATACTGAAATATATGACAGGGACTCATTCATAAAATGCTAGTCAGCACAATGAAATGCAGCTAAGCAGTTGGACATCGCCTAACATAAACAACAGATCGATTCTTCCTACCACCATAATGTCGTCCTGCAGCTTGCGGCTGCGTATGGCCAGCTGCAGGTCCGCCACGGCTCCAAGACGGTCCTCCAACGTAGTGCTGCCATCATTTATCACGTTTTCCACTGGGAAGTCATTAGCTGTGGCCCAGCGCTCATAGTGTTTGTACCTGATCAGTGTAACAGTATATGAATAGAGCAGGAGCAGAAAGCAAGCTACTGAGGCAACAAAACTGTAAAAGTACTGCCTTATCAACATTAACTGAGTCATGCTACTGTTAAAACTCACTTGTCTGCATTGGTGACAAGATACACTTCTGTGAACAACTGTCGCCTAGAGAGAAATCGGAGATGCAGTTGGTTATTAGTGACATTTTAGAGTTAGTGAAGAAAGAAATGAGGAGTCAAAGGACAATCAGAAACAATTGTGGTCATGCTGGGCCACTTGCCACTCTTACATACATGTTGACTGCTTCCCACCAAAAGTCAAGGATCTTCTTTCCCCCAATTCCAGGAAGTAAGGCTTTTGGTACCCCAGTCAGGTGACTGTACAAACCTGTGTAATCATTCTGGAAGAGGAAAGGTGTAAAAAGGTGATTTATTGTAAAATTTAAGGCTATGTCTCTGTCCATTCTACATACTGTATTTCAAACCTTGATATAGTCAATTAAGATCTGTATGCAGAACACTTACAGGCCTAGATGCTCCAAATAATGCCAAACGTTGGTATTATACTGACAATCATGTAAAACTCAGGATTACAGGCTACGTGGACTCCCGGTGACATCAGCCATTGTCTTTGACATGACAACGTCAGACTCAACTTCAGACGCTTCTTTACGTTGTCTTTCTTGGTTAGACACATACTTGCTAAAATGTTTAAGGCTGTTGTGTCACTTTTGGATTACCGTTCACAATTCGACAACATTTTTAGCAAAATCTTAACGACATTCTCTGAATTCCTGTAATGTTTTGTTATCCTACACAACGCTCGGTGAGGGGCAGTTCAAACCACAGTGAGCCAAAGCGCAGACCGATAAATATTCTGGAATTGTCGTTGTATCAGATGTGAACTTGAAGCATCGCTGCATCCGTAACTGTCCTCAGCAAAGGTCTAATTGGTAAACTAGCTAGTCTACAGGTAACCCAAAGGTTACGTGTAAGATTATTTAAGGTAGTTTGACATGTGTAGCACTGTATGTCAACAAACACGGACTTTGAACTTCTTTAAACTACCCTGTTTTTACAGAGATATTTAGGCTACTTACCTTAATTTGCGTCTCTAAGACGGTGCCATGGCCCGCTACCAGCAGTATACAGATCATTGCTTACGTTTAAGTTCGTCCTGATTCTTAAGTCTGTGACAGCATTAGTTGAGAAATAGCTACGGTATCTGCCAGTGTGCCTGACAAGCCTTCCTGTAAATATGTACTTCCTGAAAGAACTTTCAAAATAAAACTTAGGAACGACAGCCAACAGCGTGCAAGACATGAAGATAAATACAATATATGTAACCACAGGTTTTACTCATACCTGAGAGGCAATAAAAAACGCGGTCTACGTGTTTTAAGCAATTGTCCAATTTAATAAACACAACTGAAATGGTTTATGACATACAGTATATTATTTGATTTTTTTATTATAAAGACATACAGTACATAGCCTACCTACAATGCAATGCTTACCAACCCCTTATTTATTTAGTTAGTTACATTGTTGCAATGCAATTATTGTCCCCAGTGAGGTTTCATGAAACATACAAAAATACAAGGCAAAAGAGCTCAACTATCAACTGGATGACAAACTTAGCATGATCTGGTCAAAGTGATACTGATAAAGATGAAAACAATTCAGAGCATGAACACAAGGTTTTTCTGAGACATCAACATGAGTGCATTTGATACAAAGAAGCACAGTTCTGAGGGTTAAGAAAAAGAAATAGTATAGTAGTTGATCTTATATTAGAGCTTACTGTACTGGAGGTTAATGAACAATCATAATGGCTGTGGAGGAAGGCATTCAATAAGGACTTTGTCAGGCTAACTTTACCTCTGAAAAGCTGATTTAATTTTGCTCTTACGAGATGCATGCATAACATGATGCATCTCTTTTTTAGATGCATCATGTTTTCACATATAAATTTATTCACTAAGCAAAGGATTTCAAATTTTTAAAAAGCTTCAAAGATAATATTGAAGAGTGTAATTTAGCAGAGAAGCTGTAATTGAAAATTATTGACAATATTTCCTTATGTCCCCCTATTTCATGCACACTCAACCACAAATAAAGTATCTCAAAGCGTTTCAAGTACTCTTTTGGCCCAAACGTGGTTGTCTCCAAACACCCATTGAACACTGGCAACAGGTTTCTTACTGAGGGTCTGTGCTAGATGATCCCACAATGCCATGTTGTCGGAGCAGGTTCCTTAGAATCTGATTCTTGGACTTCCAGTCTTCCACCTAAACAATAACACAGATAATACAGTGTTGATGTACTGATAATGACTCAGCTATCTCTCAGGACTTAACCATGGGCAAATGTAGAAATAAGAAGTTAAAACTGGGCTAAAAATAAGTTACATCTGAATTAAACTCCATCAAAATCTCCTGTTCCACATGAACTAAATGTCACATAGTAATGTTAATGTAATTACTTTCATGAGTAAGAAATCCAAGTTACTTGACTTGATCATCATTAGTAACAGTGACACATATTTTTTGTGACCCTTAGTACTGGTATCTGGGATTTCCAGATGTCGGAGAAGAACAAGGACTGTGTGTTGGCATCCGCAAGAATCTCTTGAAACAGACATGGGATGACCTAAATTTCCTTTTAGAAAAGTCACCCATGACAACAGTGAGTCAAGGGCTGCTACCCACCGACTCCAAGACTTCAGAGGTTGTGTCACATCAGGAGTTTCACCATAAGAACACTGCTGGTTAGACTCATATTTTAGTTCAGTGGTGAAATTCCAAATGTGCATGTACCAGCAGCAACAAAAAATATGTAACTCAGGTACTGATGATGATTAAGCAATGTAACTTGGAACACTTATTTACTAAAGTTATTGTTGCACCTGCTACATGCTCATTCCTGTGCATCACTGCATTCAAGCACAACAGGAACAGTCTCAAGTTTTTGATTGCACCTTGTCTCTAAGCAAATCATTTTTTCTGTTTTACTGCAAATAATCTAAGTGGTTTTTCAATTCTTATACAGGGACAAAAAGCAGTGATACTTGGCAGCTTTGGTACAACAGTATGGGAAAAACATGTAGACATGCCTCCTGTCTAAGTAGCTGGTTGTCAATCCTGAGACGATCAAGAGTACTGATATCTTCGCCTAACTTCAGGTTGCTTTGTCGGAGTTCCTTGATGTATTCGCAGGCTTTGGACAAGATTCCTCCCTTACTCTGTAATAAAAAAGAACAAGATATGGTTAAAATTCAGATGAAAAATTAGTTTTTCTTTCTCAGTCATTTCTAAAGCATCAGTGTGAATTTTTTTTAGGGAATATAAATTGTTTGTTAGAGGGCATCTGATGAGAAACATTTCTTCACTGGAATTATCATAACGCAGATATGAAAACCAGAGTGGGATGTGACTTTAAGTTAAACTCACCTGTCCTGTCTTTGTATAGTCAATGTTACAGTCTGGGATGGCCTTTGACAATTGAACAATCCAGTTGTTGATCTTGTCCCGGCGCCGGCGCTCAACTGACAGGATAACAGCTGAATTTTACTCTACTTTATTTTATCATTCATATCTGCTCACATATTGGCCGTAAAATACAGCTATGTTTCCATGTTCTTACACTAAATGCGAGCACTGACCTTCATTGTGCTGGGCTCGCCGTTTCTCATCTCTAGAACCCCGAGGAGCCTCCTGTTTTCTGCAAAAGAGACCCGAAGAAATACATTAAATTGGCCTGACTTCCTGGATGCAGAGGATATTCTACATGTAACCAAAACTAAGACATTTTTAAGTAGATGCAACTGTTACTCTGATGTAATTACGCTATGTATGGTTGAGTGCGAGGTGCGATAGTCCTTTGATTGGAACCCGTCAAAACTTCCTGGGGTGACATCATCACATAAAGCTGTCCTGTTGAACAAAACCTTACTGTTAGCTGCTGAGAAAGAGTATAAGATAAAAAGATCTCATTGTTGTGAAACCTTAGAATTATGGCAAATTTAGAAAGGAGAGATTACAAAGTTATATGGTCTCTTAACTACAGTAATTATCATCTAATTTTTGGTCACTATTGTTACTTAAATATTATTGAGCCTATGTCAAATGAAAATCACACGAAATAGTATTTTTATCAAAGCAGTGTGCCAGGCCTTTAATACTGGCAGTGATTACCTGTAGGTGTGGTCTGGCCAAGCAGTGTGTCAGAGGCCTGCACTGTGGTCACCATAGTGCCAGTGGTGGCATCTGCAATGGTGGCAGGATAGTAGGTGTATTGTGTCTCTGTGCTACCATCTCCCTCCAACGCCTCAGACTGGGAGAACACAGCCTGAAATGAGAGACAGCAGCTCATCTATTAGTCTTGTGTTTCATGGTTCAACAGGTGCAAAAGTACATATATGTATATGCAACTACATACAAAAAACTAAGCAAGAAAAAAAGTAAATAAACAACATACTCCTAATTCAAATATGACTATAAATGTAAAGTCAGGCAGCAAGGAAATATCTTTAAAATATTAACTTAAACACAAAAATTGCACTTAAAAATGCAAGAGCGGAAACAGGTAGATGTGAAATGCCCTGCTCCTGTTAAAGCCATTGAAGTACAGTTATTACACTTAAAGCAGCTTTGAAATGGAAAATGTCAGAAGCCTAATTAACCCCTGCTCCCAATCCAAACCCTGATCCCAGACCTTGACCATTTTTATTAGGCAATGGGTATCTACCAATACTTAGAATGATCTTAATACTTAAATGTTGAGTTAATTTGTTTCTGACACATTGAACTGGAACCAGTAGCATACTTAATGTAGCCTACTTATTTTTTAACAAGGTGGTGAAATTACTGTCTCTGTTCAAAAATGTTACAATATGAAATTATTAATATAATTTGAAAGAACTTTTACTTGGAGAATATGAGTCCTGAGACTAATGTGACGCCATCTGCTAGAGACAAGATGTTGTCCAGCAGCGTTAAAGTGTGAGTCTTCTTTTTGGCTGAGTGCAGAAACTTGCAGCAGATAGCACTTTGGCTTAAAATCCATTAAAATATGACTGGACTGGCCCAAACAACGATCTTTTCAGTTTGATATACTACTTAATATATATATATGTCAAATACCACTTAATGTAATCACTCAACTACTGCAAAGGTAAGTATAAACAATCTTTAGATAATTAAGATCATAATTTTATGTTCATGCAGTTGAAAAGTGTTATTCTCACCTGTGTTACAGTCTGGGTGGTTGCAGGGAAACCAGCGACCAGGCTGACTGCGGCAGCTCCATCCGTCTGACCTTCCAACTGGCCATCTGACACCTGGATTACTCTGTATGTCACCTGAGACAAAATACATTACATCCAGTTGTTCATACAGTCTTAGTTGAGGCATCAAACACACGACTGTAGAGACTACATATAAAGAGCCTCAATCTAACTTCCACTTTTAGGTCTCCATTAGATGAAGTGGTTCATGAGCACTGAGACCAGGATGTAATGCAGCTGACATACTGGCACAATTATCAAGAAATGTTAAGTCACGGGCAAGACATGCACTTGATAAAAATCAGTGTGCATTTATCCAATGACAGTAAACAAAATATCTTCATATTTGAATCTATATTTTTAATTTGTATTTCCTGCACATGTGAATTGTTATACTGAGAACCTCATGAACAGAAAGCCTGAAGGAAGAACCTTGTGATGACTTGCTAGTCAAAGGAGCTTCTTTTGGTCTTTATTTACTGTTTGTATTTAAACAGGCATGGGGTAGGGGGGCCTTTTGACTAACATGATCAATCCCATGACCCCCAAGGTAAATATCTCATGTATTCTGGAACAAATGTTTAGAGTGACTTTGGGAGGCTATGCTATTTGCTTCAATGCAACTAACGGAACTTACGCACCATCATTTCAAATGTCAAATGAAATAATGGTCAAAAAATTCCTCACCAGATCTGTAATAAGACTTTTTCCATTAACTGAGGTGTAGTATTATCTGATGTTTATGTCTAAACTCCTCCCACCTGCCCGCCTGCTCCTTCTGTCTTGAAGAGATATTTGATTGGTTGGTCAGTAAAGGTGGCAGCAGACTGTATGGTCGCAATAGCTGCAGGATCCTCTGCTGTGGCTACGGACCCTGAAAGCACAAGGTAACAAATCATGTTGGCCAACCCTATTGTTGACAAAGATAAATCATGGAACAGTAAGTTTTAAAACAAACTAAACCTTAATACTATTATTATTATTAGGTTTAGGTTTACTTCAGGTATTATCGCACCACAAAGTGTGCCCTAATGGGATCAGAACTGAAAAGACTGCATGAAAAATATATAGAGTAAACACATATACAGCATTGTGGCTTTCATTGCATCGAGCTAAAACAATTCAGTTATGAGATAACATTTGAAGCCTTAACTACCACCAATTCATGAGTTTCCGGACAGTGCCTAAAATGAATTGACTTATGAAAGCACACAGACAATCATTCCCTTGATTCACTTTTAATAACTACAATGTTGTGAAAAGCATTTGAAAACAGTGACATCCTTTTACTAAGTAACTTTAATGGACGTTTTGTTTTAACGTTACCTTCCTCGTTGACAGTTACACTCCCATCCGGTTCAGGGCTCTTCTGTTGGCTGAATATGTGGGGGTAAAAAGAGGAGTGATGCGGTAGTTTATTTCAATAGCCTCTACATTGTTAGTGGACAAGTAGCCTGGTTTTCAACGTATTCTTTGTACTAATTAGTCCATAATGGCGCATTTTACTGTCCTACTCACCTTTTCATTTCTGCAGACAGTCTTTGACGACGAGACCGCCTTCACTCGCTCCCGCAGCCAAACTGTGAAACAAGTTCATAAGTTTGACAAAATGAGAGGAGAAACTTGGTTCGACACGACAAAATATTGCCTATCGATAGGACTATACGACTATTATCCTAAAGCTGACAAATAAACCTAAAATTATGTTAGAAAACGCTTGTTGGTAGCTAGCCGTAAGGCTGTTCGAGCCGAGCAGAGTGAACGTTACTGTGGTTAATAACGGAAACTGGTCACCTTCGCCTTCAAAATTAAAGCACTAATTCTAAATGTACAACGCAAAAAAACGTTGTTGTTCACATGTGCAATGAAACAAGTGTTTGCGGAAGCACATTTTAATTTGTCTTAAAGAGTTCCTTTACAGGGTCCGTATTTTAAACTCAGTGCTTTTCCCTGCAGATAAATTTAAAAAGGTACTTGTACACGTATTTTGCGTTGAGAATCAGCACGGGAAATCACTCGTTTCATGATGGCGAGCTCGACACGGATCCTATCTTTCTGCTACATTACCGCTCGGCCCCAGCGGTTTTTACAGATGTTTAACAAAACACTTTTCCTTTCACAAGCTTTGTCTGGGCTTTTTCACAATACTAAATGCATGCGATGTAAAACTGAATTAAACGAATAACACTAAAAACACAATTAAGTAGTAATTTCAATATATTTTAGTCTGAACAAAGATCTACTTACACCGCAGTAGTCCCTCCCCCGATATTTGTCAACAGACCAGCGTTGGTGTCAGGTGTACGCATGCGCGACAGGAAATTATTTCACCCGTTTTGAGATCAGTTGATAACGCCTTAATATGTTTATTGTGCCAATTAAGGCTTTGTGAATAGCTGATCCGCGATCTGAGTGTAAAAGGGTCACTTCTTTAGTGGTGATGGGGCTGAACCGTGTCTTTGCAGTGATGGATAATGCTTACTGCAGATAGGCTACTTTACAGTCTAAATTGTGCTGGGAGGATTTGTAATATCGGAATCGGAAAAATGTTCACACAAAAAATACAGATTCATCATAATATAATAGCTTTTTATAGTAAATGAAACGTTGCAAAGGAAATATCATGCAATTTCCAAAAACGCCGTCTCTAAACTATGTTGCGCATCCTATATATTTCGTTGCCTATCCAAATCAAACAAACAACAAGAAATATTTTATTTACTCTAAGAGTTACAACGGAAGAACCTAAATGTTGCTAACTTGACGCATTTTAAATCTGTCTTGGCCGAGAGAGTTCACTGTTGAGGCGAATATAAACCGATCACCATTCTTTTTTAATGTCTTCAGTTCTGAAAAATATTCATCGCAGTATTGACAACATCCACTAGTTTATGACTTAAAAGCAACGCAAGAGAGATTACAATGAGATAAACAGCAACAAAACCAACATATCTCTGTTACTATATCAGCGTTTATCTACAGCACTGCACACAGAAAGTAAAAGTGCTTTTGTTAAACCTGAACTCAGAAAAACTATTTCTTATCTAGTCAAGATGTTTATGACACTATTAAACAGAATTGAGACAGCACGTGTGACCAAAAATAGAAAATACACTGGACAGCGCCCGTGGTTCGAACCCGCGGAGGGTTGGAGAGCAGCTAATCCTACAGGA
>JAPZDY010000024.1:3121142-3132225 GCA_029783645.1 Ctenochaetus hawaiiensis
ATGGGAAGATTAAAAAAAAAAGCTGTATTATAACTGACTAGAAGATTTTTTTTGTAGAAAAATGTCATTTTATGTTTAAAATTAAAACAACAAATAACAAAGTTTGAACTTTGCACCTTCTCTGATTGTTTTAACGTTTATGTTTTTACATTTAACAACTGGAAATCTATAAATGATTGACCTGCCTACTTGTCTGGAAACCAATAGGTGGTTGCATGATAAGTGAGAGCATGTTGGTCTAAGGTGAGGGGTGGATGTCTCTATCAGAGGCTATTTAACAGATGCTGACTGAGGCTTATCTCAGTCAGTCATGGCTTCTCCAGGGATTCAGATGTGGACATGGACACTTTGTGTCTTCTGGAGTTGGATGTGTGTGGGTCAAGCAGTGGCAAAACCGTAAGTTTCACCAGAAGTATGTAACAGAATCATGTAGTATGTGTGTGTGTGGGGGGGGTTACCTGAGTTCACATGAACCTGAACAATGCCTTTTTTGTTGCACAGTCTACCGGGTTGAATTCCCTTGTTAGATTTAGTTAGGTGTCCACCATATGAGAGTATGTTTCTATGTCTGCAGGCAGTACATGGTAGCCATTCCTGCGGTTCTTGAAGCTGGAGCTATGACCAAGTTTTGTGCCAGTCTCCTGCAGCCCAACGAGACTCTGGTCATGACTGTCACTTTGATGTCTAAAAACGAAAATACAACTCTGTTTCAGAGGCCATCCGATAAAGCGTTTCATACCTGCGTGCAATTTAAGGTAAGCTCTTGCCATGGGTTTTGTTTCATTTGCTTAATAGCCACAGCATTCTTTGAAAAAGAAAGTAATTCAAAACAACATTTTAGCTGTAAAAAATAAAGGGATTTTAATGACATGGGCCACAGACATGTAATACAAAATATATAAAGGGTCAGGTGTAAATCAACAAATTCATTAGCTTAATACAACATTCATCTGTTATTTTATGTTTTAACAGATCATTTTAAAACAGATTTCGTGCAGGCTCTTGAGTATTTTCAGTACAATTTAATGGCTGTCTTGGTGTTTATGAAATATCTTTATGTCACAGGTTCCCACAGTGCAGAGTGAAAAGGTGCGAAGGTTTATGGTGGAGGTACAAGGCAACACATTTTACTCAAAAGAAGTCAGGAAAGTCATGATCAAAGTCTACGAACCAATGACTTTCATTCAGACAGATAAACCAATATACCTCCCTGGACAAACAGGTAACCTTGAGCTGATTAGCTATGATGTTATATACAATGTAGTACTGAGTTTTCTCCTGCAGATGTGTACCCAGCACAGAAAATGAAACCAGTGCCACAATTTTAAAGTATCTTATGCATGTATAGAATAATAATAGCAACAATGCACTGGAAAGCATAAAATTAACAATTTTAGGTAAAGTGCATGAAGAAGTTAGTTTTCCTTGAACTTTTTCACTTAAAGCCACATGTCAGTGGACAGCCTAGCTACTGTTGCCTCTGGCCTACATGACAGGGGAGTCACAGTAGGCTAGTAGTCATAATGCTAACCAGACTACATAAAGTGAGCTCTTGCCTTCAGAATGTAAACAGGCAGAACAAAATGAAAGCACAGAAGCACAGAAACAACATGTGAGCAGGGAAAACAGTATAAAAAGCTCAAATTTTGGTAGTGCTATTAGTTTTGTCAAATGTTTTACCATTTATTAAACAGCTACAAACCATGACACTAACCATGGGAACTATTTTACCTCAAAACAGGAAGTATTTGTGCAAAACTATCCAGCACTTTATTAAAATCCAGAGTTGAAATCACATTGCTAAATACTAATTATGCACTCTGAGCTTAAGGGATGTTTTAATTACTTTGGCAGATCATGGCACAAAAACAACTCATGTTCAACTTGTTAGATGCTTTAGGTTGCTCTGTTTTTTTGTTTTTAATTCTTTCCTTGGAAAACTGTCTGTAATCTCTCAGCTTTTAACCCACTACATGTTGGAAGTGACTTTAGTTGGAGAAAATATGTCATGTAATATAGCTAAGAAAAGTGTAACATTGACTTTTTAGTTAAATAATATTCTGCTCTTATGTTATATTTGCAAGAAAGATACCAGAAAGGAATGAGCAAAAATAAGAAAACATGAGACTTTTAATACTCTAACCTTATCTAACCTCTAAATTTGATAGCAATGATATCATTTCTGAGTTGACATCTTAATATTACCACAAACTGACTAATAACTTTTGATAAAATCTCATTTCATTTTTCACAGTGCATTTCAGAGTTGTCTCACTGGATACCAATCTGAGACCTGCAAATCAAGAAGTGAGTCGTGATTGTCTCCACTCTTTTTCAAGTTATCATTTCAAGGTTTTCCAAGCTGATCCTTAAGATGGGTACCATGACTTATCAGGGCATATTTTAATCAGTATAATACCTGAGCACTGTTGTCAGTTTCTTTAGTTGCCTGAAATGTAAAAAGCACTTTAAAATAAACTGTACTGTTGCAATGTAATGTGCCCTTAGTTGCTGGTGACTGTACTGAGCCAAAAAACCTCAGTGTTACAGTACAGCAAAAACAGGGTGTTTCTATCATCTCAACAACTCCAACAATGTGAAAAGTCTTCTCTCTTCCATTTACTTCACAGGCCGCATTGTAATTTTTAATAAGGTACTACGGTATTTGGATCAAGTAGATCAAGTAACGGCGACAGACCCAAGTCTAGGGCTGCTGTATCAATGGGTCGGATAAACTTTTAATCAGTATTCAGTTACATAGAAAAATGGTATTGATTTTAGTATCGTTAAATATCCAATAATAAGGATAAAAAAACTTTGCCAGAAAATCTCCTATTTCATTTTTAAACCATAGTATTAGTGACACTAGCCATGCACACTCACTTGAAATGTTTTTTTTTTTTTTTTTACCTTTTTTTGAAAAAGAAGTTATTTACATAATGAGATGGAAGCATTGTTAAATAGGTTCTGATGCAATAGCAAAAAACTTAATTCACATGACTAATAAGCTCTCCAACTCTAAGAGACAAAAAAGAATAAGATGCTTTTGGTGCTGTCAGTGTTTGTCTTGGTTTCACCACAACAAGCGCAAACAGATAGTAGCAGTGGATTGATGCTAACTTATTGCTCAAACACATAATGACAAACCACAGCCATCTGTTTCCAAAAATTAAAGCCATATGTGAACTAAGCTGTACCACCAACCTCTGAAACTATTATGATGTGCGTGGCATAATTTATTCACCATATGAGTGATAGAAATGTACCCAATTTGCTCTTTCCCTTTTGAGCAACATGTCAAAGGTTTGCTTAAAATTCTCTTGAGAATGAAATGGAGACACAACTAATGTTAAATATTGGTGTGGACTTTGATTTGTGAACCTTTGCCAGTGGAGTTAAATATGTATTGAACTGACTTACATGAGTGATCGATGTGTGTGATCCTGTGTATGTAGTGGGTGCTGCTATCTGTGTGGTCTCTGGCCAGTCAGCTCCAAGTAAAGCTCAGGGTCAACAGTACAAACAGGGCCCCTTTAGTTAAACTTGCCAGTGCTGATTTTAAACATTTTTGTGGGTGCTAACAAAGAAGAAATTTATCAAACTCTAAAATTTGAATTTTTACGTAATTTCATCCATAACAAAGAAGTACATAGAGCTTGCATGTTATTCCTAAATTATGTATATATTAATCTGAATGTGAATCAGTGTTGACACTGAGAAGAGACTTTGTGAACATTTATATGACTGAACGACTTTTTAGAGAATGTAGCTCATTACAATACAATACAATATAATTAAAATGTATGTACATTTTAATGTTGTACATACCTGTACGCTGATTATGAAGCATCAGAGCCTGGAATGTTCATTTGAAGTTGTAACTGCTTCTTAAAGAAAAGTGTTACATGTCCCTAAACAAATCTTTTTTCATTCTATTTTTGCAGTACAATATCATCGAAATTGAGGTAAGACCATATCCACACAATCAAACTTATCCCCAAACTTTACATAATTATTTCACAGTTAAAAAATGTTGGTTAGATTTAAAAAAAAAAAAAAAAAAATTTTGGCAACAACTTTTTGGCAAGTCTCCTCAAATTATTAGAGTTGTTACAAATATTCAATGTACAATGGCAAGCTATTTTAAGCTCAACAACTTAAACAAGGTTTTTTGAATGGTAATATCTTTCTCCTTGTTCTCCTCCTTTTTTGTGAAACTACATTAAACTTTATTTTAAAAGGATAACGGGCAAACATGTAACTTCTTAAGCCTATCATACCTCTGAAATGGGAATAAATTAATACCAATTTATCCTTAACTAGACACTATCAAAACATGGGTTAGGATCTGCTTGATATTAGTTTTAAGCGGTAAAAGTGAAGGCTTCAGGCTCTCTTAAAAGTGCGTAAGTTAAAATAATGTTTTGTAATAACATGAATCATCAACAAGTACAGTCTACACTTTCAAATGAATGCCCCACTCAAATGAAATTATGTTTATGTGTGATTGCTGCAGTGCTTTCACTTTTTGTCACATTAGGGTTCATGTTTTTGTCATTAATATCTGTTCCCTGCATTTTTTTTCACTTAACAGGATGCTAACGGTAACAGGATAGGACAATGGCTAAACCAAACATCTAACAGTAAATTACTGCAGCTGTCTTACTCCTTGAATTCTGAGGCCCGTGAAGGAATGTACAGAGTTACCGTGGGCATTGCTGAAAGAAAAATACACCACAGCTTCAAGGTGGAGAAATATGGTACGTCACAGGTGATTTTTATCACCTTATATTTCAGTCCATTTGTAATGAAGCAAAAATGTAATGATCATATTTTGTTCCCAGTTTTGCCTAAATTTGATGTAAAAATAAGTACATCTGATGAAGTAAGCATTGGGCAGAATGAAATCAAAGCTGAAGTATGCGCAAAGTAAGTACAAGGTCTCACTCTTATTACATTCTTAAATTTAAAATCCTGGATCCTTTTATGGGTCTATGTTGGTGAGTGAATTTCTCTTTTCAACAACATTATTTATCATTTCAATAAGGTATACATATGGGCAGCCTGTGCCAGGCAGTGTTAAAGTTGAGGTGTGCCGCCCTATACATAGCTATTTTTACCATAGCTTCCAAGTCATCCCTGGACATCCAGACGATATCCCTGAACTACCTACAAATTGCTACAAGGAGGAAAAACAGGTATATTTGGTATATTTGCCAAAACAACAGTCTCATCTCTGCTAAAAGATGTAAATAGAAAGATGGACCTTACCTTTGTTTAAACAATATGTGTGTAGTTGATAAATTATAGTAAAATACTGGAGCATTGTTCAAGATTAAAGTGAAAATAAGGTTATGAATTCAAAGGTATTGTAACCAGTTTAAAGTTTGAATTATATTTTAAAAGTTACGTTTTAAGAGGTAATGCACATATGAAACTGTGAAAGTTGAAACATTCCTTTATTAACTATTTGCTCCATGTCATTAATTTCATCTTGCTTTGTACTTCATAGACGGATAAGAAAGGCTGTGCCGCTTTTAACTTCATGATGTCCACTTTCAAAAAAATTGACAGAAAGGCATTACAAGATGTTTTGAATCTTAAGGTCAAAGTGGAAGAGGAGGGGACAGGCAAGTTTAATAATATATTTATACTTAAAAAAAGTGCAGTATATTAAATAATAAAGCCTATGTATAGTTTTAACATGAAGGTTTTCTGTTCAGGTATGTCATTAACAGGAGAGAAGAGAATACAGATTTCATATGCTGTTGGAAAGCTGTCCTTCATCAACACACCCAAAATTTATGAGCCAGGATCGAATGTGGAGGGGAAAGTAAGTGCATGTGATTTTTACTTTATCTGTGTGATTTAGTGAAATGAAGTCAAATGAAGCCATGTGCATTCTCAGTGATACAGTATTGTGCTTTTGACAGGTTAAAGCAGTTTATTACAATGATACACCCATTCCTGACATGCCAGTGTACCTGTTTGAGGGCGAATCATGGTCCTCACGCTGGCTACAAAACCTCACCACGGACAGCAGTGGAATTGCTGCTTTTTCATTAAATACAACAAACTATGGAGGAGACATCCACCTCCATGTAAGTATTAAGTGGCACTAAGAGTATGATCTACAAGCAAACATTTTTCAAATCACATCATACCACTTTACTGAAGGTTATAATGCAGCCCAAAAACTGGAAATTTAAATGAACTCTCAGTGCTACAACTGACCAAGGTGCCCTCAGTGAAGCTAATGGTTTTGAAATTTTGGTTTTATTCATTCATCTTTTCTTCAACCTAGGTTCGCAGTAAACCAACATTGGATTATGCTGGTAATCAAGTTGAATACTATGAGACTGGAGATCACACAATGTCTTTGGCCCAAGTTTCCTCTCTAGATACTAAAACCGTCAGTTCCCTAGAGGTGAAAAAAGTGGATAAACCTCTTCCCTGTGACAGAGAAGAAAAAATATCTATTCAATACACCATGGTTGGAGAGACCCCAGGCTCTGTGGATATCATGTATCTGGTGAGTGGTGGGTGAATTATTTCTTGACTTGTCACATGTCCATTGACCTTGGGGAAGATGATTCTCAAAATTAACTTAAATCAGATTATTGATATCTATCTAAAACACCCTGTTGCTATTGACCATTTTACTTGGTAAGAAACTAAAGACCTCAGAAGTGTCCTTGTTACATAGGAAATGCTGTGTTTGCCTGTTAAAGTGCACTCAGATTTGAAAAAGAAATGAGAAGTCATTTTTTGTGTGACCACCCCAAAGCAAGCAATACATATTTAGTACATTTGAAAAGTTTGCTTGTTAATTTATTCGATGAACTACTATTTCATCAGTGAAGCTAGAGGTTTGGTTCACAACATACACAATAACTAACCCTTGTTTCCAGCACTAAAAACATATTAGACACTCTGCGAAACACTGCCTTAATGAGAGAGAAATAATTTTAAGCGTATCATGAATACATTCAACTTAAGACTAAGTATTATGTAGCTTTGTAAATATTGATGCTGTAAATGATTGGCTATCATAAAACATGAAAAACCCTCAGCTCTTTTTTGCAAAATCAGTAATGTTTGGGTTAGTTAAGTCACTTACCTCAAAACCTGTCAAATGCCACAAGCTCTAGAGCCTGAGCAACCACTTACTGACGTCTTACATATTGGCCTGATGCAAATAAATATGTGTCACTAAAGACTTAAATGCCTCAAACACACATCAGACCAGTAGACAGGGTCATGAACTACTGATGAAGGTAGTTAGGTTTTCATATTTCAGTAGTCCTTTATATTTTCTCTTAAATTTCCCAGGTCTTATCAAGAGGAGCCATTGTCATGCAAGGACATGAAGAGATTAAAGTGCAAGAAAAATCAGGTGAGCAAGCAATGATGTCCGAACTTATCCTTGAAGTTAGCAAATTACTTTTGAACTGCATTTTTTAAATCTGTGGTAGCATGTGAATGGTGATTGCTTTCAGTAACAGTTGGTCTGTTGTTTCAGTGACTGAGGGTGAGGTTACCTTTAAGTTGAGAGTGTTTGCAGAGATGGCACCGGTCGTCCAAGTTGTGGCCTATGCTATCCTCCCAAGTGAGACTGTGATCGCCCACAGCGCTGACTTCTCCACTGAAAAATGCTTTAGTAACAAGGTCAATATCAGTCAAAAACTAGCAGCAATGACATCTTGTCAGTGTTGAGTGTAGAGTCAAAGTATACATTAGTTAAAAATTGTTATTATGTAGCCCTATTTGATAATAAGATCAAACACAAAGTATCATATTAATTACTTTAAATCTGATATTGCACAGGTTTGGTGATTAAATTTATATACAGTCCTCTCTAGCTATATTTATTCACACAAGTTAATTCATGGTGTGAGTAAAGCAAGTCCTTTGTCTAAAGCCATGGCATTTAAATTAAAGTTAAGCACTGTGAGGGATGATCTCTGTTAAGCCCCTTTAACCACAAGACCATATCATCTTGAGATGATATATTTACCTAAAGCACTTTGTGGCCACAGCTCTGTGGACACTCCACTGCAGGCACTTCACAACATTAATATAATGCTGTCATCTCAATAAAAATGACAGTGTTGAAATTAACAGATTTCTTTTTTAAAAATACATGTAAGAGGCTTTTTGAAGTAAAATACACATATATCTTACTTTATCAAGATCAAAGGTTCTCATCTTATGCCACAAAAGTTCTGATGGTGCAATCTCTGTTTTCTGTGTAAGGTGTCCCTGGAGTTTTCTCCATCCTCTGCTGTCCCAGGAGAGAAGACCAACCTGCAGGTGACAGCCCAGCCAGACTCTTTGTGTGGTGTTAGTGCTGTCGACAAGAGTGTTCTTATCAAGGAGCCAGGGAAAACCCTGGAAGAGGACAAGGTAACTGCTAGAATCAAACAGGAAAGATGCATTCATAATTTATGTGCTTTCTGACTAATCTTTTGCGCCATCAACATTATCAGTCAAGTTATAGTTTTATTTTGCTAATATTTCCTTGGGAGTGTTTCCCTCTGTAAGAGTATACCATATGAATAAAAGGACTGTTCTAATAGCTATACTGAACAACTGTAATAACAGAGTAGGCCTTAAATCCCAAGAATTCTAAATTGTATAGTTTTTCATAGAAGCAAAACCATTAGACACTTTATGCCTTTCTTTTCAGATATTCAACTTGTTGCCTGTCAAAAAATCATCCTATATTCCATATGAGGTCCAAGATCCTGTAGAATGCTTGCATGTGAGACCTAGAAGATATGTTTTGCCACACCCTTCACACAGGGACAGAGATGATGCTTTTGCAGTTTTCCAGGTAATGTACAAAGAGCAGCACACAGTATAAATATTACATTGTTACATTTTATTGTTATTCATTTACTTTTTAGTAATTGCCATATCTTGTTGGAATATCTAGGATGTAGGGCTGAAGATGGCAACAAACATGGTTATCCGTGTGCCTTCATGTCTCAAGTATAAAGGAAGAGAATACCACCATGGTCACTATGGTGATTTCTTTTGAATTGTTTCTTTGCTCCATCAAGTGACACATGCAGAATATTTCTCCTGCATTTAAACAGCTCACCCTGTCATCACTGCTCTCTTCTTCTGATGGATTATTTCATGGTGTCTTTCCAGGTATAAATTATGGATATCACTTGTACAGAACAGCGCCACGGATAGTGGCAATGGAAAGTGTATCTTTACATGCTGGAGTAGCAGGAGGAATGGCAGGAGGAATAGCAAGAGGAGGAGCACATGCTCCAGAAATTGCTCCACCAATAGAGACAGTCCGCACTTTTTTTCCTGAGACATGGATCTGGGACCTGGTGGCAGTTGGGTGAGCTTCTGTTTTGACTGCATGTATTTGACTCCATTGACATATGCGTTTGTGTGGAATATGCATACAAGAGTGCAGTAACATCCTCCTGTTAAATACATATGTAAATACATGACATGACAACAATTTATTGACCTCATTTTTTATTTTGACATGGCCTGAATGTATAACAAGTGATAATAAATCATTTTTGCCAATTTAGGCTGTAATAACACTTAGAGACTTTTATTTAACCTTAAGGTGAGACAAATCCATCACTGACTCTAAATTTTAATTTCAGATCCAATGAAACTAAAAAGTATGAGAACAAAGCCTTTTACAAAGCTAAGAAATTCTTTAAATAAGTCTCTCCCCATTATTTGTTGTTGGGTTGACGAAGGGTGTAGCAAAACATTATGTAATGGATGGCCCATTTACAATTAGACAAAATATTATTGATGGGGCTATCTCATGGAACTACTTCATATCACCTTCAACTGTCCACCTCATGGGAAAACAATTCATTGCACTTGTCTTTGGATTTTAGTATTTCATACACTTAACATGGTTAGAGAGCCACTGAGTTGTTCAATCTAGCATACTGGGATACTTCACTGAAATCTGTATTAATCAAGGAGTTGAATCAGATAGGAAGCCAGATAAGTAAAAGTCTTTTGGGTTAGTGTTCATTGCATTAAGGGTTGTATGAGAAATATAGTCAGATATTGATTGAATATCTTTATTAACTGGAACTCTTTTACTGCATTTCATAAGTTTCACTTTGTCATATTTACACAAGATTTTTTATGATTGCAGTAGGCCTACCTATAATGTAGTTTCATTATTGATCATATGCATTATCCTCTCACATGGTGTTTCTTTGACTCATCTGAGATCTGTATGTAGAGATTTTTTTTTTTTAGTTCACTGAATGTTGCATGTATATGATAATCCAGAGAGTCTGGAAGGAAAGATGTGTCCCTCACTGTCCCAGACACCATCACCACCTGGGAGACAGAGGCATTCTGTTTATCCAGTCAGGGTTTTGGCCTGGCTTCCCGTCAAGAGATCAAGGTCTTCCAGCCCTTCTTCCTGGAGCTCAGCCTGCCTTACTCTATCATCCGAGGGGAGCACTTTGAACTAAGGGCAACCACCTTCAACTATCTTTCCCGCTGCATCATGGTAAGGACTGCTTTTACATGATCTAAATACAAATGTCAGCATGCTAACATTTCCATAATGATAGTTCTAACTTGTTGATGTTTGACAGGTGTTATATTCACCATATTCTGAGTTACTGTGCCAAGTTTCTATCAGATTTTTGAAATTTCTTTATCTTAACTTGGTTGGCTTTCAAAACTTTAAAAGGATTTGATGGCTACTCTCTTTTGCAGAAAAAGACACCTTTGAGAGGCCGAAGTTGTGCTATATTGTGCTGCAGTTTGAACAATCGTTTCCCAGTCATTCCCAGTAAAAAACCTAAAATAAAATTAAATTGTTGTCTCCATTGAACAGGTCACTGTGTCTCCAACCCCTTCCTCAGATTACACCCTCACCCCCCTCAATGGTGACCAGTACACATCCTGTCTTTGTGGCAGTGAGCGTAAGACTCTCAGCTGGAGCATGGCCCCCACATCCTTAGGTGAGAGTCAAACCTTCATCTACACCAGTGGTCCCCAAACTTTTTCTATGGAGGGCCAGATCACTCTGGTTCGCTCAATGGGAGGGCCGGAGGTTAGATGT
>JAPZDY010000024.1:3146575-3166942 GCA_029783645.1 Ctenochaetus hawaiiensis
CAACAATATGGGGTTTGGGGATCCTCCTCCAAAAATATTTTCATCAGAGTAGATGTCATTTCCTGGATTCTTATGCCTTGTAACGTGTAGTGGATATTTTCATATGGTTAAAGCAGAATTATATCATTTCCCAGTGACAATTATAACAATTCAGCAAACCTCCACATGCTAAGTTCATTTTTAGAGGTAAATAACTCAAGTGACAGAAATCAACATCATGCAACTCCAAACAATTTTGTTGACCAGTCAGCCTTTTATTTGTCGGAACAGGAAACCTCTGTCACAAGGGACTCAGTTGTTAGCCAAATGAAATTAACTGATTCCTGTTACCACCAGCAGTGATTGTTACTTCCCTTTCTCATCTTAAAAAATATCCCCATGTCCTTGTCTGAGGAAGCAAACATCTCAAACCAAGAGACTGTTAGCCAAATTACAGAGAGGTCTGCTTATATTAGGCTTCTAGCTGCCCTCCTCATGTTTCCACTTTGTGCTGATGTTAGCTAGTGTCTGGCTTTGCTAAACAGTGAGGCTACTGTCAGACCAATGCTTTGCAAGTAAACAAAAGCAAGACTATAGGCAACAGGTGAACAAATTACCAATTTCAGATAAATGCTAAGCTTGTGGTGACAATGTGTGACCCACCCAAAACTTGATGGAACTTGTTCCCCTTCATGCAATGACTCTGATGCCCATAAATACTATCAACCCGACCCTCCATGTTCACTTTTTATTAATACTGTGTCATCTTGTTGTACCTCTCTCTTAGATTTCTGCTCACTACAATATCCCAACGCCTCCTGATGCAACCACTCTCAGTGTGGATGTCAAAGTGGAGGGTGACTGCACCAGCAGATCTCATGGACCCAAACTCTCTCTGTTCCTAAAGTCTCTGTAAGCAGTCATCGACAGTTTGATCCATGTTTAAGCAATGATGGAGGAATATTGAAATAGTGAATACAGTCCTCTACATCTATCAGTTTAGACTTGGTAACTGAACGTGTAGATGATGGAAATAACTAGTTAATATTCAACTTAAACATATCTGTAGATAAAGCCATGTAGAAGCTTTCTATTAAAAAATGTCTCGGCATGCTGGTAATAGATCTGTAAAAGACCAAAATAAATCTCACTGCTGACATAATATGTATTTTTTTGTTGTTTTTTTTACAGATACAGTGGAAAAGAGAACAGTACAAACATGGTCATCCTGGATATCAAAATGCTCTCTGGATTTGTCCCAGACCCAGAGTCTCTGGCGAGCGTAAGTAATAACTGTGCCCGATTCTGAAAAGTAATTAAATAACTGTTATCTGTTGTTGATCTGGCTGGTTGTTGTCTCTGAACAGCTAAAACTGGCCCTGCTGGTTGATCGTGTTGAACAAAATGAAGATCATGTTCTTGTGTACTTAAAAGAGGTAGGCTAATTCACAACAAGTGATTATGTTCTCCAGGTTTGTTACTGATTGTGGCATCTGTTTTTCTTTCAACAGCTAACAAAATCACTGCCCATTAACCACAACTTAAAGCTCATACAGCAGCACCCAGTGCAGAACCTGAAGCCTGCTGTGGTCAAGATCTATGACTACTACCAGCCAAGTAAATTAGATACTCTACTGCAGTCCTCTGTTAACCTTGTTTACAGAAAACACAGCACACACTGACACACAGACAAACTCTGCTCCTTAGCAGAGCTGTACATATGTAATCAGAATAGTAAATTAAATTACTATATGTTTTTTAGTGTATAAGACTGTTGAAAAATGAAGGAAGTTTCAACTTTTTCTATTTTTTTTCCCTTCCTTCTATCCCTCTTCTGTTTCTTGTTTTTCTTCTTAGGTGACAAGGCTGAGACAGAATATTTCTCTCCTTGTGTTTCAGGTAACAGTCTTTAAAAACATTTTCCATGCAGAAAACACAGCCAATCTCAGAATACCATAAAAAGATATGAACTGAATTGTTATACCTGGTGTATTGTGGAGAATGCTAAAATGTAGATGCATTTTGCACTTTTTGCGGGCGCAAACCCATGGCTTTATATTTAAACTGTATTTCAGCTTATATGTCTACTTGCTGTCACTGTAATGGACAGTGGTGACCCCAGCGAAGACTGTAACACTTTGTTGTATCAGATTTATTAATGTTCATTAGAATATGAATATTTTATTATTAAACTGTTGAAATCAGTTAAAAATATTCTTAATGTGTATTACACAGAATGCCAACAAATTAGATGATAATAATGGAAAACCTACAACATTTTAACCCCTAAAATTAGTTAGAATCACTCCAAAATGTAAATACAACACTTAAAAAAATCAACCGATAAGTAATAAAGAATAAATTATATTGATATTTGTAACCTGAAATTAAATGAAGTGAATGACTCATGTACATGGTCATACCTGTAAATTGTTTCTTTCTTTTGCAGCTTGAAGAGTTGACATGCAGTTGATCAGGTCATCGATGATTCCAACATAATTTAAAAAGCCTTGTCTGTCTTTTATCAAAGCTTAATTTTCTTCTCATGTCTGTTTCTGTAAACATGCTCAGTTAATGCTTAGTGGCTTTTTTGGGGAAATTGGACAATAAAATTAGGTAATTTAACTGTCCCTCTTGTGTTTAACTGTTTTTTCACTGCTTCTTCTTTCTGCAGTTTATTTATTGTATGTGCATATTTCATTCAAAGACCAGAAGTTATGCAGGTCAATTTTGTGAGTTTAGTTGACACACGTTTAAAAAAAATTGCAACAACAATCTTTTGCGGTTGTTAGGAGTCATTTATTTCAGTGAAGTTCACATAACTGACTCTGACTGACTGATTAAAAAACAAATAGAGATGACATCAGTACAAATACAAATATAATGCTATAGTTGTCATTACCTCTGATTAGTGACGATTGTGGCATCATACTCACTGTATGTGAGTACAATGAATGTAATGCTACGACTGAAAAAGAAATTGAAAAGCCAGAATATAAATAAGGAAAAATCTTCAGTAAGTATAACTAGGAAAGTCAAAAACTCTGCACTTATATTTATATTATATTTTTATTATATACTTTTAAACTTGAACTCTTGCATACTTGTCTTGCACCCCTTGAATGGCCTTTTTAACCACCTACCTTCTCAAATATGGCTAGATTGAGATATATATCTCAACTTTTGTCACAGAGTGTGAAAATGTAGCTAAGAAAAGCAAGCTTGAGGAAAACAATCAAATTCTCTCTGCATTTACACAACCTTCACAAACCTGCCAAATCCCTGGGTAGAGTGGGCGATTTGCTCCATTCTGATGTAGGAAAGGTTTCAAAATCTGTTTGAATATCTGACGAAAACTTTGTTTGAAGCAAGAACAGGCCTTTCATGCCATACCTTTCTGAAATAGTTAAAGATAAAATAATCATAGAGACATTAAGCATGTGTATAATAGTGAAGGTCAAATATATTTTTACTCTTATTAATTTAAGTCTGTGATGCATAACCTAACAATTATAATAAAATCCTAATAATTATCATTTGTGCAATTTACTTACACATTGCACCTATTGTAAATGAATGCTTGAAATGTACAGATGTAAGTGCAGATAAAGACATGTTCATAAGCACATCCATACAAAGTTTTTGTTATTTTGTGTTTATGCTTTTTTTCATGTGTTTGTGTGAGGCGCATGTGGGTAAAGGGACACAGCTGTGGCTCTTAGAGCTCTCCTTTCTCCACCTAGTGTTTGGTGATGGTGGTTTAAGCACGTTGACAGTCAGCCTCCCACTGGCCAGCAGCAATTTGGTTTGAATCAGGACAATACACTGTTTTATCAGGAGGAGATGCTGAAGGATGTGACAGGAAAGTACAGTTTGGAGATGAGGGGCACTGCATGTGCTTCAGTGCAGGTTAGTCACCATATAATAATATTAGGTACATTTTTTTTCTAGCTATATCAATGCTCTAGGCAGGACATTTGCTGGCACCCTCAGAGGGATTAATCCTTCTCTTTCTTAATTGTTTAATAACATTGTATATTTCATTTATTTAATTCAACTTATTCAGCTACAGCCAGCTTCTGGTCTCTGTCATGTCACATCTGTCTGTAAGTACAAATGCACTCATATTTGTGTCCCTTGTATAATGTCCTCTTTCCACCATTGCATGTTCTATAGTAGGAGGCAGGTCTTGTCAGGACTTAGACAAATAGTCGTCCAACTCAGCATGAATCAAAGGAAGTTATTGTTTACAAATAAAATGTCACTGAATCGACACAAATTTTAAAAGTGAGCTAAGATCTATACTCATATACTATACTATGACTTACTGACACCTTTCATTTAAACCAAAGGATGCATTTTATTCATGGCTGTTTTGTTTACCCCTTTACAATGCTGCAATGGAGTGCAAGAGCACATTTTGGTCCAGTGCAAGTCTGAGCCAGCCCTAACTAGAAGCTTCATTAAAAAATTACAATTTAAACCTAAATTTGGAGACTTTGGACTGAAACTGAAAGATGGTTTCATTGAAGAGGAGCTCGAAGAGGAGCTCCCTTTCCTATGTTCAGAGACTTTAGACACCACAAGTCTACATCAGTATTTTCAGACTTCAGTATTTTAGTAGGATAATGGTGTATTGTGAGCTCTTTAAAATATGATGATGCTTAATCGCTAAGCACTTTGTGGGTGGGAAGGATTTTAAATTCTATCATGTATATAGCAGTGAGCCAGTGAGGAGCGAGTAAAATGGGTGAAATTTGATCTCTAATCCTAGATCTTTTGAGTAGGCATGTTACAGAATTCTTGATGTCATATATAAACAAAAGTGGAGAGAAATATAATAACATTAAGTCAGGGAATACTAAAAAAAATAAGCTTTAGTCAAAAAGCTAATGACAAAACAAAAAATATTTTGGCAATTTTTACTGCCACCAACTTAAAGATGCCCTGCTAGTTGTTGGCAATACAGTATCCAGCATTCAAATTGCCTGGAATCAAATGAGAAAGACAACATATTAAAAAGAAATTGCACCATTTCAGACAGGTTTGTAAAGCACTTGGAAATCATGATTAGCTAATTAATTTTCATTAACAGTTACTATTTTTTTTTTTGGGGGGGGGGTTACAGTTTTTTTTCTTTCAGCCTTTCAAATTGTTTTTTTTCTCTTTTTTTCTTTAAGGCAAAATATATCTACTCCTGTGCTACAGGTAAACAAATGCAGTGACACGATGTTCCAAATGTTTTTTTTTTATTTCTTCGTAAGAACAACATTGAAAATATTTTCTCTTACTTGTAGAAGACAATGCCACCTGAGACCTGGAAATCATTAAATAAACAGAATTTATCAACCTGTATACTTACTTGGAATGATCATAGGTCTCAGCCCAAAACTACATTAAAGGTATTTTGTTTTTGTATTTTGTGAAGACATTAATCAGGGTAATCATCAGAGTAATGTAACTGACTGCCTGTCAAATGTAGGCCCAATTTGCACTCCCCCCTTTGTAGTTCTGTCTTTGTTTTCACAAGGCATAAAGCTCTTTAGCTGCTGAATGCTTCACTATGTTTACAAGCATGTCAAATTTTCCATTTAAGCAACTACAACCAACAAATTTATGGCAAATTTGCCTCACATAAAGATGCATTTCTTTGTTTTTGGGGTGTGTTCTTTGGGGACTGAGGGGCAGCAAAACTTGATGCTCTAATTATGTTTTACGCGGCGAAAAATGTTTAGACAGGCCAGGTGAACACTACTTGTCTAGCTTCAATCCAACAATAGGGAGCTTAAGTAAACAAGTAACTCATGAAGTAAGTCAAAAGGATCTATCAGATAAAAGTAGACCCATATGGCATGTTCATGAATACACTGTGACAACATGTTTGAAAATGAATCAGCCACCGCCATGATGGCATTTAGCCAGCAGCAGCCAAAACACAAGAGTGTAAACAACTGTCTGCACTTTGTAGATAACACATTGTATGGCGATGAGCAAGGGTATAACTTGAGTCAGAATTACCAGATTACACACAACAGCTAGAGGGCTCTAGTGTACAAGGTGATGGACTCCTAACAGAGAGTGGCTGAAGAGCAATGCTCTAAAGAAAAAAAAATTAGATTAAATACGGCAGAACATTTACCACAGTCCCTCCAAATGTCAGTGCATTTCCATGGTTAGCAATTATATGACAAAACCTACATTCCTCTGTGGTGATAAGAGCTGGCCTTGGCTTGTATTTCTCCACATTCACATTCTACTTTTGCTTATTTAATTTTCACTTTTCTTACATGTTATTAACCTTAAATGTAAATTAAATGCAAATCTTAAGCGTGTTGCGTTTCTAAATGTCAGTGAATTTTGATTTACCGCAGGTGGCGCTGTTTTCATGTGTCTTTGTCATTACAGTCTCCAAACAAACAAACAAACAAACAAACAAATAATTAAATAAATAAACCACTCAGTATTTTTCCTGAAAAATTAACCTTACAGTTTGGGTCAACTTTACACAAATAGACAGCTTATTCTGATATGGATGTTAAGGCTGAAGACTCTTAGTTCTCCAGGTGGTCTGTTAAATATCTTATGTCTGGGGTTTACATAGTTTTTATCCAGCACAGGTTACAGAGTATATCATTGTAACATCTGATATATGATACGATCAAAAACAAATGCATATGGTGTGACTTAATAGTGGTACTTTAAAGGAATATAATAGGGAAAAAATAGCTTTCAGATAACAGCTACGTCACTTCCGGGATGTAGGGAGAGCAAAATGACAGCTGGTTTGTTTTTTATCAACAAGGAAAATCCAAAGTAGACACTAAAGGTATGTAAAACGACGACTTTCTATGTAATCCACCTTTGAGGCTTTCTCCTACCATACTACCATTAGATACTGGTCACTGAGAGTGTATTTATATCGTTGCCATCTGTAATCCATCTCGGGCTCCATCGAGCTTCTGCTGGGGGTCAGCCTCACTGATACCGAGTCTGGACTGGACATCGTCTGCCGCTCGGCTGTTAATAACAGGCAGTTTGCACGTATTGTTTACCGGTTAAATGTTGTTTCCTTTGAATAGGGATACAAGGAAAAAGAGTTGTTATTGTTTCTATATAGTCAGCTATACGTTGAAAATAGAAAAGCCACACTGCATTTGTAAAACTGTCGATTTTCAGTTGTGTATGGCTTATCGGCTAGTGTATAATGTAACAACACTACTGTAACATCATGTGCAAATCACCTGCTTAAAAGCATGAATTCGGTATATATCTCAATCACTCACATAAATGAAATCAACTTTTATCATCGCTCTGCCTGTTGTTACCAGAACCAGCTTACCAAGTTGACGCTATTTGGCACGAGGCTTTAGATAGTAAAGTAAGAAGTGAAGTTTCATTTTTGTTTATATAATATGGGCTTTTTCAAAAGGAGGGGGGGTGATTCGCAAAAGCCGCAAATCACCGATTTACAAACTACTGGATATTTCCACATACTCTCATATGAAGAAGTATAAAATTAGAGGCTTTAAGAAGGGATTTGTCAAGCCAAATTCCATTTATAAAAATTGTCACTTTATAGTTACCTGTGGCCTGATGTATGATGTGACAGCATTACTTGGGATCTTTTACAAATCACATAGAGTTACACACCATGTAGGCGTAGTTTTAGGAAAGTATGAATTTCACAGTTGTGAGAAGATATCGACCTCAATCCATATTTTCTTTATGTTCTAAGTAACATTTTGATTGAAGTTCCTCTGTGACAGGTTCTAACTGGAAAACCCTCTATACCAGATGGATCAAAATCATGTTTTAGATGATACATCAGATAATAATGAAACCATCTTTATCAGCCTCCAGGCTGATGGTTTCTGATGAACACTTACAAAAGAGAGGCAGAACCTTTTAATCTTAATAAACTTTTTTTTTTTAATTATTTAAGTAACTTGAAGTAACTTGAAGTAACCAGAGTACTTAGTGCACAGTATTCACTCATTGAGTCATTGTCACTGACATATAATTGTGTTTTATTTTGTAAATTCTTGTCTGGTCTGTCATGGCTCCAGTGAGCAGCCAAACTGCTTACTGGAGCTTCTCTACTTCTGTAAAAATGTAAATGTGCTTTTATGATCTTTGATCATCTTGATTTTGGGAAATGATTAACAAAGCAGAAACTAATCTTTGCCCTTTTTGTTTTGCAGTGATATGTGGTGAATGCCCTACAAGTGGTCCTTACAAGTTGGCCTAAAGAGAGTAAATCCTGACAACTCTGTCAGTGGATTCAAAATGAATCAGGCCTCCCCTGATTCCTCTGACAGGCCATCAGTACAAACACTGAAGGAGACAGTAAGCAGTGATAGTGGTCAAATCAAGGGAAACGCCTCTTCTGGTAAGTGCTTCTGTGCCATATCTTTGCAACTATAAATATCCATGTTCAGTTGGAGTTTACAGAAACACTTAAGAAACAGATGTGAGTTCTTTTAGAAAGGGCATTGTCAGACATCTCACATGTGTATGGGATTGGATCTGTGCTTTATGTGCGTGTTGAGGCTGTGAAAATAACAATGGCATTTTAGCATATAACTTGATTTATTAACTAAAAAAGAAAGGGCCTTCATACATTACTACAATTTACCGCAGCCCAATTTTTTTCAAAGAAGATATCGTAACAGGATCCTTAAATTTTTTATTTCGGAAAACCACTACATAATTCATGCCTGCCTGCAGCAGATTCCACAGCAATGCTCTGCCCACCAAGCATTTTAAAACACACTCAAGTACTCGTCATTTTAATTATAGAAAGTAAAGTGACAAGTAAGGTCAAAAGGACTCTCTTCATATTGTGTTGTGTTTTTAAAATCTCAACTTTCTTACTTCTCTCCTCCAGTCAAATTTAGTGATGTTTAGATGGAACAGTGTCACTGTGGTTTGCTGATAGGGTTAGGGCTCAGGACACCTCCTTATGGCCTTCCCTGCCCCCATTATTAAATTACACCTCTAAAAAAAATCATGCATTTATCAGACAAAGTTATTCTTGCATTTCTCTAGAGTTATGAATTAGAATGATTGAAAAATTGTATTTTTAATTAGTTTATTTTTTGCAATCTGCTCTGCCTCCAGTTAATGTCCAGAATAGGTTTACTAGCTTCAGTTTAGTTTTTATTTTATTTTATTTATTTATGTATTAGTTTTAGCTAGTTTTGTTTGTATATAACGTGAAGGGTATTTGTAAGGTGAAAGGTTTAAGAAGTTTAAAATCTGTATCATGATATAAACACAACACTAGGTGATGATAGTTGACACACAGCTGACAGTCATGTCAACATCTCAGTCTCAATAAACATAAACACCAGTGCTTCCTCACAGCTGCCAAGGTCTGTAAATTCTAACTAACTCTAGATTTTATTCTGACTCAAGTTACATCACATGAGGCAGTTTATCAGTTTCAATGCAGCTCACTTTACAAACATTAAAGCCTTTATACATCTATTCACACATTTGCTGTAGTGCTCTCCAACACCTGCAGTTTACCTATAAATTTAATGTTTATGTTGTGCAATTTTTCATGATTAAATTCTACAGTATAAAACTAAAGTGAATGATCCCTGGCTAACTGCAATCAAAACGTCTCCGCTATGTCCTTTAGTAGTTGCATTTGAAGTAAATGCTGCAGTAGAGATAACCCTTTGACTGAACTGAACATCGTTACAATATATGATGGAGAATTATAGCAGCAGCTGTTTCACTTTATGTCAAATGGGCACTTTTTTTGTGTGCATCACCCTCTTTTGGAAGAAAACCATGGGCATTTAAGCATGGAGGCTATGAGAACCAAGCTTTCAGTCCAGTTTTCAGCCTGTCTTTATGGCTTACACAACAGTGGGATCCTGTAGGCGAGTCTGGATAAAAGCTGCAACAAGTTAATTAATAAATTCATTAATGTGCAGAAAAATCATTCTAAATCATGTTAATATCTTTTTAAGAAATCTATATAGCAATAATGCTAAAGATTCTCTGGTTTCACCTTCACCAATTGAAACATTTGCAGTGTTGCCCTGTTTTAACATTATCATAATGAGAGTATGTTTGATTGAATTTTTAACATTTTTATGGGGGAAAAAAATGAAGGACAAAAGAAGAAAAAAACACAACTTAAGGATATAATCTCAGTCTCTGAGGAGCTGTAATTGGCGCTTTACTATGTTTTCTGATGTTTCATGGGCCTAATGATTTTTTTATAAGAGGAAATACTTTAAAACATCTTTGTTTTCAGCTCTTATCTGGACTCTGGAAACATATTTTTTAACACTGTCATTACTGGCACAGCTATGTAAAAAGTCTGTTGAGCAGTGCATAATGTACACAGGGTGTATACAGTTGAAAAAATGTGCTTGAATCACACAGTTAAAGAAGTACAAACCAATGATTGACTGACAGCTCTCTCTGTGTCTCATGCTGCTGACCAGCTGAGGGTGAGGCTGTTCAGCAGGACAGAGCCATGGAGCCACCAGAAGACATGGAGGGTCGTACCTTTGTGGAGGTGATGAGTGAAAAGTACAGTCCAGAGAACTTTCCGTACCGCAGAGGGCCTGGTATGGGGGTGGTGGTGGTGCCCACTGTAGCCCCTCAGGGCTCTCCTATGAAAGGTGAGCTGGAGGTTAGATACTGGAGCACAATTTTCATTCCCAACCTCCCTACATTCTCCCTACAATGAGTCAAGGCTTGTTTCATAGGGAAGTTTTTTGACTGTTTGATGGTAGAGAGGAAGCTTTGTGTAACTGTCAGACAGAGACAGTTTCTAGGCAGTTTCACTTTTTTCATAGGCACGCTGTGTGTTGGCTATCGTGACATCAGGTCAGTGAAGGCACTGTGAGGCATACCCATTTCCGTTGTAATTTCAATCCAATGTAAAGATAATTCTCCGAATATTTTTAAACCTTTACTACTACTAACAATTTATGCAATATAAATCTCACAATGTTAGTAAACTAGGTTTACAATCAAAATGAAAAGCACTTTTCTCTACAAGTCTGCAAGTAGCCCGGAAATGCTGACATTTAAATTCAGCTCATGTCTTTTGGTAGCATTGCTTTTTAGTCTTTTGGGAATAATAGTTGGAAAAATGTAACTTATAAATACAAGATGCATCTTGTGGTTTTTTCATGATGGAGGAAAAGCAGATGCTACATTTAACCACGGCTTTTGGACAAAGCCACAGTTTTTAACCTTGTTAGCTTTCTTTTAATCAGTCAAACTTCATAAAGTAAATTGTTGCCATTTGCTTTAGAAACTTGCTGGTATCATATCATTGAAGTATTTATTGGTTCTCTGTGCTATTCTGGTTTATACAATAGGATAAGCACGTATCTGTTTTGATTTAATAATTTGTCACAATATACATTGGCCTTGCACAAAGTGTAACAGGTTTCCATTTAATTAATATATTAAACTATTTGCTACTATGCTACTTTTTGCTATAACAAAACAGAGCTTCCTGTGACTCATTACATTAATCACAAGGCCACTTTACCCAAATAAAAACAAACAAACACTGGAAGCCCTGTTTTATTCTTCCTTCCTCTCTCTCAAACTAAACCTAATTAATTCTTTCTTCCATTGTCTCCCACCTCACCCCAGACCGTCTAAACCTGCCCAGTGTGCTGGTGTTGAATAGCTGTGGGATCCGCAGGGCTGGAGAACAAGCTGAGATTGCAGCCTTCTGTGCCCATGTCATAGAGCTGGACCTTTCTCACAACAAGCTGCAGGACTGGCACGAGGTGCTGTCTCTAGGGATATAATTGCCTTTAAAGGATAAGGATGGTCATATTCTATATTTGATTTATTATCAAAAAATCCAGAAAAAAAAATCAAAACATTGAACTGATCCTATCCATGTATGAAGATCATACTCAATAAATGCAGTGTTTTCTGCTGTTTAAGTAATGATAACTTGAGACAACACTGACCATCTACATAAGGGAATTACTGAGCCTTAATAAAAATTAAGATATATAGTTGTGAACCCTTTTTAAAAAGATTTATGGCTAACAATTGGAATTGAACTTAGCCCCATTAACAGTGTATGACATAGAATTGAGAGAAATCGTTGGTCTTGGTCTTTTCAAGAATTTTTTTTGACACTAAGTAAAAAAAAAATTACTGTTTGCCATAACCTGTACATGTTCGAAGTAAATGTGCCAAACAGAAAAGGAAAACCTGTGCATGTGAATTTGTGATGACCAATAAAGATCTATTACCATACTGTTACCCATAAAATGACATTATCTTCCAGTTTTCTGTTCAAACTTTTCCACTCTACAGCCAACAAAATAAACAGACATCCTTCTCTCATCTTCAGATCAGTAAAATTGTGGCCAACATCCCCAACCTGGAGTTTCTAAACCTGAGCTCCAACCCCCTGGCAGGAATGCCTCTCGACCCACGCTGCACTGAAGCCTTTTCCCGTGTCCGACGCCTCGTACTCAACAACACTCAAGTGTCCTGGGACACTGTGATGCTGCTCACTAGGGAAATACCTGAGTAAGAATAAAAGTTGATCATTGCTTCTTCTTTTTCTCTAGAGGCTTGTGAGGTGACATATGGACAGCTCAAAGAAGCAGAGTGGGGGGATAAGCTTCAATCCTGAGCTTTTGATTGTAAAAGCCTTCCACTATTATAATTATTAGCTGGTTTAATAACTGACTGATTCAGAAGTCTGCCCGTTCTTGAATGATCCTAGCACCTAAGTAAGTACATTGGGCTGCTGGCCTTAAAGGGTTTCTTTACTCAAACCCTTCTTATAGTAAAAGACCCATGTAGCCCAGTGACTCTGTGCATGCAAATTGTTTAAACTGTATTTATCCAGGTCTTGAGATACAATATCTGCCTCTGTGGTTCCTGTCAGTTCCCAAATTTAATGGAGGGTATAAATCAAATTTTGTTGTGGTGTTAAAAGGGCTTAAAACTCACTGAAAATGTTTCAATAATTTATTTTTTATTATTTATGTCTTTTTGGAAAAATATATCCTTGATACTCAGAATAATGCACAGACCATAATGTAAACAGTATCAATAGAACTCAAGTTTAAATTAAAAAAGATTTAAGTCTTTTTTGATCTCAAGGGGGGAAATACTGGTGTAGCTACTAATACTGAGATTGATCAGTTGAAAAAATAACAAATGATAATTGAAATAAAATGAGAATTATGCAATGGCAAGCTAAGTCAAAATTACAAGGCAAACCATATATATACTGTACCGTAATAGTTTTACATTGTCTCTAATCAAAGTGAAATAGCATTGTTGTAAAATGTGTAGTAAACTAGTGACCATATGTAGTATGATGAAGAATACCATATATAAACTTATACTTAGTATATCTGATTAGCAAGGAGGATGAACTTAGGTGAATTTTAAATGGATAGAGGCATGCTTATAAGTGAATGACCTGCTGTTAACTCAAGAAATAGTTCCTACAATTTCTCAAAAGGGCCATGTCAGTCTCTTTCTATTCATTTTTACATGACGCAGCAGTCTTCTTCACCTTCCACCCTGTTTTCACCTTCATGGTCCTACAGGTTGGAGGAGCTTTTCCTGTGCCTTAATGAGTACAGCAGTGTGAGTGCCTCCAGTGTGGCCTGTCCAACCCTTCGCCTGCTTCACATCACCGACAACAGCCTCAAGGACTGGGCAGAAGTCCGCAAGTTTGGCTCCATGTTCCCCAGCCTGGACACCCTGGTCATGGCCAACAACAACCTGTCCTCTATTCAGGATGACAAGGATATTCTGCAACGACTCTTCCCCAACCTCCGCAGCATCAACCTGCACAACGCAGGTTAGCATGTTATATGTGTCTTTTGGTATAAAGCATATGAAACAGTTTAGACAGGTATCAGATTGTCCTATTATGGTTCTTTGTGGAAACACTAAACTATCTATGAATCTCAGATTTGTCTGAGTCCCTCCAGAATGACAATATCAGCATCTGCGTTTAATAACAATAGTTAAGTCAGCACAAGCAAACATGTCACTGTATCCTAAATGCTTTGTGTTATTTGTGGAGTATTACACAGATTCTTTTTTCAAATCAGCTTTTATCTTAGGAATTGTTTCTATTTTGAGGAGTGTTTGTGGTGCGTCTATTTTTAGAGTTCCGTTTAGTAGAAGGGACAACAATGAGATATACAAAGCGGCATTTGTATTTACTTTAATGTAATACTTTGTCATATCTCTTTTGCTTGAGGCACAGGAAAACATTCTTCTTGCAAATCTTTTTTTTTTTGCCTCACATTAAGATTTATTAAGATTAAGCCTTACTTTTCCTGCAGCAAAAATGAATCCAGCACACAGGCTGAGATCATTGCACTGTCGATCTCAACTTCAAAACTTCTCAACTTCTTTCAGAGGTTTTGAAATGAGAGATAATAGGCAACAAAGACTGTGATGTAGTATTAAGGTTGTGACTAGACACTTATAATATTATTTTTACTTTCAACAAATCCCGAAAAAGCAAAAACAGAAATTTCCCAGAGCCCTCTTACTTTCCTACCATGTCTGTTGCTCTCAGCCCCAAAACCCACCAATTCCTACTGAAGATTAAGTTTTTTAAAAAAGGCACAGTAATTTTTCAGAACAGCAGGACAATTATATTTTTGACAAACGGAAGGAAGGAAGAAAAAAGTGGGATTATTTTTGGGATTGTTTTTAGTGGCAGAAAAATCAACTTTTTGGACAAGTGGTATTTCCAGCAGTAAAATAAATATGTAAGACTAAATCAGAGTAAACAACATGGTGAGCTTATATGGCAGTGAAATAACATGTCACACAGCACAGAAGTGTGGTTTATTGATAATACCCAACTAAATGTCAGAACAAAAGGGGATAATTGATAACTGATTGAGGTACCTTTGAGATACCTTTATTGTTGGATTTCATTTTGTCATGAAACGTGAAATTTGGATGTCACCACACTTTTTCTGAAAGCAGATGCACACTTTTCACTTTTTTGTAGCAATGTTTTTTTTGTTTGTTTTGTTTTTTTTGTTTACCTTTCTTTGTCCTTTTGAGATATTTAAGGCCAGTTAATGGATTGGAACTAGTGTATAGTTTTATCATGTAATAAGCAAATCATGTAAAGTTTGTTTTTTAATGTCATGGACAGCACAGTCAGAACTTCAAAAAAACACATTTTATGTTACCAGCTAGCCAGCTGAACAGCTTGATTACAGCTGAATGTCAGTAAACTCGACTGTGCCATAGCACTGAATGTGAGATGAATCTAGTTCATTCATTACTGGGCTGTTGGATTTATGGTTGCAGACTTAGGATGATTTAGGCTTGTAGGTATGCTGGCTTGTTATGCATTAAGTCGAGCAACAATAACTAAGAAATCCGACAGTCATACTTGCTGTAATTTGGTTTCAGTGGAGCAAAATAATGTTGGAATCCTGGATCAAAAAATTCACTTTTTGTGAACATTTACATTGTTACCATCCCATAAACCCATGAAAACACGGCTTCGAATCTTAACTCTTTCTCTATTAAAATAAATATACATCAATTGACAAGCAACAGCAAAAGTTAAAATAAACATCTCAAGGTATTATTTATTAATTCTAAACTGAACAACCTGCACACTGCCATCAGATGTGGATTTAAATATTGTATAATCCTGATTTCTGCACAGATATATGTAAATATGTTTGTATTTATATATGATTTTTTGGCAACTTTTTCAAATTAATAAAAAGAGAACAGAGGAAAAAATGAAATAAATCTAGAGAAAGCAAAACTGCTCTTAAAGAAAATAGTTTGTATGAGTAAATCCTATCACTTATTATGAAAAGCTTAATAAAAAAATGCATTCCAGGGCCAATAAACCAGCCTTATTATCAGTCTTAAATATGACAAAGGATTGAATAATTCCCTCTTGAGGACATTACTGGCCTAATTCACAGCACACCTTCTTCCAGTGCTTTGTCTACTGTCCCTGTTTCTTTGTCCTAACTGTACATGACCTACCTGTGTGGTGTCAGGTTTCAACCAATGGGATGACATTGAGAAGCTGAACTTTTTTCCTAAGCTGGAGGAGGTACGGCTGCAGGGCATCCCCTTACTGCAGACCTACACCAATGTGGAGCGACGCAGCCTCATGATAGCGCAGTGAGTCCCCTAAAAGACAATAGTTTGAATAGCCCTCCTTCATAGTAGACAGGAAGGTTGCTTCCTGACATCTTAAGTCAACAAGCTTATGCACTGGCAGCTTTATAATACAGTATGTATGTGCTTGTCCTAAGGCTTCCTTCAATATCACTGTTAAATGGCAGTGTTGTGACTGAAAGTGAGAGAGAAGATTCAGAGAGGTTCTTCATCCGTTATTACTTAGACTACCCTGAGGAGGAGCTGCCTTATAGGTACACTGCACTGAAAGCCCAAAGTATACTTTTTAATTATACTGGTGTGTGTTACAGCACAACCTGCTCTTTCCATCCTCAGATACCATTCCCTGGTAACAAAGTATGGGAAGCTGGAACCACTTGCTGAGATTGACCTCCGACCTCGCTGTCGTGCCCAGGTGGAGGTTCACTGTGAGGAAAAAGTTGAGCAGGTGTGTTAGGCATGTATTGGAATATTGCTCTGAGTGGTTCTGCATTCATGCATGACCTTGCAGTCCTAATGAGTGCCCTTTCATTGAATTTTATTATCTTTTCTGCCTTGATTGGTGCCGCTGCACCAATCAAGCTCTCAGATACTTATGGTTGCACCAACAGATAAATCTGTGAAGTTACATTTTCATGACACTTCATTTAAAAAAGGATTTAGCTATGACAGAAATCATTTTGCATGGGGATGTGATGGAAACATTTTATGCTTAAAAAACACTGACCTCGTAACAAATAAATATGCAGTGTCCTCCTTTCTGGCTCACAATGAGCTTCTGTTTTAAAAGATCATTAACCAAACATCATGTATTTAATTCAGATGTAAATATTGTATTCCTCACTAGTTAACCTGCTTGGAAAACATGGTTGTCTTTTTCTGGGTTTCAGATGATTATCTGTTGGTCGCATTAAAGCTTAACATTTAATCAATAATGGCTAAGAACGGCTTATTAGCCCTTGAAAATGGCTACAGGAACATTATTATGTGAACATGAATTGCATGACTATGTGTAAAGTGAATTGTACCACTCATAGTGGCATATCCAGAGAGTTATTGTGCAACTCTGCAGTTATTAGCAATTTTTGTTAAAGCCACCATGTGCAGAATTTAAAACTTCCAGACTTTGGCATGTTTTGTACTTATTCTGAGCAAAGTGAATGTCAGTTTTACCACTAAAATGCAAAAAAAAACATCTCCATTGTAGGTGAACATTCGTCTGGACCAGACGGTAGCTGAGCTGAAGAAGCAGCTGACAACAGTGGTCCAGCTGTCCACCAACAGCATGAGGCTTTATTATATCGACAAGTGCAGCGCCTTCGGTCCAGAGGAAATGAAGTACAATACCCGTGCTCTTCACTCCTACAGCATCCAAGACGGTGATGAAATACTGGTGGTACCTAAGAGCAAGTGATCAGCTGGTTGCTAACTGGCTGATTTGAGTGACTAGAGTTATTAACTGGATTATTTGTTGATTGGTTACCTGACATCACTAAAGAACTGGGAAAATGTATGGAACAGCATCAGTGGCCCAACTGGAGTGAAGGCTGCACAGTGGACAACAGATGGCTGCTGGGAGGCTCTAGCTGGACATGCAGCTGGACTAGAGAGAATTTCAAGAACTTTATTAATTTTAGCTTTATTTGAGGGCATCCACTAAAGTTAGTGGACATATGTATCACACTGGAGAATGGGCCAAGAGAGAAAGCACTCACTGTCGTCAGCTAGCAGCTTAAGCAGAGAGGAGGGCACTGCTGTACTATCAGCAACAGCAAAGCAGCTCTATCTCTTAGTACACATCATGTACCATAGCACCTGCTTAGGCAAGTATCCAACACCGCTGGCTTATCCACTTGTCACAAAAGCTACCCTGATTAGTAGTGAGGCAGTGGAGGGAAAATGCTGTGCTCATCTGCTTTTGCAGGTAGACATAATATCAGGTAGAGCATCAATTGCTGAAGGAAAAATCATTTCTAAAAACTTATAAGTTGGGTTTAGTGATGAAACTTGCATTTTTGGGGTCAATTTAAAGCAGTGTTTTCTTTTCATATTATTGTATGTTATTGCCAAAGGTATAAGATACTGCATCAAATTTCAGATTTGACAAAATACCAGCAATCCAAAAGCAAAAGATTCTGTCTAGAGCTGTAATAACAATTAATAACCAGTGCAAAATTTATTTAGGAAAAAGCTTTCAGATTTTAAATCCTGAAAAGGTCCTTCAGATGTCTTAAGACAAATAAAAATACTCTAGTTTACATAATCATTTCTGTCTAAGATGGTACCTCCACAGACGAGGTAGGAGTATAGAAATGCTCATAAAAAATGGAGAACTGAGTTTTCTCAAATATGCAAATGTTGTGCTTGATTTCAAAAGTACATCTGCTGGGCAGAAGATCTTCTGGCTTCACTGAACAATACGCTCAGTGTATGTGCTCTGCAGGCATCATCTTCTCATGTTCCATACAGCATCAGGATTGGTTGACACAACATAAAAGCTCAAACATTTAAGTAGGATAACAAAGAGCCAAACACATTTTATCTGAAGGGATAATTAAAATAAAATTAAATGTAGTAGATGAGTGAGGTTACAGGAAAATTGATGATACATATGAGAAATGTACACCACTTTTTGACAAATTGGCTTCAGGAGTGTAGTGATCCAAAATTGACTACATTCAACAGTTGACTAGACTAGTTGAGGGTTAATGTTTATCTTTTAATAAGTTTTCTACATGTGTTTTGTGGACATGGAGAAGGCTTCGGATTGTACCCTCTAAGGTGTCTTGTTAGTGACTCTGCAGGAGAAAGGGGCACCAGTGCCGTTGCTATCAAGCATCCAGGTCCTAAAGTAATTAGAGTGAGCTCTGTGTCCATTTTTGAGCAGGAAGTCACATATTTTCAGTAGAAGTTACTGTTAGGGCTTCTTCAATAGTTGTCCCTTGTCCCTGATTGTATGTAGATAGGACACAGATGTGGGTAGAAGAAAGTCCAGTCTGGGGACCACAGTATAGTTTCTAAGTAGCCATATCTCTGCCACAAAAGAGAAGTGCTCCCTCTAGGTTAAGACAGAGTTTCTGCAACAAGTGATTGAGTTCAGGTCTTATTCACATGTGAGGATAAAATGTAGTTCAACAGGCGGATTGGTGCAGTGTCGGTTAGTTACTAGTTAATCAACATTTCAACCTTAACCTTTAGTGATAATGTGACTTGAGGTGTAGGTAGCCAAAATAAGTTTCCTTTGCCCAGTGATAGGGTTCACCCTTGGGAATGGGATACGGAACTCAGACATAGGGTGGAGTTTCATTAAAGAGTTGCTGCTGTTTTATGATAAAAAGATGCAGGTATAGATGTGTCATGCTGGATAGAGAATATATCTCATCTGACATCAGGATCCCCTAGGAAGAGCTGGGAAGCGCTGCTGGAAAGGACATCTGGTCTACCTTGCTTAGCCTGCTGCCAATGCCAACAGGCCCCAGATTAGCAGTAGAAAATGGATGGATAGACGTGTTCTTTGTCACTGCCCAAGCTCTGGTGTTACTATGTTTCTCATCACTAAGCACCCACTGCACACACACTCATGCATACTCCAACTAGTTACCACAAAGCAGCTGTTCTGTCATGATATGTGCTGCCCCCTACAGGCTTCAATGTCTTTAATGTCAAATGTGCTCTTCCAGTACAGTAACCTTACTACATGTTTTTTGTGAGGGAGGAAGTGACCTGCAACTCACACACCAGGGTACCTAAAAGACGATTTCTCATGCACATTCTGCATAAGAGCAGTGTGATGGCACAACTTATCTAATAAAACATCATGAAAGTATAGATTTGATCATAATCATCCATTTAACTCCATTAGCTATGGCCCACTGGTCAAAATCATTGAAAACTCGTGGGAGCTAAAAAAGGTTGAGAGTTTTTCGTAAACTTTTGTGTTCATAGTCATTTTAAAACCCCCTTAAATGATAGCAATGTGGTTTCATCTAATTCTCCAATCTTGAATGCATGGCTGTGATTTTAGTAGGTTTTGCTGGTATCTGTTTGGTACAATATTTTAGGCTTTTACAACTTCACATCATTTTTTTTTCAATGGTCCATGTTTTTCATAAGTTATGTCAGTGCACAACTTCTTTAATTACTTGTGGATTATCCAGTCCCTCCAGGAATTCGCGATGTTGCGATCGCACCAAATCACGCGAATTCAACCAATCTCCGTGAATTCAGCGC
>JAPZDY010000024.1:3170359-3182252 GCA_029783645.1 Ctenochaetus hawaiiensis
ATAGCAAGGTTTTTAGGGGGGTGGGGGGTGTAACATTTACCTTTGTTCTTGAATTATTAAACATTTAGAAAACAGTAAGCCTTATCAATGTCCTCGAAGAAAAAAAATGATTGTGTACAAGATTTTAGCAGCAATGTAGCATATGTATAAAACATAACTGCACTTTGATATCTGCCCTGAGAGGTCGACTTCTTATTTCCATATGCACCTTTTCTTTTTTATATGCTTACTTTACTGACCCACATCCATCAGCATTAATGAACTGGAATATTACAATTCAAATATACATGGGTCATTAAACCATGAAACGGTAAAAATATCCCATTGTCCTCTATATTTTACATGGTGGATATCAGTATATTTTACACAACGGATATCAGAATATCACAATATTTGTCGCGCTTAAGTAGCATTCACATACCGACCAAAGTTTATGGTTTAAAAAAAGACGAGGTTACTGACGTCTGTCTGTAGGTAATTTTTTCCCAACAGTTTTTCATTATTAAAAACATGTAGTCAACATCCGAGTAAGCATTGGTTCGGCCAACATTTTTCTTGAAAGCTTACCTAAACAGAATTTTTAGTGTTATTTAAACTTACAACCACAAAGCTTGGTTGATATAAACGATTATTGGAAAACAAGTGCCCATGTGTCCTACACACTAATGAACGTAGCATTTTTTCAATGAGACAAATCTCTGATGTTTACGTTTATCACCATGGCGACGGTGAAGGAGGCGGTTCACTGTGCTGACTGGTGACGCTCATAGAGAAGTATGAACCAATCAAGGGCCAGCTTTCTTACCGGACTGACGTCACTGTTAAAGCGAAAAGAACCGTTACTTGGTTGCTGAACTCTACAACTGCAAAGGCATAGAAGATATGGCTGAATACCAGCGTCTTGATTAAAGCCCATCGCGGTTTAATTTTCTATCCAACATTATTGGTAGCTCTTCACGTCAATTTAAGTTATGGTTTAAGCAGCAGAACACATCAACCACAGAGATACTTTTGGGGGCGTTTCGCTATCCATTTGGATCGGGATGGTCTCCAACTGTGAGGTGAGTGAAGGCAGTGAACTCTTAACTAGCTAACCTATACTAGCTGTTACCTTACACCATCATAAACCTGGCCAGTAACGTTACTCTAAGGGTTACAAACTGGAGTACAAGCCAAACTTTCATCAAACTCATGTGATGTTACTTGTTGGAAATCAATACGTTCTTTACCTATCATCATGTTACACATTTTAGAAGTCAAAATAAACACTAAAACTATGTGGTGTAAGACATGACAGTGACACAGCTCCGAGTTCTTGTTATGTTTTAAAGCAGACTGTGAAGTGAATCCACTCTAAAAGTTGAGTTTCTTGTAGAATCAAGTCTTGCTTTTGAGGTCTGCTGTAACCATGCCTAAAAGGGGAATGGCGTCTTCTCAAGTATAAATATCCCAACCGTGTTATTGTATATGAAATGAGTATGTTTTGCAATGAACAGTGCCCCAATTCACTTAACGTTACATACAACGGAGCGGTGCGGCGGTTTCTGAACACACTCGCGTAACACCCCTGCTGTCCTGGCTACACAGATACTGTACGTTGTTGTTGAGTTAGCTTGCGAAATGGCGAGTAAACGAACCCATGTGCGACGCTGGGAATACAGAGGTGAAATTATCATTCATGTTAAATAATACGTATCTGTTACGTCTGTACTTTGCTATTTCTCAGTTTAAATGACTCAGGGTACTGTAGGTTTTGGCCGTTTCAATTGCCTCTCCGCCCCCCTCACGGACGGTGCTGTCAAAGCTGCTTTGCTTCCATTACCGAGCAACGCTCCTGGGGTCTGTGTGCACATCTAATCACGTGTGGATTTACGTTGTCCACATACTTCACTAGAAATATTTGAAATAGATTGATATCTGCCCCTAATCAGTGTATTCAGGACCGTGTAGGTTACTAACCGCACTGCAGTGCATCAACTAACGTTATGGCATCTGTGCCAATGTCGTCCCATCTCCTCCTTGTGTCATGTAACGCTATACCTCTCACAGAGACCGTCCACCATAGTAGCCTCGTAACTACGTCTGTCTTTTTCCATTGTCTTACACACATACGTCAACTGTTTTTCTGTGCTGGGGAATACATGCACTAGTAATTCACAGACTATGAATATTTTCCCACACCAGGATTGCATTGTACAGTGTACATGTGGCCAGCAGAGTCTAAAAATTAATGTAACCCTCACTTGCATCTGTGACACATCAATGAACATTTATAGCTGCCACTCATTTTTTGTGTGTCTTCTGAAATGTACATACATTGAAGACATTATTCCAACCACTGGTCACCAGTACCTGATAGTAAAATATGGAATATTTAACATCATATCACCTTAATCCCTCCATAGGCTATTCTTAACTAAAGAATACCCCTTTAAGAACAATATAAATCAGGATAAGTAAGTAAGTTTACAATGGTTAAGATTTTACCAGAGACTCAGACAGCATTAACCATGTATACAACAGAAGACAAATGTAATTTTTATACCCTAGAAGCTAGAATAAGGTAGAATATGATGTGACTAGTACTATCAGCATTAAAGCTGATGACAAATTTTACTTTGACGTAAAATTTCAGATCAGCTGACAGCCAACAAGTTACTTTGTGTGACAGTCTGTGGGGTAAAGAGTATCTGTTCCATTTACTATGCAGATACACTATTACCGGAAGAGCTTAGAGATGCCTGCAAATGAATCATGATCCTGTGAATCTTGCCAGTCACTTCAGAGTTTAATTTCTATGAAAGAAACAAATCTGCTGGCTAAAGCAGTGTGGTGGCTGCTCACCTACCTTGAGTCATAAAAAGCCTTAATGCTAGTCCTTTAAGAGCAAATTGGAATGCCACTGAGTGTCGAGTGACCTGTAGAGGTCATAGGCGTCTGCTATATTTACCAGCTCTGTAACTTGATCTGTGGCATTCTGGATCGCTGTGCTCATACTATCCTCTCACACTCTGAGGCCAGAGCTTCTAGAGAAGCACCCCATTGCTCTCTGTCTATTGGTCTGGCCCCTCAGAACAACAAGGGTGAGCCTCTTACAAACCAACTTAACCACCACTATTCCTCCCTTTTCTTTGTTTAGGTACCTGCTTGTCAGTTAAATGCCTGTGGTTTGAGTTGTACAAGTAGAGGAACTGTTAATAACTCTTTGGTGAATGGCATATAACCAGTTGATTTTATGTGAATCAAATTGTGTATATTGCACTGGATAGTAAAGATATGTAATAGTATCTGGTTGTGATGGCAAAATCTAAGTTTAAAACAAGTGCTGGAAGAGCCACACAATAAAGCTGTGAAGGAGAAGTCAATTTACTAACTTTCTTTTCATCTGAACTTTCCTGGATTTGAGAATACTAGTTAAAGGACGCATCATTAAACTTTAATAGTTGAACATGAAATCAAGACAACGTGTGTTACATTAGCCCGTATACCTTATGCTGAATATGTCTACTGTAAAGTCAATCAGTTTTCTGAGGGAGACAGCCAAAATCAGAGAGAGGAGAGGTTGATTTCTGCTATCTTTTTCAATTGTAGGCCTATGAAGTGTGACAATGTTTACATGCAGTATTTGCTGTCCTCTGTCCTTCTAAATGGTTTGATAGTGTTATACAGCATGTGATCTTGTAATACTGTATGAATTTATCTGTTTCTGGTTACACTTTTCTGAATAAAATTCTCCAAATAACTGCAACCGATAAAAAGTTTTTAACTTTCCTTTGCTGTCTCCTGTGTGTTGACAGATCCATCATGTAACATGTCTGTGTTTCCACAGGAGTGGTCAGAGTCACAGGGCCTGTGCATGTGCGTACACTGTGGGGTAGCAACAGTAGAATGAGCTGCCCCAGAACCATCACAGTCTACGGGGACTGACACACACCACTAGAAATATAGCAGGTAACTGCTTTACACACACATGCTTTTGCAAACACGCAGTCCCATTTGACAATGTAAAGTCTTGAATATTCTTAAATACTTTAGTTCAGAGTGCATTAGCTTTTTTGCGTCAATAAATGCATGGTTTGAAGTATCACACCAGAACTGACTAGTCCCTTTCAGAGTCAGAAAAAGTTATAAAAATAAGTTGTGTGTTATGTTCTAACAGCTTCTCCATGACTCACAGAAAACTAAAGACTAAATCTGAATCTTATCACCCTTCTTTCACCCTTCAGATTTAGTCTTTAGTTTTCTGTGAGTTACACGTCAGTTCCTTCACAGTTTACAGCAGCTCTGCCATGTAAACATTCAGACTAGGACACTAAGATAGCATTAGACTGCAGCACTGCACAAAGGTTTAAAACATCTAAAAGATCTATTTACTTACTATCTCTGGTTGAGAATTGAGAAGCAAAAACATGCCAATTATACTCTTGTAATACAGACCAAGTAGTATATTGTATGTCAGAAAAAACACCAGTTCAAATGTGAGCCAGTGTGGAAAACTAAAACTGGTGTCATGTGTAATCAGTGTTAAGAGTTTATCAAAAACCTTACTGCAGAACTAAGTTAAAGAAGATTTTCTGAGGCAAACAGACAAAAATTACAATGAGAGAAGCATACCAGTATATTATCATATATTCTTGGCCAATATCAGCTTACTGCACATAGGTACATATTCGTGCATATGTCAGATGATAAATAAAAACAAAAGAGTAACCAGCTTTTCATTGGGAAGCACAGATAAGTTGTTTGTAGACTGTGTAGTCTGCAATTAAAAAAAACAACAACAAATCTTTAAACTAGGAGACTAGAGCTCACTAAATAATTGGTTTGGTTGGGGAAATACAGACGATGCTTGGTTTTGTGTTGGCTAAAGTGTTTTTTCATATGTGTGGGGTCACAGCTTTCTAACATAGTAGCCAAACAGTACACTAAACTATGTTGATGAAAGCATTTGAGGTACAGAAAGGAAGATGCAAAGGAGTAGCAGAGTCTTGACCCAGAATTATTTATTGCTTTTGCTTAGATGTTTAGCAGTGACTATTTGCTATTTGGCTTATTTGGTTATTTTATCAATTTAATAGAGAATCTTGTTCTAACACAAAGGACAGTCTTATTAAGTCCTGTCAGTGAAAGCAAAATGTATCCCAGTATACCTAGATTTTGTAATTAGGGGTTCATGAAACAAATTATCTCAAGTGAGATGTGGAGCTACTGGTAGTTGACTCTAGGGGTAGACAGGAAATCTCTGTGTTCATAAGTGAGACTGCTTTAGCCACTAGTCACTTTAAAGCCACTTCTGTAAATCTGAATCATCTCAACACCACTCAGTAAAATGGCAGAGATTAATAGGTATTTGAAAAAATAATGATATTTAGTTGACCAAATGATTAGCTCAGTGAATAAAGAATAATGCCACTCAGCTGCAAAGACTAGAACATCAATCACTGTAGCCTACACTGTAGTAGATTCAGTCCTTGCTGAGGTCACTGCAGCTTTTATGGCCTCTCCTGTGAGTCACCAACAGATGGGGGTAATGATAAATGCAAATTAGCTGCTCCTCTCCGGGTTTTCATATTGCTGAAACTTAGTTTTGAAGTAAAAAATTCCTAATGAAGGATACGTTTTCTTTTTTTATCATCAGTTTTAACCTTTTGGTTGTTTTTTTTTTGTTTTTTTTTAGAGTAAAGGGGCTAGGGCAAGTGAAAATTATAAATGTTTAATATCTTATTTCTTATTATTTTTATGAGCCAAATTTTTTACTGCCACTTTAATTTTGAGGTTAGTTTCCTTGGGCCAGCACTTTGCATTTCTCTAGTTCATTTGTTTTTCATCTTCATATCAAGTTTTAAATATTGCATTATATACAGCATTGTACTGTCACACAGTCAGCATAGCTGAGAGGAAAACAGGAGTACTGAATGGTATCTTACCAGTAGCAAGGGAAGTTCTGGAGGAGATCCAACGGGCTTCTCAGAATAGTAAAGTAGTCAAGCCTAGTTTCAATATGAAACAGCTTGGCAACTAGTTGTAATGGATAGAGAGGCAGGGCAGAGGCGTCAGTTTGGCCCTCGCAGACATCAGCAGTTACTTATCCACTCATATTTCAGGGTGTATAGATAGCTCTCTGTAAGACCAAACCAAACCCTGCACAACTCAGAGACCCAACATTTTTAACATTATTCCATATGAGAACAACATTATGTCTGCATCGTGTTAGGTTTTTTTTGCCTGGTGGCAAGTGTTTGCTTAAACTGTTAACTGTTTTAGTTTATATTGTGACAATAATTATAAAACAATGTCAGGTGGATGGCCAAAGAGCCATTAAGTTTAAGTGAGTTTTGAACTGTTTTGCTAACATTTTTTCCCTTTATAAGGTGACAGTATGTCAATGTTGTGTTCACAGCTTGTTGTGCTATACAGAAGTAGAAAGAATCTATGAATGCAGATGTGAATTATCACCATTTGCCATATGGCAAATTAGTACAGCTTGTCCTGGTGTGTCTAATCATAGCAATAATGTCTTGGGAAAGCTGTTGATCAGCTAAAAATTTCAAGCTGCTAGCTGGATGTTTTTTACACTGGTAATAAGACAAAAAAGGGAGAGGCAAATTTTTGGAAGATGGTAATCAGTGTGCACAGTAGCACAGTAATAACTCACATTCACATACTTGCATTTTCACTTAAATCCATGAGTTAAGTGCTTACACTTTATTTCTTCATAATTAAAAGCAATAGCAGGCTGAGACAGAGCAAAGTAAATTAAATTTTGATCAGCAATATCAAGACATCCTTAGTGAGAGGTGTGGTACAGAGTGACTGATTTCATTTTGATTATTACTCATACTACAAGCCTCAGAGCTTCAAAGCACTGACTCAGCTGTGATTGAGCTATCCATTTACTATAGTGTAGCACTTCTCCACACACTCACAGGCACACATACTCTCACCAGAGAGCATCTGTGCTGATGTTACAGTCATGCCGTATCACCCCAGGGCATGGAGGCCATGACATCCTACGTCATCACACACTCCTACCACACTTAAGATCGGTTCTGCTCTCCAATAAGCCAAGGGGACTTGGTTGAGGACATAATGTACTGAAAAAGATCTGACTCATTAGAATATACCACATTTCAGCCAGCTAACAGTTCCAATAACAATTAACGAGAGACTTTAATTAACAGCTTTTTGAAAAGTCCATATAAATAAATGATGTTATTATTTTAATATGAACTTTTATATCAAACTTAGTTGAATTGTATTAAGGGCTAATATTTCACTCACCCTATTTAGAATATGCACAGATAGATTTCAATTCTGTAAACCTCTTGTTTACCTCTTTCTTAAATAGTACTTTTGCTGTAGGTTGAGATCATATTGTCTTAGTAATTGGTTTTTTCCACATGCTGAACACTTGCTGAATTTAAGGGCAGTGTACAAAAGGTTAATAAGAGTTAACCAAAACATTAAAATTGTATAAAGCTATAAAACCAAAACAATAACCTGAAACTGTTCGATTGGATAATAAGTACTCTTTGTCACAACAGACAATCTGTTCCTATATAAAAACATTAAAATGTGCAACTTTAAAAATGAAAGAGTGAGTGACATCTTCAGTGGCACCTTGGTGAGCTTTGACACTGTTGGTGATTGACTTTCCTTTTAAAAGGAAGTGTTCCACTGGCATGAATTACACTGGATACTTTTTAAATTCTTTCCTTGTTGTTTTTTTTGTCTTTCAGTTGCTCTTAGATGCAGTTCCAGGTAGTTAAATTAAGTGTCCAAAGTTTTAAGCTTGGTTTTCTGAAACCTGCCCAGTAAGTGAAACCTCATACATCCAGCTTTTTGCCAAGGATGGCCAGCAGTCAGCAGCTTAACCCTTCTCTTTCACTGAGCTCATGCCAGCCCTTCTGCCACTCTGTTGATGGCTCTCTTAACGCAGAATTAGCAGAACCTTGGCAGATCTACCAGCTCTTTCATAGTTGTAGAATGTTGTATTTTCACATTTCTTCAATCTCATATTTGATTCTGCCATTTCCAGTTGTATAATTTCATAGCTATGCAGAGGCTCAGTCTTGGTGAGGAAGAGGAATACAGAGCATTAAGTGTCTGTAGCTCTTATATTAGTGTAAATTACTGTGGAATATGTCATACTGCTACTTTTATGTCCTTCATGCGTTGGTAGCAAGCAAACATATGCAGCTTGTTGCCACAGTAGCCATGGTAACTGCTGGTTAGCACAACCTCAGGGGAGGCCGAAAATGCAGAGTAGCCAGAGTGTGGTTGTGTGTGTGTTTGTGGCGCATGCTTGCACCCATGCCTGTGTTGTTGTTTCCGTGGAGACATCTCTCTCTCTATAAGAAGTGAAGTTGCTATCATCTTATCAATCCTTTGTGTCCACGTTGTGTGGTGTTACTCCCACGGGTGTGACTAGCTGTTTGCACTTAACTCTCAGCAGTTCGCCCACCAGACTAGCCCAAGCTTGTTTTTCTCGCCTGTCCTGGGTCTTCAGCTGTGATACAGCTGTGGGAATACTGAGAGGTGCAGGGGTGCAGAGGTTTGGGTAAGGTCTAACCAAAGCCAATGTGAAGCTGTCAAGGGCTCAAAAGGCTACAAAGTGGCTACCCTTGTTTGAGGTGTTGTAGTGTTCCAGAATATTATATAGACTCAAATAAACACATAAAAGCAAAATCTCCAACAGTTTGACTTTAATGTTTGTGATTGAGTATAACAGAGCTGTTCATTTAGAAACTTTAGTTTTAGTGGAGAGCTGAGTGGAAAGCAAATACACAGCGTACACAGCTTATGGTGCGATGGATCATCCATTACTTTACACAGTGTGAGGAGTCAGATAATAAAGCTTTAAGCAAGTGTGATGATAAGGATTTGGGAGGTTTTACAAGGTGCAACTTTGGAAGTCAGTGGAATTTGCAGTAATTGATACATTCTGTCTCAGTCAAAGATGGGTACAGTCTTTGAAAATGCTGCTACGCTGCTGCTCTCTCTGCATTCAGGCAGCAAATTACAAGACATGCCGCAGAAAAAATGACCTGGGTTGAAATATTTGTTGGGGTACTGCAGTATTTTTGTGGGTCTTACTCAAATGTATTCCACTCATGTTCTGAGTCCATTGGTAGCATTAATCCTGATTGTAATTGTCCAACTCAGCTCTGACCTCTCTTATGTGAAATGGCAGAAACTGCTGTAACTTTTGAAAAGAATTGTGTTTATGTATGATCACATTACTCATTAGCTCTGGGCTTTTAATGGAAGCAATCACTCATTTGGTCATTGGAATGTTATGCCACTGCTTCAGGCTTTCTTTAGTTTAATTTTGGATTTTTATGTTGGATAAGTGCAGTATGAGCACTAGGTTTGTATGAGCACTTGTCACAAAAATTTATATTTTACAACCATTCTATTGGCCGTAGAGTTGTTGTTGAACTGTGTGTTTTTTTAGTAGATTTCATATGTTTCATTAAGTTTGTAACCATTAGTGAAATACTGTATATCACAGCTGAGCACATAGGTTAAATGTTGTTGCTTTTAATCACTACTAAGGGGGCTATAGTGCAGAAAGCTACTGATTCATGCAGGATTTGATGTTAAATATTTGTTCATTCATCTAATAACCTTAAATATTAAGGAGATTATATTATGTGACATATTTATACTGTATGATAGGTGCCATCAATTATCATTTAATTTGTTTATCTAACCTAAATTCAGCTGCCTGTCACAGTGTCCAAGCTTGATCATTTTATGACTCCAGTAACCGGCAAAAATGATGGAGTAGAGTAAATCAATATCCAAGCATAATTCCTTCAGAAAACTATGAATAATGTCAGATAGAGTCCATGTGTTACTGTTGCCATCTGTATTCCAGTGCCAAAACCAAAATAACCCTCTGAACACCGATGCTGCCAAATTATAGAAATAAAAACCTTGTTCACTGAACAAGCCTGGCTTTATCTGACTGACTTAGAGCAAGGCCAGCTTCTTGGTGCTCCTAGCCTGGCTGGCTTAGCAGTACTCAACTGAATGGCCACAGCTGCGTGGCCTGCCTCTGTGTATTTTGGCTAGCAATGTGTGTTGGCCTGTCTCCAGCACACAGTCTGTCTGCCTACTTCAGATCCATATGCTGAATTATTGATAGATCTGTGGTCACAGAGAGAAAGGCAGAGGGAGAAAGCAATAGAGACCCAGAAGGAGGGGAAATTGCAGTGAGGAGAAGTAGGTGCATTCAGTGAGAAGGCAGGGTGCCTACAAGGAAGCAAAAAAGTGAGAGAGGATAGGAAGCAGGACCAGAGAGAGAGAAGGGGAGAGAGACAGATTAAAGAAATAGGAGCTTCTCTCAATGAACTCAACACGGATCAGCAACACCAGATACTTTTATTTATTCAGACACTGCTTTGCAAGTGAACAAGAGCCTCTCTTTACGTCGGCTGCAGCAGGAACACACTGTGCTGCCTGCCTGGCTTTACTTTCCAATGCCTGGCTGCACTCTCCCATTATGATCATGAGAGAAACACTTTATACCAAGAGAAAGAGGAGGGGTGGGCTGGTGCCCTACAAGAGAGGGGAACTGTAATTTCAAATGTCAAAATAGTTTTGAGATTATATATCATATTTCTGTTTATCTTCTTGATAAACAGAATTTCGCAATTTCAGAAATGCGACAAGTTGATATGGGAGGGGGGGGTTAGTGGGTTTCCAGAGTGAGGGGGGATTTAAAGTACCAGTAGATAGATGCACAGCCATAAATACACTGTAATGTACCTCAGTCCTATTTGATTAGTATCAGTCTGGAAGTGGTAAAAATAAAACCATATATGATTACAATAATTATTTTAGTGGCTTGAATTTTGAATTTTATATTCACAGGAAGTACTCCTTAGGCTGAAAAAAACATTAATCGTGTCTGCTGTGGGTTTGAAAGACCTGAGTGTCAGAATGTATACAGTTTTAGTGTAACTTTCCACAGTGCCTCCAGAAAAGGTACTGGATGCAAAAAGCAGTAATGAAAAAAGATCAGAACATTTAGATATTTATCTTTATTGAAGTATATATTTATATATAAGCCTTTGGTCACAAAGACTTTTCTTAGAGCATTAGACATGCCAAATACATACAAAACATACTGTCTGGTCTGTCACAGGCAGGTGTCAACATTACCAACTAACCCACAAGGGTCAGAGGGACACATTAGAGCAATAAATGAAAATATGGTCATTTCATCTTTAGAGCATAAGTAACCATTAACCCCAAAAAATTACACAGAAGTGTAAAAAATGTCTAAAGGTAAAAGTCATTAGAGCAGAATAAATAAATTACAATGATTATACAAAAAAGGAAAAAATATTTTTTAAATTCAAAATAATCTATTGTCAACCAGAATCACTGTAGAACAGAGTTACTTCTACAAATACAAAAAGAGATGATAGATTTTTAATTAACCTTCATGTCAAAATATGTACTCAGTAAGCCTCTAAGTTATACAAAGCCTGAGATGTAGATACCAATTTCTGAGAGCTCAATACCCAGAAAACATAAAGCAGAACCATTTTAGAGAACTCACTGAAGTGACATACAAGAGGATTATCCCTGTCCTTGCACCTGATCTCATTCTTGCATTGTTTTAGTTTTCTGGTTCTTTCATGTGCATTTTTTTCATAAGGCTTTTTGGGATGTGAATCAGTCTTGATTTAACTGGGGGATGAATTCACATATAAAATTTTACCTGATCTTGGGATGATAAAATAACTTTGTATTAAAACAATGGTTAAACTGGGCACTTTTGCATTGACACTATTTGGAAACGACAAACTACACTTTAACAAAAAGTCTAAATTAAAATCTAAGGTCATGAATTTGAAAGACGTTTTAAGATCATATA
>JAPZDY010000024.1:3187128-3212520 GCA_029783645.1 Ctenochaetus hawaiiensis
TGCAGGAAATTAATTTAAGTCAGTGTAATGCTCTCTGAAATGTGAAGTTTTATGTGTGTGTGTGTGTGTGTGTGTGTGTGTGTCAGTTTCGCTGTGTGTGACTTAGACATTTTGGGGAAAAATATCATGAATTATCTTATGACTGATGTGTGGCAGAATAACAAGCCTTGTTACCACTTTGTGACCTCTCATTAGGTTTGTACCTATGTGTTGCCAAAAAACCTAACAGCCTCTGAGACAAAGAAAGTTCAAAGTAAAAAAATAAACATCCTTTGTTTTTGTGGTGTGATAAAAGTTAGAGAGGCGTGAGTCTTTCTTTTATCAATATTGATTATGATTTTAGGTCTTGAAGTACCTTATTTTAATCAATTAACAGTCCATAACCCAAAGATGTTAAGTTTACTGTCAGAGAAGATTAAGGAATATTTACCTTTCACAAGCTTAAATCTAAGACTTTGTGCATCTAACTAAAATAATACATAAAAAAAGTTATCATTATTGAAACTGCAACAAATTATTGTCAATCAACAATTAAATTTTTCAGCTGTACTCAATAGTGTTGATAGTTATCTAATAGCTATTTAAAATCCACATTTTTAATCCACAAACATTTGGACTAAAACTTTTTATCAGATGCATTGAAGATATTTTAAGTTGCAGCAATTACAAATGAACTCTTCACAGCATATTTTTACAAACAGCAGTGGATAAAAAGGCATTAAAATAATCTAACTTTAATTTTGCTGTGTGTTTTAAAGCTGTCTCTATAGGACCTCTTGACACAATGGTGTCCCACAATATTGTGTAACAGATGTTTGAATAATGACAAAGTTGCAAAAATAAGTAGAGCTCAAATAATGTGATCTACAGAGTCAAATTACTGCACAAACATTAAGAGACTTCCTTTCAGTAGTGCCTCTATATTAAAGAGTTAAAAGGAATCTGTTGCTCAAACAAAAACTCCAGCTCTCTAGTCACAGATCATAGTCAATGTGTAGATGGAACAGCTCTTATCTCCCAGTTCCTGTTAAAAAAAAAAATAATTACATATCTATTCATATACAATCCTCATTCTCTTCTGATATTTCCAGTGAACAGCATTTGGATTGGTATTAAGTTGTTAGCGGTCAATATGTTTGACAAGTATTCTCTGCTGTTCCATCCACATACTCAATTTCAATATCAGCATGTACAATAAAGATTTATTATTTTTGGGTATTTTAGGTTTTTTGATTGTTTGTTTTCTTAGTTTGTTACCTTGTATCCAGTTAATGTGGTGAAACCAGTCCTAGTTAGCTGGTTCATATTGGGCGACTGTTTTTTGTTAAACAAATGTTTAAAGTCCCTTTGACTGCTGTTGAGGGGTAGCTTGAAATAGTACTGGCAAAACAAGATAAACCCAGTGTAAGCTTATAACACAAAAATAGCAGCTGCTGGTGCCACATGGTCCTGTTCATCTTGTGCCATATTTATGAGTAAGTCAAGCTGGGTAACATGACTATTGTTCTTGTTTTCCCTGTTTCTCATGCTTGATATCCACATCAGACCAGGACAGATACAAGAACAACATGTGATGTAAGCATGTCTATGGATTTACGAAGCATGAGATTTATGCTTTAAGAACTAGGTAAAGTAGAATTTTTCACACAAAAGTCTAATAAGATTAACTGATGAAGTGCAGACATTTCATATCCAGACGATCAAAGGTCAACTTCACTTTGACATCATAATATTCTGCAGAAACACTTTCTGCACATTATGTAACACTATAATGTGGGAACTGAAGGGGGTATTGAGACCATAGTTCACCTTTAAACAGATACTGAATTGAAGACACTAATCTTAGGTGTCCACCTTGAATCTGTGCTGATATTTTAGAACTTCTTTCCTGCATGTTGAAGATGTCTGTAAAGCATCCAAATTTTTTGTAGTTTCATATTTGAATCCATGTTTCAAGCTTTTGGTTTTGCTGATACTGAGCTTAATTGTCTTTGCACCATGTGATGAAGCACTTTATTAGTCCTCTGTACACCTCTGTACATAGACTTTAAGTAAAGACAGCATGTTTCTCACTGGAAGTTTTTCACTGAGGTCATACATGTTAATGTGGTGATGGAATCCATTTCACCAAAGGATATTTTGAATAGCTTTTAATATATTACTTCAGAGTCTTTCCTAACAGACAGATATGGATGTAAACTATAACTTGACTGTCTGGCATGGGCATACAACCGATGAAGCAGTAAATCTAGTTTTAGATTTTGCCATGGTGTCTTTCAGATGATTATACAGGTTATAAAACTCATGTTAGTCAAATTTGTTTGAAGAGAGGAGTACAAGGTTCATTCACATTCAGCTTTACCTCTAGATAAGACAAATAAGACATAAGTTTAGACAATCTGACTAAAATAAGGGCTTGGTGAGGGTTGTCTGTTTATTGGCTTCAAAATAAGTTCTATTCTGTTTATCACTGTCCAAACTTGTTATGGGGAGCTATGCATGACTAATAAACTGTGGACTAGATATAGTGTTGCCTCAGTTTACTTGGATATTGAGCCTACTCTTTGACTCCTACAAACAAACAGCCATTGTAACGCCAGTATGCCTGAGTAAAATCAGTCTTGATTTTGCTTATTCTGCTCAGGCTTTGTGTCTAGACTTTTGTTGAGTCAACAGTATTTTTAGACTGTCAAACTCTCAGTTCACAACCTTGGCCAGACTGCTCACAGTTTAATCAAAAAACAAACAAACAAACACAACAGTCTGGTTGGATTTAGAACCTTACTGTGTTCTTAGCTAATAAGGGCCAGTACAGTGCAGTTCAGTTATAGCTCTTCTTGATTGGTTCTGTGGGTCATGGGAATGTCTGTCAGGACAGCAGTTTTGACATTATGCTAAAGCTACTGTCATTGGAATACTTTTTCAATCCCTGGATACACGAATACCAATATTGGGATCTTGACCTTAAATGAAGGTATCATAATCACTGTACTGTAAGTTCTGCAGTTCTCTTTTTTTAAAAAAAGAGAGAAATAGTGCTTTAAGTCAATAATATCCAAGTCAGGTCAGGGTCTTGGTGCCAGCAAAGTGTGCCGTGGCCCAGATGTCATTGAGACATTCCATACTTCTGGATTTTCCTAAACACCAGCTAGGAGAACAACATTTATTGTGTAGTCAGTGAGAAAGTTTATGGTTGTTATAAGCTAATCTAAGTATGGAACTTTTCTGTCGTATAATATATATGTGTATATGTTAAAAATACTGGAAGGCTCAAAAAGAGATAGTTGGTGCACCTTAAGCAATAAGAATTGGACTCACTTGGACTAGAGGTTTTGAAACTGTGAGATTTGCCCCTGCAGGGAGAGCTGAGGAGGTCATAACTCAGTCCCACTAAATCTGAACCTCAGTTGTCTCAATTTTGTCTGAGATTGGGTTCACATTGTTAGACTTTAAAAACCTTTAGACCCACACACATACATAGAGCCAGTCAGCACCTCAGATAGTTGACTAACATTTAGTACTTCTTGCTGACTTAATAACTTTGTGGCCAACTTAAGATTTTATCTGATATCCAGCTCTGACTGAGAGGAAGGCTTCATTCTGTTCTGTAAAAGGACACAAAAGGCGTCATTCTGTCCTGCAACTGTTCAACAAACGCCCCTGTCTCCCACATGCTATGATGAGGTGAGTTCAGCAATTAGCATTTGTGCTAGCAAGTTAAAGAATGCTATGTACTTTGCAGGAATGCAAAATAAGGGGTCAGATTTGCCATCAACAATAAAGAATAGTTTTAATTGCCCTCCGAAGAAAACTGTTGTACCTTGGTTAAATTTAAACACTTCAGTAAAGAGATTGTCAGTCTAATGTCCCTAATTTAGCTTGGGGAATAGAACAGCAATCCCTTGGTAATTGTACTCTGACTTCCCCTAGATAACACTGCAAAGACTGCTTTTGTTCCATTTTAATACCAGACTGCTGAGCTTCTTGCATCAGATACCAGAAAATAAACATTAACTCCTTTCCCCCTTCTCTAATGTTGTAGTTTTCCACCTCAAGGATTGAGACTTTCAGACATAACCACGCACATGTTTAGCCTGGTGATGGAATGTGCTTCTTTTCTATTTGTTGTGTACACACGCTTGAGCCCAGGTCACAAGACTGCTGTCAGGGACATACTGCACTTCTTTCATTTTACACAACTGTCCAGCTTAAATCACCCTACACTGTAAACCCATTGTGCATATCAATTCTTTTGAATTGTTTGAAGACAAGTACAGAAATCCATGTTCATTAGCTTGGTCAGAAACTACTACTTCAAGGGAACAGAAACTAAGGGCCAGCTTTTGAATCAATGAATGGTAGATAGCAGGGTGTGCACCCTGTATTAAGTTTGGTCAGTTTGATATTTTGGTGACCCTGAACTAACTGCCCCTAATTGAGAGGTGAAGCACAGCACATTTTGTTGTCTTTTTTTTTAGAATTAGCTGCATCACTTTGGAAGCTACTGTGAAAAAATGGCTAAAACACAGTGTCTCAAACCATCTGTCTTTAAGACCTTCAGCAGCATCATCTGGTGCTTGTAGTCAACAACCTTGTGTAACCACCGGCAGTATCATTACATGCTCCACCTATGTCCCCTCAACAATTTATTTTGGACTGTCCAAAATGTTGTAATAGATAAAACAGATAAAACAGCAAAATGCTAAATACTTCTTCTTCATTTTGATTTAATCAATATTGTGTATCACCTTTACATGGTCATGGAATTAATAAACAATAATAACACTGATGCAACACCTGCGTACTTTCCAGATCTTGTCTGGGGGTTATGTTGCAATCAACAAGATGTATTTAGAGAGAGATAGAGAGAAAGAGAGAGAGCGTTTTGTTCTAGCAGTGAGTGACAACACTGTAAACAAGTTATCTTTGGGCCTCAACTGTGAATCTTTATTTAGTTGGCCCCACTAATATTATGGCTTTATTTTGTATTTGTTGTTTTGATGAATGCATTATCTTAAGTCCTTTCAGCTATTACTATATAATTGCTCTTTATTATTCCTCTACATTTCTGAGTAAACCATAAAAAATTGTGGGTACTAATATCGGATCCTTTTTTAATAGTTTTTATAAGCAATTGATTAAAATAAAAAAACATTTTGTATTCAGTTCCCCTCACTTTCAGTGTCTTTCAGCTCACTGTTTTGGTTTTGAGGCCTTAAACTTTAATATTTTGACTCAATTGTTATTGCTCTCATTAACATCATCCCCAGCAACACAGACAGCTTTAAACCTCCTTTATGCACTGGGTGGTAAATAACCTGCAGTAATATCAACTACAATACTTACTATAAATATGATAATAGTTTATATGTTTTGAAATCACAACTCGTTTCTGCTATCCACAAGTGGCAAAAAACAGGATATGGGTGTTTAGCTGTATCCTAAAGTTATTAGTGGGCTGCCACTTATGAACGTTATTTGACCCTGTTATTCAGACCCTACAGTGAAAGTTTTCTGTCCATTATTTAAGCCTTCGACCAGTGTAGCTCTTTGCACTTGAGCTGACACACTTCCCATAGAATTGGGTCATTCTATATGTCAATCTAGATGTGCAACAGATAATCTTCTTCCTCCTCTTTTAGTGACAGAATGAAACTGAATACTATTAAACTCCTATTGCTTTTGCACGTCAATTACTAGAACCTCCTAAAAGACCCTTCTTTTTACAGCTAACTGTAACCACAGAGTCAGACTGTACACCCCTATTGTCACATTAATGCAGCAGTGTGTCATTAATGTAGCTATTTTAGGCCATTAGTGCTTTATTAGACTGTGTTGTGGCACATAAGCCGTGATCAGGACGACACACTGGGATTAGTGTTTTTTGCCATGACTATCAAGGCGATGAGTAGTCTCCTTGGACAACAGCATTAGTCCTTCAGATTGTTACAGCAGCGTGGAGAAGGCTGGACTCTGACGTAGACAGCACGACTGGAGGCGGTCGGTGACGTTTGTTGTAGGCCGACTTTAACCCGAGCCAAAGGGGGCGGAACTCAAGTCCGGTATAACGGAGTGAGAACAAAATACATATTTATTACCATTAAAAGACTGGACACGCGCGTTGCTTTTATCTGCTGATACAGCGGACAGTTGCTCATCTGCCATTGTTTAGTCTGTTTTTATCCGTTTCAAGTCGTCTGTGCTTTATCATTTTAGATAGGGTCGTTACATAGTAAGTAGAGTGATTTAAAGGGAAAGCTACAGGTCCTCCGTTCGGCGTGATTTTGTAAGGCTGGTGCCGTTATATGAATGAATGACATCGGGCTGGGAGCCAGAGACGGAGTGAAGCGTTTATTACCTCTTCTGCAATAAAAAAACGGCTCCACAAATAGCAGCAGCGTTCAGAAATAAAACCCTTCGCTATTGTCTGAATAACTCGCACCGGTCGTCCGCTTCATTCCTCCGCCAGCATGCCGAGCATGCGACAGTCCTACACGGTGACCGTACCTGAGGAGCCGACGGCCGCTGCGTTCCCGTTTCTGAAGCAGGAGATGAGGAGAAAGGGCAGCATGTCTGGCTCTGTGCTGGTGTCAACTTTCGTAGGGCTTCTAATAAACCAAGCTAAGGTAAGAGATAGTGGTCGCTGCGTTCCATTACTTCTGCTTTAAAGACAATGTCCCACCAAACTCCACTTAAAAATAGCAAATTATTAAGATTGCATTATTTCTTACCGGCAGAGCAGTAAAACTTATGAGACACTTCATGGTGTTTGTTAATTCTCTGTTGCCAACTATGAATTGGAATCGCTCATGTCTTATATACCATAGTAGTAATTCAGTATTGTAAAATTGCTGTGTGCGTGTGTGTGGTATCTACTGTCTTCAGTCTCCAGAATACTCACGGTGGGTGGTAACAAGCTGTGAAACGGTACACTGAAGAAAGAATAGACCAAACGTTATCAAAGTACTGCTTTACCTGTCTCGGTACACTAAATTTCGGAAAAGCTTGGGCCGGCAGCTTTGTTTAAGGTTATATGTCATGTTCTACAAGGCTAATGTCATCAAGTACCACTGTTTATAAATTTAGTAAGAGTTAAGGTTTCTTTGCAGGCATAAATTAAGGTTTGTCATTATTAAGAGGACACGGATGCTTATTTAATCGACAACGTTATGTTCTTGTCAAAATGATGTCAGTTTACGTTGAAATGACTCATCTGCAGAGGTAAGCCGCTCTTTAAAGCCGCTGTCCTCCGCTGTGCCAGGATCAGTAGGCCTGCACTGGCAGGTCACCGGTTATATAACAACTGTTTAATCCCTCTCATACACAACAGCTGCTCTTACTATACTGCTCTTATGTATTCCACTGTAGACATATAATGGACATAAGTAAAGAAACAACCCACTTTGACGGGGCTTTATTTTATGCGCTGGTTAACTAGGATATGAATGTTGCCTGGGGCTGTTTCTATATGGACACAGCCAACACAGGCCTACACATAAATGTGGGACTGAGCACACAGTGTTAAGAAAATCTTTGGTTTAAAGCTGGTTCAACCTTCAGACAGTGGAAATATAGCAGTGCTTTTAGTTGAAAGTTGCTATTGATCTTTTGTGCTGATTACAGATGTTTAACGTTACTGTTTAGCCTCTACTAATTACTAAATCTTTGCTATTTTGTTTATTATCAAGCTTGAAAAGCCTCTTTAAAATAATTTTGATCTTCAAAGAACATTAAAAATTGCTTGGAAAGAAGCTAAAAGTAAATTAAGGCAGATTTTACTGTAGATTTTACACTGAGTTTAATTTTCCCACACTGGCGTGATTTCTCTAATTATTGTGGAAAAATTATATATTACTTATGTAAATGATGTAAGTAGTGTTCTACAGTGATTTGCCAATATGTAATAAAGGAATCATTGTAGCAAACCAGGAGATTTTCCCAACCTGTGTACAGATGGGGTTGGAAATGGGTCTTGTTTTTAGCGTGTAGCCCTACAAACAGTGAGAAATACTTAATTTTGATATGTATTCTCTGCCTTAAAGCTGCCCTAACCATCCACACCTAATGGAGATAAATTAAGGTTAACATCACACATGCATTATGGGGTAAAGTGAGATTTAAAAGATTTCTTGTCAGCCACATTTGTATTAATATATAAAAAAGAAGAGAAACAGCTATCCGTTTGTCTAGATTTTCTGAGTTTTTCCGCTCAAGTGTGTGTTTGTGAGCATGTGTGTTCCCAAGCTACAGTAGTGAAGCTACTGTGTGCCAACTTCTGTTATGTAATGAGAAATCACATTAGAATACACTTTAGCGTTGGCCAGGCCTTGCAGTTTGGCACGCTTTGTGTTTTGTTGTCAACGTCCACCTGCTCCTCTTGTCCTATCCTTCTCCTTCCGCTCCTGTTCGTCATCTGTCCTCTACTCCAGCTCCCAACAGACCACTGCATGCATGCAAGGAGATGTGCTTGGTCTTCTCTTAACACATGTGAATAAATGCATTAGAGAAATGCATGTGCAAGTGTACACTAGCGTTAGCATGTACTTGCATTAGAGTGTGTGTGTGGTTATCTGTGATCATGCACATGGCTTTGCACAGCAGGCTTACAGCACACAAGCACTGACAGCTGTAAGGTTAAAGGTTGCTCTCTGCAACAGCTGTCTAACTGCTCCTCCACCATTGCTCAATAGTATTAAAGTTTATGTTTTAATAATGAATGGATTAGGTGATCTACAAAAAGTCAATCATTCAAGTCATTTCTTTTCTCATTTCCCTTTTGTACTGTTAAATTTGCTCATTCACTTCTATAATCATTCTTTGTAATTTGTCATTGTAACCAAGCAATTAAAATGTCTGTCTTCTCAGATATGCAGTGCTATTCATATTGATTTTTTTACAACAGAGACAAATAATAAGTGCCTGAGTGTACCACACTGGCGATTACATCAGTGGAAGTAACTTGGCAGTAGATCTTTCAAATGAGGATATAATGTGTGATATTTATACAGTCCACAATTCTGAGGTGTAGGCACTTTGTTATATGTAAGTATTTGGTCGTTTTCCATCTTCTTGTCAAGGCTTATGTTGTGAACTTCCAGTGTGTTCTGTTGTGGTATAAAGCTAAGGCTTCAGTATGACATAAACATGAGCCTAATAGTTCACATATCTACCACTAAAGTGGATATTTTTTTTCTGCATGCCAGTGGAGCTGTGTGAATGAACGGAGATGTTACATAAGAAGCTGGTGCTTTGCTTAATGGTCTCATGTTTTCAAGCTGTTATCTATACAGTGTTGGATGTTAGTGTGATACCCCCTGTGGGTGAAGATGGTGTATGGACAGTGTCTTCTCACAGTCTCTGCTCCAATAAAATGCAACCAAGGGGCCCAGGTCACAGGATCGTAGGCTATATTTATTTTTATTTCTCAGAAAGACAGCCATTCTTCTCAGTAAGCACTATTTACTTGTTTGCATGCAAGTAGGTAAGAGTGTGTAAGAGAGATGAGCTGTGGGTCCACGTCACCCAACACTAGCTTCACAAGCTCTGATCAGTGATTTCATCCCTCTGTGCATTTTAGAGAGGAGAAATAAACAGATTGTGTCTCTTCCCCAATCAAGAGCCAGCTCTGAATGTGTGTCTGTGCACTCACACAGACACAAAGTAGTGTGAGATAAAGTGTCACCTCTGCTCACATGGGAGAAACTCAACAGCAGCAAAAGAGGTAACTCATAGAGAGTGAGAGAGAGATTGTTTATGATTGTCTGCCAAACAGAGAGACAGGTCAGAACAGACTGTTCTGCTGCCCTCTGTCATGCTGGTATGCCAGCCAATCAGCAGTTGGCGTTCTGCACTGCCAGGTGGACCCAGGCATCCTGCTGCTGGCAGTGTGAAGTTTAATTTACACCCCCAGAGACACAAGTAGAGCAGGGAGGGGGAAAAGTGGCACTTGTTATTGCTTTAGTGTTGGAGGCATATTATTAGAGCACTGCCAATGCTACAATTAGATATTAATAATCCACATTGATTTAATGAGCCTTTTGAGTTCTCATTACTGTTTTGTTTGACTGGACAGTGTTAATGTTCAGTGATGGATGAAAAGGTGCTTCAGAGAAGGACTTTCAAAAATGCTGTAAATCTGAGAATTTAATGACGCCAATAGGGTTTGACAATACAGCAGTGCATATTGTGAAAAAATATTTATATGTCTGTATGGCATAATCATTGGCATCGGCCATAAAGTTTATAGCATATTAGCTATCCCATTAATATCTTCTTGTCAGCTAGCCCATTATGGGTACTACTGGATGTCTATGGACAGAACTGTTTTTTTCCAATATTACATTTTTGTATGATGTTTGAATCAATGTGAGGACTGGATTATCAAAAACCTCACTAGCTTTGTTATTTTAGCTGTAAAAAGAATTAAACTGCTTTTACAAAAATGTACTAGCATTAGCATCTTCTTTTTTTTAAATAAACTTTGAAGACTGTTCATCCACTAGCTCATCCATTTGGTAAATCTGCTTAACCTTTAGAGGGTTGCAGGAAATTGTAGCTGTTCCCAGCAGACATTGCGCTGGAAAATGGTTAGGCAAGAGGAAGCTGGACACAGAGTGAATGGACACAGGGATGACACATCAAAACAGTCGACCATTAATGCTCATGTTAGCATAAAGAGCAAACCAAGAGTCACTAATTAACTTGCATGTTTTGAACTATGGAAGGAAGCCCGATCACATGTAGGGAGTCTTATTGCAGTATTGGCAATGCTTTAATAATTTGCCTCTTCATGTAGAGAATCTTAACATAAAGAATAGTGAGACTGCATAGAAGATGGTACAGAGATCATGAAAATGCTCCTGTACTAGTTTATAGTTTGGAGTAAGCTCCCCTTTGGGATTTCAGTAGGCCACATCACTTGTGCTCCGAGCTTGTTATTTTTCCACATCTCTAGTGTCTGCTACATATAGATTACCAGGAGGCTCCTTTAGGAACAAGTGTGTGTTAACGGGCTGTTTTAAGGTGATCACTTTGGTTTAAACAAGCAGTAACACTGTTAACTGCCACAGTAACTAATACATCCCAAAATTCATGATACATTAAATTTGTTGAAAGTTTTAAAGAATATAAAAAGTCATTTTTTTAGAATGGGCTTCCTCTAAATCATTAAGATAGATCTGCTAAAATCTTTCTGGCAGTAAAAGTTGTGTCGACAACACAGCGTTTCTCACCCAAACTGAACGTACTTCCCTACTCATACAACAAGCAAAGCCAATTTTTTGAATATTTTAATCTGTGCATTGTTCAAATCAATGTTTTTTGGCAGTGTTTTTTGTTAGCATGTTTCTTTTTTGTCTTTTTTGTTTTTTTGGGGGATTTTTTTTGCACTTACCACTGCTAACTGTTGATCAAACATCACTGTATGAGTTTGTGCACATTGCACAGTGCAAACAAAGAGGGAACACAGTAACAAACATTGCTTCATAGAGTGACTAGTAATAAGAGTACCTTTAGTGCTGCATTCAGATCATATAGAAACAATGACGAGCCGGAAGCTTTCAGTCAAAAACTGCATTCACCTTGGTTAATATTACTTCCCTTTTTTTCGCAAAAAATGTATCCTTATAATCTCAGTCAGTTGTCTCTCCCTATTTTTGTCCATTTTTGAGCAATATCAGCTGTTGTCTGACACCTTACATGCTGTTAGGCATTTGTTACACACTTTACATTCCTTAGATTAAGCTTGATGTATATTCTTGAGTGTGTGCAAGAGAGTCTAATCTCCCTGCTGGAGGCCAAAGTTCATCTTGTGGAAAGATGTTGTCCAAAAAGCAAAAATGCAGCATATCAGTCTCTCTTTTCTCTGTCTTTACATAGTCAATTGTTTTCCTCTTCTGTGAAGTCAGCCTGGAATGCAACGCCAGAACAAGGGATTATTCATTCCTTCAAGACTCCTTACCTTGCTTTGACCCATTACCTCTGCTCCAAAACCACCCCCTCATCAGCCCCACATCTATGAATTAATTGAGCTCAGTGGATGGACAGATTTTACTTACATCAAGCTGGGCACACGCCAAGGGAGCATTTCCACTGTCTCTTATTCCTGGCTTTAGGAAGCAGATAAACTTGGCCGATGGAATGCTTCTTAATGTGGCCTCTCTGCTCCCTGTACTTTTTAGTCTCAAAGGAGTAGGGTTGCAAAAATAGTGTGCTAGTTGCCTAAGCTGCATCTAACATTTATGGAGCATTTATGCAAAGTTGTCCCCCTAGGCTTCCTCTTGTGTACAGTATGTATCATTTAGCTCACATGGAATGATTGGGAATATGAGCACTGAATGTTGTTCCCTCTTGTGACTGATGTTTTGATCTACCCTCCCCTACCCCTCCTCTTTTTTTTATTTCTCCCATCTATTTACAAAAAAGAAAAATTTTCCAGCAAACAACAATAGCCTACTTCTCTCTGCTTCAATAATTGATTGAAAACTTGTAGTGAAAATTAAACAGGTAAAACAGTTGATAAATGTGTCATAAGGTAGTGATGTAGCCTAGTTTGTAGACCATCATATTTTATTATTAAATATCCCAGGGGGGGATCATGAAATGTGAATTACCATTGGCTGGAAATGGCCTAGATTTAATATTATTTATGATATATAGAATTATTACTGAAGTATTATATTTGTTACTCCAGACTGTGTAAATGAGTCAGATATAGAAAGGCGCTAAAAACAGCAGGAATGTATCCCAGCAGCATGTGATACTGCAGTCATGGAATCTTAGTAAGAACTGGTCAAAGTAGTTGTGGTGTGTAAATGGTCATATAAAGTTTTATAAGAGATGAGATGCTTCACTATCTCTACGTGATAGTGATTTTGATTTTCTGTCAAAGTTAAAAATATTTATTTTTTTAGTGTTACCAGGTACTAAAGTAAGAAAGAACCTTTTGGAATATGTATTTTGAATCTCCTGAAAACTTCAGGTTTTAAATCCTTGATAATTTTCTGTGACAGTATCCGAGACTAAATGTTGCAATCAAACTTTAGATATTGTTTATGCAGATTAATTAATTTGAAAAATATTTCATTGCTTTAGCTTTACTGTTCCTGAATACTGCTCTGTAATACTCACTCATTTCCCACATGCACTCACTAATTTAAACGTCTATTTAAAAGAATCACATCTGAATTGCATCATAGAATTAGCTGTCATTATAGAAATGCCACAGGCTAGGATCAGAGATTGAGCCAGTACTTCATGGATTGTCACACATTTACATTAAAGAATCCTGTCTGACACACCGCTTTAGAAATGAAGACTTAACGACTTGGATTGTAATTGCATTTTACACAGTGTCTGTCTGATGAATGGAGGTAGTAGGATTAAATTAGAGAGAAATTAGTTCTTTTATACAAGATGGATTGCTGTTGTACAATTATGTCTGTATTTAAATATGGTGTCATTTACCTCCAGTATAAACAAGCTTATCCTTGACTATCCCCACTCGATGAATTAGCATGTGTAAACAGTAATAACAGTTTGTAAAATTTGCAATAAAAGCAGCTCTACTGTGCCCTTAGGAGCTGCTACCTCACTTAGATTAATGTCATTATAATGTTACAACTGAAACAACCTTTTCTTGAACATTGAATAATCTAACAGTCACATCTGCTCCAAGTCATTCACTCCCTGTTTCTCATACTGTTAACTCTCTCACATACTGAGTCACTCACACTCCCTCCACACTCCGCCTTGTCACTGTGATGTCATTATGTCCTCTAGGTTTCCATCCCGGAAAAATTAGAATAGCGTTGCTATGGAGACAGAGCTGGGATGTTGTTTCATCGTCATGACGTCTCCCAGGCTGGCCAAGAGATCAGCCAATTGCGAGTGGACAAGCAGGCGGTATTTAAAGCAAAGCTTCTATTTTTGGGACCAGCCATGGCATTACTCAGCAGAGTGCAGCAAAGTCAGACGTACACATTCCACGGTGGAGTTGAGGAGGGGGTGGGTTTGTTATGAAATAACAACTGAGGTGACTAGAGAGATTTTGTCCTGCATCCTGTCGTACAGGAGTCAACTGAGTTAATGAAGCTAGACACATAACAGGAAGTGTGTGTGTTTGTGTATAAATGTTATATTGACGTGACTAATAAAGTGTTCTGTTCGCCACAGTGGAATTTATAGAAAGGAGGATTAAGATAAGCCATAGTTAATTAAACTGTAGATTTCTTCCCTCCCTTCATGCTGCACTGACTTATTCTTTCTGAAATTAGTGACAGATGGCAGAGGTTGTTTACATAATAATAAAAAGCCCTTCCTGTATCAGTATATGTAACTAGATAAGCTGTAGACTTATGTTACTGTTGAACAACTAACATGCTCTCATTTATGTGGGCCACTAGAAAACTAACATCTCAGGATACTCATTTAATTTCAGATGTCACGGTTAATGACCTTTCTGTAAACCTGCAAAGCAGCTGGAGCTTTGCTGTGTAGAGCTAAAATAACAACAACTACAACATGATAATCAGTAAGTCCTTTAAAACTGTAAAGCCGCACAAAAATTACATCACTGGAGCTGAAATGGTACATTTGTACAGGTTCTTGGGAGTCTGAGAGAATCTGTGATTTCACATCTTTAACCAAGAAAAAACATGGGGGCAAAATTCCTGCATCAAGTTTTTGATCATTTTTAGAGAAGAACACTAGAAAACATTCTGACTAAAGACATCACAAACTGTTGTTGATGTGCAGAGCCTTGTTGTCCTTGGTCATGCACACCCAGCGCCAGTTTGTGATGTCTTTCGATGTCTTTATTGAGGGGTTTTAGTATTTTTAACCTTGTTGTCCTTGCTGAACCACAATACATGCAGACTGCTATATACTCTCTTTACAAAAAACACTTATTGACCTTAAACTCTTTCTGCAGAACACACAATCCTTTCTGCCCACACCTCAGATCCATTCTCTCACATATATTCTTTTGTTTAACTGACACACACAACCACACACACACACACACATATATATATATATATATATACATATATACACACACACATATCATATACATGTGTGTGTGTGTGTGTTGTGTAGAATGACCAAGGTAGCCTTAAGCCTTTTTTGCTGTTGTTTTTTAAAGATAACAACAACAACAAAAACAAAAAGCATTGAAAAGCAGATCACAAAATTTAATGTGGCTTTAGGGGGAGAGAATGCTAGCATTGTGCTCTCTACCACTTAAAATTAAATAACTAGGTTTTTTGATAGTGTTTTTTACCACTAGCCCAATTGATTAGAGACTGAAAGAAGCCCACTTTTCAACAATGACAAATCATCAGGTGTGAGACTCCTGCTTTATGTTGATCCTTGCACTCTGGACACCAGCTTTTGTCAGTGCAGAACTGTGCTAATTTAAATCCTCTAGCATCAAAGAAACTATTCTGCTAGATAGAAACAACACTGAACCTGAAATCACATCTCCAGATCAGTTGAACCCTGTTTGTTTGAATACTGATGTTGATGCACAGCAGGTTGAGGATACTGTAACAATTCAGAGACTTTCCCAGCACACTCACATGACACCTTTTGACACCATCACACCACTCATACCTTTCTAAATGGTGCGATCACAGACTACTCCTTTGGATCAGCGAGGTCATTAAGAGTACAAACTGTGCTCACTTACATTCTATATGTTGATGAATCTGTGTGGCCTTTCGAACAGTGGAGGTTTTTAGGGCACATGTGGTGACCACACAACTCATGTGCACGAGATGTGTCTAACACTTATCGTTTATGTTAGTTACATCACAAAACTGTGTTGGATTGTTTTACAGCAGCTGATGACTCAAGGTGACTTTTTCATCAATTGCAATGGATTTGTTTGTTTGATAAAATAATTAGTCTCATACTACAATAACAATCTATGAACACCACGTTGTATATACAGCCCCGTGTCCCCATCATGTAAAGGGATCTGTATCCTCTTTATCCTCAGGCTACATATTCCGTTTGATTTGGTTGATTTAGTCAGTTAACACTGACATGACTGCGGTTTTCGTGTGGTCTCACCTATCTTAGATTAAGACAATTGTTAGAGGTTTGTTTGTTTGTTTTTTGGGGGTTTTTTTGGTGGTCCATTGTAGTCTTAGTGAATGTGCCCTATGGTATCACTACAGGTAAGGGTAACAGAGGGCATGTGGGTAAGATAGATTTCAGTTGCCAGTGGGATCAGATGACTGGTGTTAAGCTGTCAGTCCTGTGGAGTTGCTCTCTGCCTAGAAAATGCAAGCTCAAGTTACCATGCTTTGAGTTTCTCTGCTTGGCCACCACTCATCTTGTTTACAATAAATACATTTGAAGCTGGTAGAATCATCACACACTGTGTTGTGTCATTATTTTTCATGCAGAAAGGACTGGAAGAAGAGCCTAGCTTTTTGACAGAAGTTTTGACATGGCCTTTAAGATATCTCGGTTACAAAAAAAAACATGACCTATATGATGTCCTTTGATAGGGCATTTGGCGGGCTCTGTGATGCAGTTAGTTAAAAATGGTGTGGAAAATCTAATAAATTTGGCAAAGCTTGTGTGTTAAAAAGTATAATTGTCTGCTGCCTCTGCTCCTTAGTCGAGGGCTCGGTGCATTCCTTATCCACCCCCATGTTTTTTGTTAGTTCCTCCTCTAGCTACTCAATTATATAACCATTCAACTTATGTAATGAATTTAACAGCAGTGAGTGATGACATAAGTTCTGCAAAGCATTTTGTACCACTTTAAGATTTGGAAATCATGATAATATGCGTTGCCATCTGTTGTGTTTCACTAAGATAAAAAGTGTGTACAGTGTTTCATGGTTTGCTGCTGTGAGTGTTTAAAACTGTAATTGTTAAAGTGTAGAAATTCTGTGTGTCAACCTTAGACATAATACACACATTTAACTGCCAAGTGTAGATAGAGTTGTAGTTTGAGTTAAGGCATTTTTTGAAAATTTGAGAAATTTCTAACAAAAGCAAATGTAATATTTATCAAAAGATTCTATCTTCTAGATCATTTTAAAAATACTTGATCTCTTACTGATTGAATCAAATTAAAACACTGCAAAGCAAAAAAATAATATTTTAAGTTTTAATATCGCTCATTGACAAAAACACAGAAAAAGACCAAAGAAAGTAAAAGTTACAAAAGATCACAAAACATGTTGCAATATTCTGTTTGAAAGTGAAATTTAATGTTTACTGTTCACATGTCATCAGGCTTCTTAAATAAAAATCAGGTTCTGTAATTTTTCCCCAGTTAATTGTTATTGAAAGAATGAGTTTTAGAAAGATGAACGTTTTCATTAGTCTTAGGGGAATTTAAATGCATAAATCTGCTGGTCATGTAAGAAGATAATTAGGTGTGTTTGCCTTAAAAATTTTATCTAAATTTTGCATCTTTTGTCTTTCAGAATTCAAAGAGTGCCCAAGGCCTGGTGGGACTAAAGAACCTAGGAAACACTGTGAGTACAGCAGCCTCATATACATCTAATAACACCTGTCTTCTGCTAAGAGTCTCACAACAGTGGCATCTTATACTCTGTGGCAGAGTGAGAAGCTCACTCTAACTTCCCTAAAGTCCAATTGGTGTTACAGTGATAGCAGATTGTTGACAATCAGTCCACACTATAGTGGTGGTCCAAGCAGAGTTTTATCTACCAGGCAACAGGCAGAAGGACGACTCCGAAAATAAACGGTGTGCGCTGCAGTGTGTGTGCGCTGCAGTCAGTGTGAGTGTGTGTACAGTAACCTAATCAGAGAGCTCTGAACTATGGACCAGGGAGGACTCGCTCTCTCACTCTCTGACTGATTTGATCTTACCAGATTGCACGTGTCTTATGTGGACACGTGTATGGAGCATACACATACACAGCATACACAGTGCTGAGTTAAACATGTTTGCATTTGTGTGATACCACTTTATACTCAGGAATTGTACTTCCACTTTCTTATATGAACTTCAAAAAAAATTCATACCTTTTTTTAGATCTTAAAAACAGCTTTTTAACTTTAGCATGTTACATATTTTAATCACTTCTGAACATCTGTCCATCTGAAACACCCTTCAAAGGTGGTCAGAGTCATCTACTGACATGTAAACATCAAAGCACAAAAGCAATAGGATTCCTATTCTCAAGTCTGGGAGCATAAATTCAGTTTTTAGGAGACTTAGCTTGTTCATGTTCTTATCAAGAATTCATGAAGATATGAAGATCTTTACTGCTCTCATGTCTGAACAGTTGATACAAGGTTAAAGCCAGATGCTGATATCTTAGCCTAGTATGAAGAAAGTAAGCAAGGGGCACATAATATTTTCATCTATACAAGTACAAACAATATAAATACAGCACACTGTGGATTATTGTGAGGTTATCTGCAGGACTATTTCTCAGACTGGTGCAGTGTTCGCTGGGAGTCTTGCTCACACAGTGAGGTTGCCAGGCAACCAGTGGAGACTCAAAGAAGTTACTGCACTAAACCAAGAAACAGTCCTGAGCACCCCCACCCCTCCACCCCCCGCCCATAAGACCTTGTGTAGTTTTAAAACTTTTACAGGTTAAACCAATGAGATGATGACTTGATCATCTCCTCTTATCCCTCTTTATTTAACGATGAGTCAACCAGCTGTCGGCTGTGGTGTCATTTTTATCATGTAGACACCAGACTGCTGTCAATAACGTCATAAAATTTGGCATCAAAGTTACAAGAATATTTCACAGTAAGTATTACTATTAATTTAATGTGCTGGACTCAACAGTGCCAACATGAAGTAAGTCCAATACGTGGAAATGTTTTATAAAGATACTGTAAATATGCTGATTGATTGTTTTGTATTCAAACAATATAAATCCTGTGAAAAAAAGACATTTTTTTGAGTATGTCACAAACATATGAAATGTAATCCTGCAAAAATCAAAAAAATATTTACAAAGACGTGTTTATTCTTAGTGTTAAGGGAGTTTTTAATTTGACTCCAGAAAATGAGATTCATCAATGACCAAGCCAGGCTGGAACATGATGTTGTTTTATTTACAAGGGTATGAAAATGTTTGTGATGTTTTCCCTTGCAGTGTTTCATGAACAGTATCCTGCAGTGTCTCAGCAACACACACAGTCTGCGAGACTACTGCCTGCACAACTCGCACCGCAGAGACCTTAACAACAACAGCCGCACCAACACAGCCCTCATGGAAGGTGAGAGACGTGTCACACAGGCCCCCTAGAGTCCAAAGCAAACATTGCTTATAGCTGACCACAAGCAGCACTCTCATTCCCTCTTTACCCTTGTTGTCAGATTTGAATTTTTTTTACATTTATAGAATTAGCCTATTGCATTTTATGTCCTGTTGTGTGAGTAAATGAAGTTTTTATGTTCTTGTAGAATTTGCCAAGCTCATACAGACCATGTGGACATCGTCCAGCAGTGAGGCCGTCAGCCCATCTGAGTTCAAAACTCAGATCCAGAGATATGCTCCCAGATTTGTGGGATACAAGTAAGTAAGCTGTTGTACATTTTTAAGGGGAACTTATCATGGTTCCTCTCCAATAATAACATGACCACAAGAGTAAAAGTTTGGAAATTTGTCCAGAAATAGTAACATAGCTGATATTTCTTCTATATCTTCTTCTTGCTTCTACTGACTGTTTATGTCTTGCAGTCAACAGGATGCTCAGGAGTTCCTGCGTTTTCTCCTGGACGGTCTTCACAATGAGGTCAACAGGGTCACTGTGAGGCCGAGAGGCACTGTGGAAGACTTTGACCACCTGCCGTAAGTATTCTGCCTGACAGACACTGTATGAATCTGCCCTGACACCTTTTTGTACACAGCAGTGACCAGGATCATTAGATCTGCTGTAAAACGGATAGAAACACCCAGAAATTCTATGAAATTAAGAAAATATGTGTGGGTGATACCAGAAATGCTGTAAACTTTACAAATTAAATATGCTTTTATTTGTTGTTCTGACCTATAAATGCCATCTTTAATTGAGCAAAGGCAACAGGAAAGAGCAGGATGCGACACACTTAAATTAATGATGGAAAAATATCAGGGTCCTAGTAAAACCTTGTTATAAATACTGTCAATGTAAACAGGGTCTGACCAAGGAAACATGAATCACTAAAGCTTCATCATAAAGATCAGTCTCTATCATTTAATTCTGTGTGTGACAGTTTCACCTCCTGTGTTGAGTTGTTGCCTCTCTGGGGCCCAGATCAGCTTAATGCTCCAGTTCTTCTTGGATATAATTATCAGTTATCTAACCATGGCTTGTTTAAGGGTCAGAGTTAATCTCTGTAACTTTCAGTATTACCCTCAAAACAGATCCAATTCAGTAAAAAAAAAAAAAAACAATTCAGAAAAATGTTGTGTTCCAGTTTGAAAAAGGATGTCAGGTAGACAGTGCCTTTTTAATCCCTTGTTCCCATATTCTGCCACCTACAATAAAGTAGGGCAGTTCCCTAAATAGTATTTCTGCTGTTACCCATTACAATGTCAACACTTATGAAACAAAACAGCGGAGCATGTCATCAGCATGTGCTCGCCTGTTTGCTCCATCTTGGATTTGTTATTCTGACGTCATGTCTAATCTGTGCTCCATGTTCAGGGATGAAGAGAAAGGGAAGAAGATGTGGAGTAAATATCTAGAGAGAGAAGACAGTAAGGTCGTAGGTAAGTGTAAATGTGTCCTTTTTAATGTTTTTAGAAACTGTTACATAGAATCTTAAATTAAAATGGACACGATTTTTTTTATAAGTTTATGGGTGATGCTTTTTTGGCCTACCAGACTTGTGTCTGGATATGACATGGTAGGGGCAAGTCAAGCTTAACCCATCAATTAAAAACAGTGACGTAACTCAAGTGATCCACTTGAAATATGATAGATATCCTCTCTTAATATTTTTCATGTTTGTCCCTTAATCAGTATCATGTATTTTGTTTTTCATTTAATCTTTTCTTGTTTCTCCAGATCTGTTTGTAGGGCAGCTAAAGAGCTCTCTGACCTGCAGCCACTGTGGTTTCTGCTCCACTGTCTTCGACCCCTTTTGGGATCTCTCTCTACCTATCGCCAAGGTTAGGAGCACTCACTCACTCACACACACACACACACACACACACACACACACAGATTAGATTTGGACAGGTGGATGTTGGTCATCCTTAGATAACAGGTCCCACAGGGTTAACAGACACAAATTTGTGGTGGTGCAAAAGGACTTTCTCTCTCTCTGTTTTTGTTGATGTGTCTTTGATTTTCTCTTAATTTTTTTGCGAATAGAGCTGAAATGTTTTAAGATTATATGAAATCTATGCACAGCTCTTAACATGAGCATTTGGTTTCCTCCTTGTCTCTGTTTGTGCTTTGCCTTGTTTTGTGTATGTGTGTGCCCTTGTGTGTGTGTGGTGTGCGTGTGTGAATGCTAATGTGAATGCATCTATGTTTATGCTCAGAAGGGCTACGGTGAGGTGAGTCTGATGGACTGTATGCGGCTCTTCACCAAAGAAGACGTCCTGGATGGTGATGAGAAGCCTGTAAGAACCAACAGAATCTGTCTTAATATCAGTTTAATACATCTATTTATATTTTTAACTTCATTTGACATTTTTTTACTTTTCATGTACTTCATCTGTGTTGAAAAAGAGATAATTTTTTTTCTGACAGTCTTTCTTAAGTTTTCTTCATTTGACCTAAAGCTTTATTCCATTAGCTTCAAAAAAATTTTCTCTGGCTATTTTAAAAGAAGAGGCCTTGTAGTTGTAATAGTAATCATAGTATATGTAGGTCCATGTACTTCACACTGTGCTAGATTAAACAAGGCAGCTCTAGACAGTAAGTGAGCTAACGCTGTGTTTCCTCTCCACAGACGTGCTACAGGTGTAAAGCCAGGAGGAGATGCACTAAGAAGTTCACAATACAGAAGTTTCCCAAGATCTTAGTGCTACGTATCCTTTCCTCTGAACATCAGGGTGTGAAACCTTAATACTAACTGTTGTTAGTCAAAGAAAAGCTTTGTTTACTGAAATTGTACCTTCTCTTGAACAAATTAGATGGTTAATGGTGGAAGAAAATCCTGTTCATTGTCTCTAGATCAACTAAATCATTAACAATGCACTGGGTGAACTCTTTTTTATGATATTTTTATTCACGTTCAGTTCTAGATCTAACACAATGTGATCAATCACTCAAAACAAAATGCAGCAAGGCTACATATGTCCCCCTAGTTCCCAAAAATAAAGGATAAAGAAGCACTTTAACTTCATCTGACCAATGAGGATTTGATTGGACAAGAACATGTTGGCAGATTGACCACAGGGGGTCAGCCCGACATTCTGACGTATTACATTACAATACTGTAACGGCCCTTAGCTGTAAGATTATGAACTTGTCTTTGTCAGATGGGGGATGGTTTGTATGGATTATGGCAACAACGTGGTACACATTAGCTGGAAAGATGAGAGAGATGTACTAGAGCAAAGAAACAAGTGAGTCATTACTATTTTGCATTTATTTGCATGGATGTTTAATCACCATGAGATTTGGCAGTGCTCTGAATAGTCAAAGAAGACACAACTTTTTGTGGTTTGTAAGCAATTTATGGAAATGTCCCATCATTTACACAGCCACACAAAATTAATGATTCTGTGAATGTTATTATGGTTGTTCTGTTGACCTGCAGGAACACTGTAAAACAACTGCAGTCAGTGCATGACAGTTCTATAATCTGGACAGTCAGGGAACTCTGACATGTTCTTAAAGCCCACTGTAGTATAAGTGGCTGCAGTCATCCCCCTGCATGACCTGATGTTTCTATATCAGTGGCCCAAATCCATGCAGGGGCAAAAGATTTTTGAAGATGTTGAAAAACCTTGTAAACTGTTGTTCAGATGTTAGCAGAGTGTACTGAAGGGTACATGCAGCAAATTTGCTCCTTGACTCTCCCTCCTTGTCCAGACCTAAAACGCTTCTCTGAAGCACGAAGAACCAGCAAACTGTCCACATTTGTTAATTTTCCCATGAAGGATCTTGACTTGCGGGAGTTTGCTTCTGAAAACAGCAGTAAGTACTGATTCTAAGATCTTGGTCAGTTTGTAGCGAACAGTCCTTGGATTTGACTTACCCACTTAATCTTCATATTAATCATACGTATCTTTATATAAATCTTCATATCATCACATTACTAAGTATGAATCATAAAAAATGTCAGTGTAATTTTTTGGAAAGTGCCAGTTCTCATTCTAATGTTATTTTTGCAGTCCCGATATCCAAGCATTTATCTAAATATATTGATGTATTTGACTTTGTCCCTATCAGCAAGTCCCAGTCGGAAGTCTAACAAAACTGTGTATAATTATGAATTTTTTTTAGTTCGTCTTGATTTAAATAGAGATGTGATGTCACATCCTTAAAAACGTTGGTTCAGAGTCATTACAGTTCAAAAATATAAACCAGATATTTAATTTATTATATTTTCAATTTTATTACTTTTATTTCAGCAATTATCCAACCAAAAATCTAATTTATTGTGCAGAGCAAAATGTTGGGGTTTTTTTTCACATACTGGATGTTGACTTGAGAAGAACCGTGAAGAACAAAATCAGAAACTGCAGGTTTTTATTTTGTTTTTTCTTCTCTCCTGTCATAGTAAATGCAGTGTACAACCTGTACGCAGTGTCCAACCACTCAGGCACCACTATGGGCGGTCACTACACAGCCTACTGTCGCAACCCCAACTCGGGTGAATGGTACACGTTTAATGACTCCAGGTATGTTTGTCATCATCATCCTCATCCATTAAGACATCTGAGTTTATTAATGTAATTTATATAATGATCAAAAAGATATAGAAAGACATGGGTAATCATTTAAAACTCAAATGACATGTTTTGGTTACATTAATAGATGCACTGCTTCAGTCCTGTGCTGTCTGTCTGTGTCAGAGTTTAACACCAACAGGGACAGCTTCATGGTACATTCAGCAAAACTCAAAAATTCAAAAATCCTTACCATTTTGCACTCCCAGGACTAGAGTCTCAACGAGGACTTCATGCTGCATTTCAGTGCACCTCTAAACTCAGACATCTTTATTAGAATAGGCACAAAATTTGTTTCAAATAATTCTGCTTTACCTATTTTCCTTTGTTGAAATACACATACCTTCTACTGTCATTTTTTTCTACTTTTAATGCAGAAATTTAATATTCTGATGCTAAAATCATAAATAAGTCACACTCATTTCTTTATGGATTGATTTTAACAACATCTCAGAGACAATGTAAATTAAACAGAACAAATGTGCTATAATCTAAAATCTGTTTTGATAATCCAACATGTATAAATAACATTATAATAATAAACATTATAATATTATTATTATTTATATTCCATCAGGTTTGAGGGTTTGTGTACAATGTGTAGCATAAATTGTCTCAGAATCTTTTTCATCTAAGCAAATTTGGATTTACAACTTACATAGAGAATCAGTGGTGATACCTAGCCCTGACTAATATTTCTACTTCTCTTATAACAAAAATACCACTCATAAATGCACAAGCATTTTAAGAATAGCTCACTGATTGAAGGTGATCTGATCTGAATTTGATCTTCATTCTCTGAAGTCTGATTTCAGCACAGCCTCAGCACACTTACAGACCTGATATGTAACTTCAAGAGCTTTTTGTTGGAATTTTGTCAGGAATATAGCAGCTTGTCTCCTGGTTGATACATAGATATATGTAAACACATTATACAGCAGTATAACTTGGACCACTTCAATCTTTCAGTAACAAATGTTGCTACTATATATTGCCAGATATCACTATATGACAGCTTTCATGTCCACTCAACAAACACATTAATGGAAACCAGCAGATGAAACCTTCTCAAGGTGAATTAGCCAATTACTACTAATAAACAAGGTAACTGGAGTTGTTTGAAAAATTTTACCTGAAAAATGGATTATAATGAGCTTTATGACCCCTTTTCCACAGAAGTAACAAAATGTGAGAGATAAACAGTTTACTATGAATCTTTAACCACATTCTGATACAGTCTGTTGTATAGTCTGGTATCAGCAACCCGACTTCTTTTACTGTTTTCATAGCCACACTGTGGTTGGACAGATAAGATAGTCCAACTCCAGTAAGTCACTGCAGCAGCAGAATATTGAGGGCAATAATAGTGGTAGAAGGTGTGGATAATCTTCCTCAAGTTCCTTATCTCCTCTGCTACAGTCGCTCCCTCCGAGCTTCCTCCTGCTTCACTGCAGTCATTCATAACACACCACTCTAGTGCTCTCACTCATTCTTACTAAACTATATCTATACACACACACACACACACACACTCACACAT